>VYXD01004737.1:197814-300307 GCA_013397195.1 Hylia prasina | reverse complement strand
ACTGCAGCTAGTGAAGATATAGTATAGATTAGGATTTAATGTAATTTATCACCAAATTGATGGAGAACACATAGAATTCTTTCACTCAGTTCCCAGGAAAGTATCCATAGAATTTGTGCCTAAACTCTATGGGAGAAGTCCCACACGTTTCCTGGGTGTGTGTAGGAGGCTTCTGCCTTTGTGAAAGTTTGTGTAGTTTTTATAACTTGTAAAAGTAGTGTCTCTCAGTCAGGGATTCCAGCTTATCTCCCCACGTCTTGTTCTCAGGGCCAGTTGTTTATTGGGAATTCCACCCTGTTATATGAACATAATGTATTTTTCCCTGCAGAGAAATATTCTCTGGGAAAGCAGAGAAATGCAGCACAAGTTCTGTAAACAATTCTCTCCTGTATCTCTGTCTTCCACAAGATGGGGATTGTTTTTCCTTCCTAACCAATGAGTGAAGTTTTGGTATCTCCCTGGTATGGGAAGGACTGGGGGGAGGTTGGTGCTGCAGGAAGAACTGGACGGAGCAGGGAAAGAAGCAGCAGCATGCTCTTCACCTGGGAGAATGGCCCAGGCCCAGAAAGAATGGAGTCAACTCTAATAAATTTTTAAGCCTTCTGATACTGAAATCTATGAGTCCTGTTTTCACTGCTTGCATCACAACCATAACTGGTGACCCTGAGACCACACCACCCCTTGTGCCAGAGAGAGAAAAAACTCTCTAGCCAGTGAGGACTTGCTAGTGAGAGGAGCTGGCCTGGATTATCTCATCAGTTCATGTGAGGGGAGAATGTCCTGAACTGCACCAGCAGATGGACAGAGCAGGCAAGCTCTGCTGTGCTAGGGGGGATGTCCTGCCACAGGTGGGTCCCTTCCAGGCACCCTTTGTCCCCCACCCACTGCCTCCAGCCCTGCACAGCAGTGGAGGGGACAGGCTGGCACAAAGCAGGGTGGAGGGGACAGGCAGGCACAAAGCAGGGTGGAGGGGACAGGCTGGCACCAAGCACGGCAGATTTATGCCACATGTTTTACTTTCATGGAGCACCATACACAAAAACAGGTGAGAACAGAGATGCCTTCCCTACTGCTCCAAAGCCTTACCCAGAGTGTGTTAAACAGGTGCTGTGTTAAACTCTGAGTGTGCTGGAGCAGCACCTTGGCTCCTTAACTGAGTCATTTTCCCATGGTTTGTCCTTTCAGGAGAGCATGTCACAACCCAGGGGTTCTTTACACAGCTTCTGTGCCACTGTTGAACTGACCTGGACCTGAAGTGAGTCTCCACCAGAAAGAGGAGCTGGACTCCCAGCAAGATGTTCACCATGACTCTGGACAGAACTGCAATGTGGTTCTGGAGCAGAAGGGATTAAAGGCCTAGTGTAGGTTCCCTGACTGTGCTGTCCACACATGTATGTGACAGGTGGAGATCTCCCTCTAACCTTGCTTTCTTTGCTAGCTGGAATAATTTTAATAAAAAAAAATGAAAATCACATTCAAGTCTGAGAGATCTGAACCATATATATATATGTATATCCAGCTGTGGCTGAACTGCCCCCATGGAGGGGAAGCAAATTTTGCTGCACAGAAGTAATGTATAAATAAATTAATAGCCAGAAATTGTCCTTCATGCAGTTCCACTTGGGCTGCCTTTTTGTTTGTTTGTTTGTTTGTTTTGTTTTTGTTTTGTTTTGTATGTTTTGTTTTGTTTTGTTTTGTTTTTTGGTTTTTTTTTAATTTAAGTTACTGATCTATTGTCTTTGGAATATGCAAGAGGCAGAGGGAGGCTGATCCATTGCCATTTAATATACAGCACTGTTGTGTGTTGAGATGGATATGACAGTAATAGTTCCTTGCAATATTTAAGTCTACTGAGCCCTGAAGATCTCTTCTAATATCACTTGATTTATCAAACCTGATTTGGGACTTACAGCCTATGTAGAGAGAGTTCTCAAATTCCTAATGCATTTGGCAATAAGTATCTTCTCTGCTTTACTACTTCATCTTCCTTACTCACTGATCTGAAGGGTTGGAGTTTTAAACTCATTTATCAAGGGCAAAAAAAGGGGTTTTATGATGAGTTTTGACAATTATATATGTCCCATTCCAGAGAGTAAATAAAATATGAGCACTATTTGCTGTGCCACTTAATGCAGGCCACCAAACTGATGCCCTGTGATGGAAGATGTACAAGACTTGCTGCTGAGAATACAGAATTGGAACCACTTTGGCACTCCTCATAAAAAATCAGAGCTTCCATCCTAATTTTTCCTACCTTGTGCTCTTCTGCAACAGAGAGTTTTCTGCTACAAGTGGCTTCCAGGCAAGGTAAGAGCCCCATTAGGTTCTAGTCTGTGCCCCTGAGTGCACTCAATGCAACATTCTCCTGCTGCCCTGTCCTGCCTGGTTTAACCATGCCGAGTCATGATGCTCATTTTGTCTTCCTTGAGACACTCTCCCATCATCCAAGTGCTTTTTTAAAAGCCATATTCCAAGGCTGACTTCACGGTTTCACTTGAAATGGACTGGGTTTGAGTGAGTCGACGTCTGGCCCTCTGTCTTTGACTTAATGACTTAAAAAATCCAATAAACAGAGCAAGCCAAATTACAAATATGGAATAAAGAGCACCAGGCCTTTATTTCTTGCTCAGAGGCAAGTAGTGCAACTTTAATTTAACAGAAAATGATCAGCTTTATGACTAGATGTGTTGCAAATAAACTGACAACCTTTATACAATACAATTACTTTATTTTATGTGATATTATTATTATCTGAGCCATCTGACACTCTTATGGCTCATATAAAAATTCCTATTTTAGTGCAACTCTGTGCTTAAATAGATCTCTTTGTGCTACATGAAATAACCCCTTCCTCTCACCTCAGCGCATACAGACTCCAAAATATACAGAGCTCTATCACATCCCTTCCTCCTCAAACAGCTGGATTTAAAATCTTGATCCAAGAAAGGGTTTCCATTGATTTGAATGGCTATTGGATCATCCCAAAAGTGTGCCTATAGGAACAATTCAGCCCCATGCAACTGGAAAGAAGGTTTTCCTTAAGCTAACTGACATTTTTGAGGGGAAAAAAAGGATGTTTCTGGATGGAGAATCACGGCAATTCAGCTATTTTGCTTCTGTTCCCTAAATAAATTCATTCAAGTGGCTGGCACTGAGCAGCACAGGCAGATATACCCATTCATTATCATCTTTCCTCGCTACATGTCACATATTTAATTCTTCTGATCCTTCCTCTCAAATCTCTCCTCAGCCCTGGGAACCTGTTAGCAGCTCTTCCCTTGTTCAGTACAAATCCCTCAAGAAAACAGGCAGGTAACTGCCATTATGTTTGACAATTACTTAAAGGCAACGAACTGTTACCCGCTGCGTTAATTCACTCTTTGCCCCTTTGTTGAAGGACAGCCTGTCCCTCTCTCTCTGCCCTGCAGCCCAGGGGCTGAGCACGGCCCAAGGGACAAGGTCAGCTCGGGTGTGACCTGGCACAAGGTACAAAAGTGCCCGTAATTTCCAGCAGCTCCCCACAGCAGCATCTGCAGGGATGGGGCGCGGGGCCTCGGCAGCGAGATCCGCGAGAGCAGGGAGGCAGATAAAGGTGCCTTTGTGCTCTGGCTTCTTTCATCCCGGCTCTGACAGTGAATCATTCAGAGCACGAGGGAAGGAGACAGGCAGAGGCAAACAAGTTGCATTCAATCAGCCACCCAGAGGCGGTGGCACCATTCCTGGCACAAGGATCACGTGCAGCTGCTTTGAAGGACCCGCGGTGACGTTCTCAGCGCTGCTGGGGACATTGCCTGTCCTACCCAAAGCACAGCTCCTGAGCTGATGGCCTTCCACGCACGTGGGGAAGGTGTAGGACATCTGCCATTGAGCTCCTCCACCCCAGGCCTACAGAATGCCAGACTGGTTCAGTTTGGAAGGGACCTCAGTGGTCACTTAGGCCAAGCTCCCTGCTCAGAACTCACAGCACAGGTCTGTGTCCAGATGGGTCTGGGACATCTCCACTGAGGGACACTCCACACCCACTCTGGAAAATATCTTCCAAAACAGTCAAGAAGTTTTTCCTTGTGTTTAGGTAGAACTTGCTGTGCATCAGTTCCTGCCCATTCCTCTTGTCCTATTAACTGGCACCACCTCCATGTGCCCCACGGTCTGAGCTGATGCTGGGGTTGGGTGTAGAGGAGTCAGGAATTACAGATCTGATGGAAACTGCCAGCTCCAAGAGATGTGATGGGGTCTGGGGGAGGCGCTGAGTGGCTGAGCTCCCAACAGAGGCTCCTGCAGGCTGGGTGGAAAAAACCTGCTCTAGTAGAAGAGGGGAAATGGCCTGAAAAACAGTGTGAGCCATCAGAGTTTGGGTACCTTGTCAAATAAATGAATAAACAAATAAATAAACTAGAAGGGAAGGTCACCAAGTATTGTGACACTGGATAGAAGGACATGAAGAAGAAGAACTGTGTTTACCATAACAACAAATCATATAATTTCCAGGATCCCTGATGCTCTTGCAACTCCATGTGGTCCTCTAAAGCATCTTGGCTGATTGAGAGAAATTATATCTCTGGCTCCTATACATGACTAAACCCTGAAGCCACCCTCAGAAGAGAGCTCTGGTTCCTGCCATCACCACTTGCCATATGGCTCCTCTTTCTTCCTCCACCTTCTCAGCCTCATTTACTATGGAAACAAGGCTCATGTGATCCTACTGTCTTTCTCATCCCTTCACCTCACACACAGCTCCTCAGCCTGTAGCTCTGTCTTGAGAGAACTGACAGTGGAAAGCTCAAAGACAACTGGATCCTCACAAGTGTGGTGAGAATGGGTAGCTGGGAGAGGGGGAAGGAGAAATACAGACACATTAATGCCCCAAGAAATGATGGGTAGTAGCTGTAAGATCACAGAATGGTTTGGGTTAGAAGGGACCTTAAATCTCATTCCACCCCCCTGCCATGGGCAGGGAAACTTTCCACTAGACCAGGTTGCTCAGAGCCCCAAGATAAGGGGCTTAAACATACAAGAATTTCCTCTGTTATCTTCTCAGGCAGGATATCCAGTCAGCCACTGGACACAAAGAAAACAAGGCTTCAGTAATTTTTACTCCTCACAGATCTACTTATATTTTCTATTCTCCTCCTCTATTTTCTTCTTCTATTGGAACAAAAAAGACAGGGTCAGCCAGGCATGACTTCACTATCTCTTTGCAGCATGGCCACGTTTGCTACTGGAAATGAAGCTAAAAGCAAAGTTTCAGTACCCCAAATCAGTGCTGGAGAAGCTGATCAGATCACAGGCTCTCTCTGCTTCTCTACAAGTATAACTCCCAGGGACAATCTGTCCCACAAAAGACAAAAGATGCATCTTTTCTTTGCTAATCTCTTCTTGCTCCTGGTGTGAGTGTCTCGGGTTTTCTCTTTTTTTATTCCCTCATGCGTTAGAATTAGATTTCAACAGGAACAATAGCAGAAGCAGTAACATCAGCTCCCTTATCTCTACTAACTGCTCTTTTCTCCCAAATATTTCTTCTTTTGCTTTTCTTTGCACCACCTGAAAATATCCAAACCTGACTTTTCCTTAGAAATAGCTAAAGGAAAAAGGATTAAGGAATATTGTTGAAATAAAAACCTTACCTCATACCTAATATCTTCATTCTGTAAATACTTTTTCTTTTTCTTATATCTCTAATGATAGGCTAAAAGATCCTTAAGGCTGATTGTTGCCATGGGATTAAGGAGCCTGGGGTCTATGAATTCAAATCCCAAATGTTTGTGTAATAGTGTGCAATGCTATGAGGGTCATGCTGACATCCTTATTTCAGCCCTCTTCTCAAGGAAAATAATTGGGCCACTCCCAATTCAACTGGAGTTCACAAGTGGAATTTCTGTCTATTAGCCTGTCTTAAGAAGGTTTGCATTCTGAATCCTAAAAGATTAAAATCAAAAGAAATGAGGACACAGAATGTCTCATGATGAGGTCAGACTTCTCCTTATTTGGGCCGGACTCAAAGTGATTTTTCAGCACTGAGGATCTGCATTATTCCTTTCCATGGGTAAGGTGGAGCAAGGCCTATCTTTGTGCTGGCTCTGGAACTCCATCGGCCTTTCCTTCTTCCTTTCAGTGCTTTCAAACCTTTTTAAACTATGATCAACTCTGAACCTTTCCTCTTCTGAATGACCCCTTCTACTTTTCAAGGTGTGTCTTGATATGTTGGCTCACCAATGACCTGCTGAGGAGACTTACAGGATAAATAAACTGGCTAAAAACCACCTACCTCAGTAGATTTACTCTGTGCGACAACAAGTGACGTAAAATGAAATTGCTTTTGCGTAAAGGATGAAAATTTGAATATCTTATACAGGTGAAATGGGCATACAAGGAATATAAAGACACCTGGAAGTACAAAAACCTGTCACTACAAATCTTTATTTGATTTTTAAGTGCTGGGCTGGAAGCTTATTCTGAATTAGAGCTCCTGGGGAAAGGGGTTACTTGTTTGGTTTTAATGTTCTGCAATAGTGCAGCCTTTGCCATTTCATAAAAAAATCACAGGTATCTGAAATATTTCATATGAATTGTATGTACCCTCTATGCAAACTGGGTGAAAAACAATTGTAATTAACTCTGCCCTTGTAAATAACTCATAAAAATGAAGTTAAACATGTAGCTGTCAGCAAGTGCATAACCATGAACAAGGCAGTGCAATCATTCATTTACAAAAGTATATAAATGTCAGCCAGGAAAAGTAAGTCACTTCTGTTGGCACAATAAAGGACATTAGAATCAAGCAATGCTGGACTTTCTAACACTGAAAAGAGTAACTGGAAAGCCTCAGTGTGAAGGGGTGGGTAGAGTCAACAACTGTGGGCTGAGCTCCCAGTCCTCCCAGTCCTCCCAGTCCTCCCAGTCCTCCCAGCACTCCCAGCACTCCCAGGGCACTCCCTGCCTCACAGGGGCTAATTCTACAAAGATGCCAAACCCTTAACCCCCAGTTTAAACCAGAAAACAGGTGGAATTTCAGCCAGGATGCTCCTCCCCTGTGGGATTAATGAAGCACTGAGGAAGATGAATGCACCCAGGCTGTGAGTAAAGTGAGCAGCACCTTGGAGAAAGCTTTTGATACGAGGAAATGCTCTGTTTTAAGAGCTCTCTGAAGTCAAGGCAGAGACAAAAGTTACATTAATTTCTGCTCCCTGCCTTCACTGCTTTAATCGGGAGGAAAGAGTTGAACAGGAAGATTTCATACTCTTGAGACCCCATAATTTGCTTGATGAATGCTTTAAAGAGAGATGGGTTGGGAGAGATGATCATTGAATTTAAGCAAAATGTAGTATTCACTTCACTTCTGGTATCAAGAGGCAAGGCAGATGATTCACAGATGAGAAAGGAGCTCGGCTGTAAAGGTAGGAAGCTGGAATAAAAACGAGGAAAGGTTTTGTGATGAACGTGGTGCTCAGTGTAGGAAGAATACTGCCTGTCTTGGGAGAACAAGAAAGAATTCCAGAATTGGTCACTCTCTATCAATTGCATCAGATCTTTCCAAGGCAAGGGGAAGAAATTAAGATAAATAACCTTACTCAAGAAAAGGTCATGAAAACCACTTCATTTGGTGCCCTTGGATCCAGAGACTGACACACAACTTGTGGTTCCTCCCTTTTCTTTTGTATTAAGGTTTAGTTCCTCAAGCTCTCAGTCTGTTCCTCTCTTTTATCTGGAAATTTCTCAATGTTGTGCACTAGCTCCTAGTCTAATGAAATTTTTGCCACCCAGTGTTCAGCACTGTGTTGCTGTGAGGGTAATAGAGTACAGCAGTCATCCATGGAAGAAATCTTTGCAACTCCTGTTTTGAAATGACTGCTGAACCTTTCTTTCCCCCTTTAGTTCTGTTTTTAATCAAGCCTGAAATTTTCTTCCTTTAAAGAAACCTTTAAAATCTTCTCATTTTCTCTGGATAATACCTCTCTGAACTACATTGTTATACTCTAAGAAAAGGACTATTTTTTGTCACTTGGAAACCCACGCCTCATTTTGAACTGAAATAAACCCACTAATAAAATTAATCAGAAGCACTATTCCTCTGGAGAGAGCCAGGGACAATATGATGGGTTATAAACTGAACCACGGGTTTCAAATAATGCAGCACAGTCAATACTAAGGAACAAGACCTCCACTAGCTGGGACACATCATACCTCAACACAAGGTCATGAAAATACTACAGGAAAACAGCACAGATGAAGGACAGGGGGGGAAAAAAAAAATAAAAAAAGAAGATATGGAAGGCCAGATAAAAAAGTTGTAAGCACATTGAAATTCCTGCAGAGGATCTGCAAGGCTCCCGAAGTCCTTGTCTATTGTTCACGACAGAAGCTTCAGTTTTTAAAGGGACTAAAATTTCTATTGTGTGCACATTCTTTTGGAGCATCCTGCTCACAGTGCTCTGTTTCCAGGAGAATAAGCCACACACATATCCTGTTAGAGTTGATTATTTAACAGCAGTGAAATTCAGGCTGAAGTGCTGAGAGCACAACTAACAAGACACCTAAATTACCATCCCCAAATGAAAATTGGGGTATCACCTCAATCTGATGTCCTTTCAAGCTTTTCTGTAAAATAGAGATAGTTATGGCAATTTCCTAAGCGTGCCTACAGGGTCAGGTAGTGTCAGCAAGGTATTTTAGATTTGTAAAACACTATCTGTGCCAAAAGTTAATGTCAGATGCCTGCAATGAAAGTGCAGGGCATGGCTAATGGAAGGAATATTAGACAACAGACAGTAGACTTTGTTTTAAAAATTTTATGACTGAGAGATTCACTGACAGAATCTGACAGTGATGAAAAAAAGGTACAGCTCTGGAAGCTGGCCAGTTTTTCTGATGCTGCTATCAACAGAAAGGTAACAGATGCAGTATTTCAGTAACAGGCCATGAGAAAACACAGCCCCTGCTTGCACTAAGACACCAACACTTGGTTAACCTCTTCCAGAGCACTGCAAATTACTGAATATTACTTACCTACAGAAAGAGGCCTAATTTAGGATCACAATAAACCAAAGTTCACGAGGCAACTAATGTCAGCTTCTGCTATGAATTCCACACAAGTGTGGTAGATTTTTCTGTGTGTGTGTGCAGCTAACCAAGCCATAAACAAGTGGTGATGCTGTAACAAGCCTGACAGTGTTTGCGCTGTTGGGAACCCTTCGTGAATTTATGACACACGCCGTAATAAAAAAAAAAAAAATGGAGCAGAACTCCTGACTTCCTATTCCACAGGGTTGTTTCCTTCTGTTTTGTCTGACTGAGAAACTGGATAAACTCCAGTCCCCTGGCACTCCAGCAGCTCGGAGTGCACCCAACAGGAGGGCCGTGTTCATGATGTCCAGGGTGATGTGATTTGCCTCACACCACCAAAGGGTTACGAGGTCTCTCACTCAATGTTTTCCCACGTGAGAGGTGCTGCAGAAGTGCCAAGCACTGAGTGGTTCAGGGCTGAGTGCTGGAAGGCACCCTGAGAAATTTCCTTTTTATAAGCCAACACCTCCTTCTGTTGCCAGATGTAAGAAAGAAAAGGATGCTAATCTTTGTTTGGTGACTGTTGACTCTGATGCTTTAGTGATGACTGATTCTACCACTTGCTTTAACTTTTCATTGATGGCTCCTTTATCTGGGCACCCAGACTCTTTCTAGCTCAGCCTAAACCACATGAGTAGCTGAATTTTCCTTCCTTCATCTTTTCTTCTGCTGCTTGGTGACCATTTGCTGCACAATTTTTTGGTCTTTTGTTCCATGCCCCAACCCCTGTTTTCCCTTCAATCCCCAGAGGCAGTGCAGCAGTTCCCTGAATGCCACCTTTACATGCTCTCACAACCTAAACACTGGGCAAAGTCCTGAGGGGTATAGGTGTTTTACTATTACTTTCTGTGTTAGCACAGATTTCAAGTGGCTTCTTTCAAAAGCCTTGTCAAAAGCTTGAAAAACTGGACCAGACAATAACACTAATCTCCATGTTTTTATACAGAGTCAAGGCTGGGAAGGAGAACAGACTCAAAAGTTCAGCTTTTCTGTGGAATGGGGAAGACAGAAAAGCCAGTTGTGTAGATACATTAAAAAGAACCTGATTTACCTCTAAGACACTCTAAAGAGGATGACTATTCACATAGTTGCATATTCAGAATGGAAATACTTGAGTAGATACTTTAACCTTGTTTGTACTCCATGACACAAACTTTAGTGATTAACAAAACAAAACCACTTGTTTCAAGGCCAGGCTTGAGGGGGCTTGGAGAAACCGGCTGTGGTGAAAGGTTTGGACATGACAGAGGTTTGGAATGAGATGGTCTTTAAGGTCCCTTCCAATCCAAACTGTTTGTGATTTTGACTTTTCAGTAGATTCCTTTATCTGGACACCCAGACTGTTCTCATAACAGCCTCAAGCATAATAATTTTCCTTTCTTCCTCTTTCCTTCAGCTGATTGGTGGCATCTGCTACATGTTTCTTTGGAATTTTGTTCCCCACCCCAACTTCCTACCCCAGCTGGGCAAAGACACCCACTTGTGTCTATTTGATTCCAGACAATGCATTTCAGCCACCTCAGCATGTTTATCTGACTTCCCTGGTACCCTTATAGTGGATCTGGGAGCACTAACATTCTGCTGGGATGTTGGAATCCTGGGAATGCCCTGGACTCTTAGAACATTCCCTGCACATCTCCTCTGATGGGCAGCACAAATTCTGTTGTGTTTCCCCAGGGCCACAGCCTGATTTCGGGTACCAGGAGGCGTTTGCCTCCCCACAGAGCCACTCACGTTGAACTCTCTGCCATAGCAACTGAGCCAACAGACAATAAACTGCTTTTTTTTCTAAGCAGGATCCTGGTATTCAAACACAATGACTAAAATACTGGAGAGATTTCAGTATTGCCACTACTCTGAGTGCATTAAAACACTTCCGTCTGGTGTATTCCTTTATAGCTGAGCTCTTGCAGGGAAAGGATTAAGTTGAAAAATCCTTAAATCTTTCTCTCTTTTTTTTTTTTTTTATTTTTATTCTTGGTATTTATGTGGAAAAATGCAAAAGAATATAAACTGCAGTTATACATAGCAGTATTTTTTTTTAATCTACAAATACTTAAGATTGAGAAAGATAAGGAAAGACAACAAAGGCTTTAGTGAAATATCTGGATCATATTTAATATTAGCAAGAATTTGTGCTCTGTGTAACTATTCTGGTTTTTATTATTTTATAAGGTCCCAGCACATTTGGGGGATTACTTCTAATTTATTAGCATGCAAAAATGTGACCCTCAGAATAATGGCTAAGGCAGAGGAGGACAGTGTGATGGTTTGGGGCTTTGGGGATTTTTTTTGAAGCTTTGGACAGCAGAAGTGAGGAAGTCCAGGAGAGAATGGCAGATAAGGTGAAGCACATTCCCTCAAACAGAGCAAGCCTCTCAATTCCAACAGGGGAAGGTTCTGGCCAACAGTGCACATGGAAACCATGGCTTGCCTGTCATGTATTGGTTTCTTGATTTGCTTGTGGAGGGCTCTTTGCTGATGTGCCCAAACAACATGATGATCAAGAAAACAGAAAGCTGCATGCACGTGGTGTTGCCAGACTGTAACTTTCTGTCCTGTGAGGTCATGCACTGGCCCAAGTTAGAGGTGACATTGCTGACAGGCTCCCAAAAGCTGTCCCCAGGAGCAGCCAGGCTTTCACTCCTACTTTAAGCCATCGTTTCTCCCTTATTCATTTCCTGCTTGGTTTTAGCTGTAGGAACTTTGCTACCCTGGCCACAGCCAGAGGATCAATAAAGCAGAGGAGGAAAGAGCTGCATTCCCACCTGCCTCGTCCATCACTGGCAAACCTGGCAGCTCAGTTCTGCTGCCCAAATCCCATTTTTTCACTTGACAGAAAACCTCTCTTGGAGACCGCTGGGGAAGAGACCCAAAACCTCATATACATTAAGGCAAGTGAATTGATACCCTGTCAGATGATGAGAATCTCTCTTCATCTGCTGAGAGTTAATGATGATTTATTAGCCAGAACAGACAGGTCCCAGGACATATTTGCAAGGACTTGTCAATCAGAAAAAAAGTCCTCCAGAGATTTGGACTAAGCTTATTTCATACTTTTTACTTAGAAGACATGAGAGGACAGTGAGATTCAGTTTGAAGTACTTCTCAAGATAAAATGAGCTTTAGAAAGATAAAAGGCAAGATGAAAAAAGACCTCTTAAGACCTCAGTACAATCCCATGTCATCCCAGAAATGCCACTAAGGAAACATGTATAAGTGAACAGGATTTGGGGAGTGGTAAAATAAACATGACAGCTTGTAGGGAAGATTCCCAATGAAAAAGAAAGTCTGAAATTAAATCAATGCCAGGCATGCTGCCTTGGATTCACTACAAAATGCACCAAAACACCTTCAAACAGCTGAACCTGGGATCTCAATATGTAAATTTGTGACACTCACACATCAGATCCAGAGACCTGTTGATCCATGAGGGTAGGATGCTTTGCCCAAAAGTAAATGTCTCCATTTCTGGGAGCCACCTCGAAGTCAAGGGAAATAAATAATTATTTTTAGGGTGTGCCTCTCACAGTGTTAGCACAGCAGAGAGCTGAATCACCCTGGAAAAGCACCCACTCCTCCCCAGGGAACCAGGGCTCACTCAGTCCAGTAAGGTGCATAAGGACTCTGAAGCTCAGAGGGGGGAATCCACCCCAAATGACCATCCACTACTTGTCAGACCCTGGGCCATGGGGATCTCACCAGGACGTGGGACAAGCTTAATAAGCCTCCCTGAGTTTTACACTGTCTTGTCTCTCCTTTAGCTTTCCTCTTTCTAGGCCCACAGCTGCTGTTCAAGGGAGGTTGGAAGGCAGAGGAGCAGCACCAGAGTCACCCTCCTGTAAAACAGGGCGCGAAGGAAGCAGGGGCAGTCTGGGGTGTGCTTCAGGATGTGCAGGAGATCCAGCAACAGAACCAGCCCCGCTCAGACTGTGATCAGAGAGCACACACAGTGAGGACATAAATCTTTGGCTGTGTCAGACAGACAAAAGTGAACGGGAAATTCACACCCTGCAACCTCTCTGAAAGACCAGTTCTCACTTTTATTGTGCCCCATGGCTACCCACCCAGAAGGAGGTGGCAGGAGGGTGGACAGAGCAGTCTGCCTGCAGCAGCAGTGTTTAAAGCTCTCAGCTAAGACTCTCCACAGGAGATGAAAGCAGCAGATATTTAACTTGGACATGGGCTCTGCACACCTCCAGCTCTCTGACCACAGGAAGGTGCTTGTGGACCTCTCAGCTCCCTTGAGAACCTTCTCCAGCTCTCACCCATCCCCTCCTTTGTAGACAGCGAGCGGGTGGCTCCTTGGGGTGTGGGAGAGCAACATTAATCACCTTTGAAAAATCCTCATGTTTTCTAGTGACAACAACCTGTGCAGAAGCAGAGCTCCTGCTGCAGCATCCCTGCTTGCTGAGATTTATAGCAGAGCAGCAGGAACCTACTCCAGGCTGCTGCAAGGCCTCTCTCACACCGTGATTTCAGCTTAGAAACACAGAGCAGAATCTGCCTTCCCTGCTTGAATTATAAATATAGGCTTTCTCTTTGTACTCCTTTAAAATGAAATGAAGAATTTCACAGAAGTGGGCCAACATATGCAAGCCTTTTTTCACTCTGGAAGATCGAAGAGGTGAAACCTACAACGGCAAGAGACACACACTATGGGATTTGAAGTGAAGAGAAAAAGGCAGGGTGTCCTACCAAAGGGACTGTGTGTGTTCTGCACTCTGCAGCCACCCAAGATCTCTCTCAGCAGTGAGACAAGATCCAGCTCCCACAACAGCCCAAGTCATGAGAGAAAACTGCCTGACATCACTTTTGTTTTCCTTGCAGGACTGCATGTTCCCCTCAGAGCCAGCTCCCCAGAGAGCCCTGCAGCTACAGCAGTTGTGATCTTCCCTGCACCCATGGGGAGCTCAACCTGCAAAACAGAGCTCAGCACTCCCCACCATGGGAAGTTGTGTCAGCCGCTGCCCTGGGTTTTGGGGTCAGGTGCCAACCACCAGCTCCTCTAAAATTGAAAAGAACTCATTCATACTCAAACCCCAGTCTTGGTATGTCCACACTACACCACAACGTAATTAAAAAGCCCTGGAAAAACAGTAAAGGATGAAAAAAGACCTGCACTTTCCTCCATGGTCTGATGGACAGATGGATTCTGCTGTATATCTCTCTCCTCTTGCTGGATTTACTTGTGCAACCTTAACATTTTTGTGTCTGCAACAGAGATTTTCTTCTGTCCTTGCTCCCTGCAGTTCCCCAGCCCATTTCTCATTGTCATTTGAGCAGAACTGTACTTCCATGGAAAGTTTATCATCACAGAAAGTAAAAGGCAGGGTGGAGAAACACCCACTGTTCAGACTAATGGCTCAGCTGATTGATGCCAGAATGCAGCATCAGCTTGGTTTGGTTGCTCCAGCTTTTGCTGTCACTGGGCAGAAAGTTCCCCCACTCCAGAGAGTTGCTCAATAAATACACGCTCCTTCCAGCCTCCCATGAGTGGGCATTAAAGGGGATCTTGTGGGAGCAGCTGTCCTATAATGTTAAAATCTGAAAGCACTCTGTTCACATCTGTCTGACCTGTGGCCAGCAAAGGTGGGACTGAGCTCCAGGAGAACAACCCTGGTTACACTTGGGCTGCATCTCTTTGCCTGCTCTGCCTGCAGTTAATGTCAATTGTTACCTTGCTCCTCTCCACACTGTGGGTAACAGCACATTGTGGGGAAATGCCTGCTGAGCTCCAGCATTTTTATAGACCCCAAGGACCTGTTTAAAGGTCTGTAGGGGTGAAGTCTCACTCCAGCAAGTCTCTGATGTGTGGGTGAACCCAGGATGTGCAGGAGAGGAAATGCAAGGAAGCAGCCTTGAGGGAGCAGTGCAAGAGCTGAACCAGAAGGAAAGACATGACCATGTATAGGTAACATCTCATGAGCCACAGAATCTGCTCCCATATGTTTAATCACTTCAAGGGAACATAAACCAGTCCCTGTGATAGAATTACACACGATAATCCTTCCAAAGGAGGAGATCCACACCACTGTGCTTTAAAAGTTTACAGGACTTTCTATAAAGAAGTTACTGCCATTGACCCAGATGTAATAAACAGCTTCCTGCTGGCCTGGATGGATCTTTGTAATCTACACTACTTTTTGTTTCATGCTTTCCTTGTTTTTATTTTAGATTTAGTGCACGTTACAAACACCTTGCCAGGAAGGGGAGTGTGAGCACTGGGATTTAACACCTTTGGTGCTCCTGCAGCTCTGCCGTAGGGACAGAGTCAGGTATTGTACAGCGCGTTTGCTTTTCTCTCCCTTTTTTTGTTTAAATTAAACTCTTTGTATAAATAGTCATTCTGTCTGATTATATAATCTCCCACATTTAGATCGTCTGTGTTGCAACCATGGCAACTCCCAGAGCTGAGCACATTCGGTTCAAATTTCTTTCTAAATTTGCTGATGAGGGTGAAGAAACAGCTTTGGAAACCCTTCTCAGACAACCTACATTTGTTCTTTGCTTGTGAAGCTCAGTCCAGCTTGGATTGACAGGAACCAGCACCCTAAAAAAAGTTAAAAGCAAGTGTCCATCCCCTGCCAGCTTAACTGAT
Source organism: Hylia prasina (assembly GCA_013397195.1). Classification (NCBI taxonomy): domain Eukaryota; kingdom Metazoa; phylum Chordata; class Aves; order Passeriformes; family Sylviidae; genus Hylia; species Hylia prasina. The sequence goes on along the minus strand of VYXD01004737.1, from coordinate 284,646 downwards.
TGCATCTCTGGTACTAGCTATGGATAAGAGCCACACCATCAAGGAAAATAAATACTAAAAGTTTGTTGAATTAAAATTAAGCAGGAGGACTGAGCAGTGGTGGAGCAGGAGAGTGACATCTCCCATGCACAGAGCAGGCAGCACCCACAATAGCTGGGCAGATTTCCTTGCCTTGCCTCTCCAGTGAACTTCAACTGTCATTTGAAAACCAATAGTGAAGATAAAAGGTTCCAAAATTATCTTCTAGTGTGGCTAATAAGCCATCTGAGAGTGATGTTACCTGTCTAGAATCCTGGTATTTGGTCCTAATTTTCTCACTGCAGAATGTGACTCAGTGGTTGGGTGAAGTGGAGCAGCTCAGCCATGGAATTATGGAGCCTTTGGTCACACTGAAATAATTCCAAACCATAGTCTGATACAGAAAACCCACCCAAGGCTGCCAGCCCCCACCTCTTCCCATGCTCTGCATGGAGTTTGCAAAGGGAAAGTAAAGCAAGGCCCCACACTGTGCAAAGAGAGAAAAGCAGAAGCAGATTTGAAATAACAAGTTTGAAAAAAAAAAAGGTGTAATTAGGTAACTTTTCTAATCAACCATTGTGATCACCTACTGTATTTTGCTATTTTTATCAGAATTCTTGGTATTGCCTTCAAAGGGGTGAATCAGCACAATCAGGTCTTTGTTTTCCTTATGGCATAAATACCCCAGATGAGACACAGAGTCAGATTTTCAAGTAACGTGACTGAAAATGCTCAGTACTGATCACAGCTGCCAAAATGTACCATAAGCAACAATGAAATGCAGTGATTTTGCACTTGAAGCACTTCCAGATTTACTGGGACTAAAGTCCTACTCTATTAGGTATTGGATAAATCCTGTGGTCAAACTGGAGAATTTATGCAAGAAGTTAAATTTTGCATATGCCATTGCCCATCTGTTTTGCAGAACTGGCTTCTTCTGTAGCAGCCCAGGCTGGTGGACAGAGCCAGATATGACCTGAGAGACTGCAGACTGGTTTTGGTCTGGTTATAAAGCTGCCTCACAGTCTAGAGATTGTTATCCTTACACAAATGTGCCAAGACCTGTAATCCAATTGAGGGAACCGAAAAATATTCCCTCATGCTCTATTTAAATCTTCACGGCAACAAATGAAAGCAAAGGTTTCACACTTATTGCAGGCACTTTAGAGCTTGTACAGAATTTAATCTCTTGCTTCGCTTGGATATTTACAACAATAAAAGGCCCAGCCATGCACAGACAATTCATGCTACAATTACACTTACAAAAGCAAGTGGCAATCAATAGCTCATGTAGACACTGATTTTGATTATACTTAATCGATGGTGATGATAATAACTTACTTATATCAATTAATTTCTTTCCATTTACATCTTAATTGCTGTACCAAAGAGTCCTAGGAACGGTACAGGAAGGTCCCATATATTTTTTTTCTCGGGTTGACATGAGCTTTGACACCATCAGGAGCTGGTTTGGTGCCACAGACTGGAGGGAGAACAGAGATTAAATGCAATAATTCATTATGTACATTTGAAACCAAATAGGGGAAACCTAAGACAAACAGGATTGCTGAGATTATGCATTAACAGTAACTTGTTGCATTAATTTGGTTTCTCAATGATGATTTCTAATTCCTTTTCATTACATGAGGAGAAGGAATACATTTAGCCAGAGCTAAACACTTTTGTGGAGATGCTGGACTCATTTTAAATGTGTTTGTTCTGCTACCTGTAGACAATGGATCTCTTTGTTATCTCTTTCCTTGCCTGATAATCCCATGGAGAACTGAATAAACTCAGACATTCCAGGGAATAACAGTAGCAGAATCAGCCTGGCATGTTCACAACCCACGGGACTCGGGACTCGCACAAGGTGGGGAAGGAGTTTAAATAAGCAAATAAAAAGCCACCTGAGCCTCCTTTGCAGGATAATGTGGCAGGAACCTCTCTGGAAGCAGAGTAAACAAATGAATTAATAGGAGTCGTAGCCTCTCGATGGATATTATTCATTCTTCTTTATTAGGTTGCTCCCTGGAAACCTGGGTAAACGTTGGCTGTGACTTTCTTTTTGATCTTCTGTGCCCAAATTGCCTGCTTTAATGTAATCCTGGAACCTCTTCAAGAAGTCTGTATTCACAGGCCACTCCGTGCTTATTTCCATTTGAAAGGGCAGCTGGTGCAAATCCTGGCTGGAGCAGCTCGGTGGGGTGGCCATGGCTGGTTTGAGTTTCAGTCATGAAAAAGGAAAAAGTGAAGAGGTAGGAAGGCTGGTTCAAACTGTAAAAGCATTCCAGGTATCCAGGCTAGTGGGTCAGGGGGAAGAGGGAAGAGAAAACATCCTCCATGCCCTGCTGGCAAATTTAGGAAATTCAAAATTAGGAAGCAAATCCTGCAGAGTTGGGGATGTTTGCTGCTGATGTGTCTAGGAGAAATTAAACAACATAAAGTCACTTTGCCCTGTTGCTGGTGGTGTTTTCTGGCCATTTTTTCAGGCCTTCTCCCTGTACCCTGCATGTAAAGTACTTGCCAGCCACACACTGATGGAGGGGGGTTTAAAAGAAATTATAGCAATGTCTGCTTGCAAGTGCCCTGGATGTAGGTCTAGAGCATTTGTTTAGCCACGACACAGCCCTGTTTTAAAATTTTTACATACACACAATCTCTCAGGGTTAATTTCTGTCATTTCATTGCTCCACTAGTCTGACACATTCCCTTTCTTGGAGAAATGCACTTAGATAGCATTAAAATGATGGGTTTGATACTTGTGTGACTTCTTCCACTTTTTGTTACTACACACACCCCTTGCTATTGCAGGGCTCTGTGAATGAGAAGTCCAGCACATTGTCACCTGGTATATGAGATAAATAGAGAGGCAAGTAACATGTGTGAGTGTCCAGGCCTAGTGCAGTCTTTTGGTAAAATCTGTATTTTTCTGTACAAATGTGTCTTAGGTTACAATGTCAGATGTAACCACAAGTATGTAACCACAAGTATGTATTCTGTCACCATCTCCATAAGCTGGGGCAGTGTTCTTTATCTCCTCCATGGCTCATCCCTGATAACTCCCTCTGGGGATATCTTCTGCTAATGGGCCATCGAGGCTCATAAATTTCATCATCCCATTGGGAGATGCTCCACCCAGGGGGAGGAACCAAGCATTCCTACCTGGATAAATCCTGAGAACTGGAACACCACAGGCAGCCTTACCTGCTGGATTCCTGCTACAACACAACACGAAAGAACTTCACGAGGACACGGTGATGAGCAAAGCAGAAAAGGCTCGAGTTTATTTACAAAACTCAATTTTATACATTTCCAAAGGTGCCTGTGGATTGGAGGATGAAATCCCACCTCCCAAACCACATTGGTCAAGACAACTGTCAATCAACTTTCTCCTCCTACCTAAAAATATGTAAACAACGAAGGACAGTTAGGAAAACACAGCTGTTGTTTATAGTAAAAAGTGTGGGAAAGTAAAAATTCTGACTCCAATATGAAAGACAAATCAGAAGGCCTAGAAAAATCCTCAAACCAGGGTGGCAGATTCCCAGGGGACAGGAGGTACATAACCTCCACTGGACTTTCAGAGGAAAACCCGACCCTTCTATGGAATCACTGCTTCATCAGAACCACATCTGTCACTCCAACAGGACTGCAGCCACCATTCAATGGGACTCCAACCACCACCCTGACCAATGGGCTGCCAGGTTGTATCCTGACTCTGTCAGGTTAAACCAGTATCTTTCTGCCTTTATTTTAATTTTATTGTTAAATTGTAGTTCTGACTTGGAATCTCTCACTGGTTTGCTTTCAAACTAGTACCACAGGTCAGAGCAATCTCATGATTTGCTGCAGAAGAACACGCTCGCTGGGGTCCCTCAGGAAGCTGCCCTGCACTTCACTAGGAGCCAGCTCACTTCTCTCAAGACCTTCACCAGGAAGGAGAATTTCACTGTGAAGTATTTCAGTGGGGCTGCTTTAGATTGCCTCAGCCCTGCTGGCCAAGCTCCTGGAGTGAACACAGCTCAGGTAGAGTCCAAGAGCAAACTGATCCTCAGGAGGCAGAGGAGAGGATGCTGCAGGGCTTGAGTGCTGAATTAGCTCAGTGCCCTCACAAAGTCACCACAGCACCAAAATCCAGCTGTAAAAAAATGATAAAATACAATAATAATTTCTAAAAAGCGAGCCGTGGCTGTTGCCATCAGGAACCGAACATTTCTGTTATAATCAGGGTGGTAAATACTGGACTATTCCCAGAGTTTCTCACTCTGAAAGCAGGAACAGAACGAACAAGTACAATTACTATGGTAATTTCCTATTTTCTAACTACACAGAGGCCATTTGGCTATCCTGGTATCATAATGGTTGATAATTTTTGAGGTTTTTAATAGCTACTATAAGGTTAGCCCAATAATGCTGCCAAAATCAGCAGGCAAAGACTGGAGCTGTTTGGACATTCACTGCTATTATGAGAGGACCTTACAAAAGGAATTAGTTTATGTAACTCATATTTCATAAAAGCAAATGAAATCTCAAATGTCCTATAATTATAATAATTATTTCTGCTTGATGTTTAATTACTCTCTCTAATGATCCAGCAGCACTGTAATGGACAGGTAAAGCTTGGATGAAATTCTTTCTCGTGTAATTTGGTTTGTAAAGAAGGACAAAGGTTTTGGTGTTTGCGGCAGCAGCTGATTAAGTAATGTCACAATTTCCATGAATTGCAAAATGTGATTAGTTGTGGCTATCCTACTTCTGCAAATCACTGTTCATGTCACAAAAACATGACTTGGCCTGTGCACTAAACTCTTACTCCTTGAAGAATTCCTGTCAGTGTTGAGTAATGCACAAGTAACTGATCACTGCTGTGAGAGGTGATTATAATGAGAGATCTGGGGGGAAAGGATCAGTCCATTAACATCACCCAGAGACAGCATTTAAAGCAGTTTGTATGAATATGTGAAATAGATTTAAATGAAGCAAAATACAATGTTTTGATTTGGGGTACTTTAAAAGGTGAAGAAAAATAGAAGGACAGTGGTGGAGCTAGAAAAGGACCTTGCCACCATTTACAAGGCAGGAGGGAAAGTAGAATGTAAGTCTCCTGGTCTTATATACCAAGTGTTAAAAGTCTCATCCAGAATTACAGAATTTCAGGTTCAAATCCTCCATTGCACCAATTTAAGGCAGCTATTTTATCCAAATAATCCTGCTTTTTATGGGAGTATCCCAGTCATGGGACTGACAAACCCTCTGCTGCAGTTCTGTGCCTCTCACCATCCCTGGCTCCAGCCTGGGGGCTGGGCACTCATGTGCAGAGAGTGCATTTTGGTTCAAATCAATGTTCAAATAAAGAACATCTAACTCAGCTTTTATCATCCAGTCCAAACAGCCCAGTCACGGTCACAACCTCACCCTAAGACCCAGGCCAGGGTAGATGATGACTTCCCTGATGCTTCCATGAAAGTAAAGCTCGGGTGGTGTCACCACACCCACCTGTTTTGGACTGGTTTTGACCGGGAAAAATCCTCATCCCAGGCAGCTCAGAATGTGTACAAGGCAGATTCCTAAACCAAAAACTGACACTGGAGAACCACAGACATTGATTTGTTGTGATCCTGATTTCAAATGAATCACAGAAACACAGAATGCCCAAATCATTTGGGTTGAAAAAGGACTTCAAAGATCACCTTGTTCTACTCCCCTGCCATGGGCAGGGACAACTTCCATGATCCCAGGTTGCTCCAAGCCCTGTCCAACCTGGCCTGGAACACTTCCAGGGATGAAAGAGAAACAAAGCACAGGAATTTTGAGTCAGAGATCAGGAGGGTCAAGTGTCAGAGGAAGCAACAGCAGAAGTAGAGCATTCCTCAAATTTTCTGTTCTAGCACTGGAGGCAACACTAAGGTTTAGGTTCATTAGCACATGGTGTGTGAGTCTGGTGATAATGGCAAAATGTCACATACTTCAGCCTAAGGAAAAGTGAAATATGGTCTGTATATCCATCTTTCAAAAACCTGTCCTGAAGCCCACGGGGCTGGGGAAGGACCAAGGACCACACAGCCAACATGAGCGGGAAAGACACTCTCCCTGTGCTCCAGTGGCTGAGAAACTGTTGCTTAAGAAAAATAAATAGACTCTGTTGAAGACCTGCTGCTCTGTTCCCCAGGCCTGGGGGGAAACAACCTGTTTGTGCAGAATTCATCCCTGCAGCTGGCTGGTATTTTAGCAATGCAAGACCCTAATTTTAATACTCAGAATTCTCCCAGGCTGCAGGTGAATCTAAACTGCAGAAATGGAGCCAGGTTTCATTTTAGTTTGAAGTATCAAAACTGCTGACAATTAAACTTAATTGTATGAATAAGCTCCTTAACAGAATGCACTGCTGGGCTTTCATCCAGCCGAGTGCTGGCAGGAAGAGGGAAATCTATATGCAAGGAGCCTGCCAACGTCCCACAACCTGGGAGAGCAGGGCTTTATCACTCTTTAATAGGAACATATAAGGACCCTGATCTTCCTGCCTTTCCAAGAAAACTTCATTTTTCTCTTCCGTGAAGTGTTGCATTAATAGTGTTCATCCTCAACAACCTGCTTCTCCCTTGCCACCCTTTCTTGAAGTTAAATTTCTAGCAAAAGCATTAAATCTTTTCATAAGGTGTAATTATTGGCTTTGGCTCTACCTGGACTAACAACAGGCATGAAAACTCTGAATAAAAAAAGGCCCAATATAATTTTTTTTCTGGAGATCTCCTTTCTGAAATATTAATATTTGTTCCCTCTAGGGTGGCACCTTTATTTGCAGTTTCTAATGCAGCCAGTTTGTTACTGTACCTGCCTCTGCAACCAGGACTGCAGTGAACAAATATGTTCCTGGGGCCCAAGGGTCAGTTGTTTCCTATTTCATTTCTCTTTGGTTTAATTTTAATTTATTTTCCCTTGCTCTAAAACTTACAGAGATCTGAAGGCAACTATTCAGGTTGAATAAATCTAAATACCATTAGCAGTAGTTGGATATAACCTCAGCAGGGACTTCTGTAAACCCACCTATTTTCATTTTCACATAAAGCAGGCTTAAGGAAGGGAGAGCTGACCAACTCTGCACCGTGAAACTCAGAATTTTTGATCCATGAATCAACAGATTTTGTCTCCATGTCTTCTCATATGCTGTGATTTTATCACATTCTTATAATTACTAACGGGACAAGTCCAAACCCCAGACCAAATGTCACAAGGCTGTGCAAGACTTTTGTGTTAATCAGTGATTTGTTTCTGACTCTCATGGTGAGGAATGTCCAAAATATCTATTTCACATCTGTGAACTGTGGCAGAACTGAATCCATTTCCACCCAACAAAGAATCCCAGAGCCCTCATCCATCAAGACAAAGGTTTTGATTGGAATAGGGGATAGAATATGGTCCATGGGGAAGTTTGAGAAGTCAGGAGAGTGCTTGGACACTGTGAGTGCTACAGAATGCATTGAATATTCCAGAAAGAAAAGCTCAGTTACAAAGCAAAACAAACTCCACAAAGTTGAAAACTGAAGCCTTTAACCCAGGGTTGGTCAGGACAGAGCATAAAAAAATTCCAAGTCCAATCCCACCACTGTGCAGCCTTCCTATAGTGGTGGATTTATCTTTCCTCTGCTTTGCACTTGTGTATGTGCTACCTGGAATTTTAGTGAGCTTTCAGCTTGACTTTAATGTGTTTTAGAACAAATCAAACCCGCTAAATTGATTAATGAGGATTTACGGCGTTTTAATTATGGAGTGTGGTTTTGAATGATTTAAAGTCTGATGTGAGCTCAGAGCAGCCCGAGATTCGGCGAGGAAATGAGAAACATGACATTTTGAAAAGGAAACCAATTTCCCTTAACTTAAACTGTTGCTCATATAAACCAAATTATAAATATATTCTGTGACTGTAATGCTACAGAGGACGGCTTAGGAAAATATGATTAGTGGTGCAATTTCCTTAGGTTTCAGATCCTTTCTTCTTTTCTTTGCCAGCTTTAATGCAGGAAAAATCAACATCCTCCCTCCTCACCCACCCATATTTCTCGATGCAAATAAAGCAACAAATCAAATCTGCAGGAGAGCTTGGGGATATCCTGATAAAATTCTGCTGTACAAAGAGAACTCAGGACAAGGGGGTATAAAAGAAAATACAAGTGTAGAAAGGGTCAACACATGGCTATGATCTCAAGGTTATGCCTCACCTAGTGCCTCAGTTCAGCTTGGATTGACATCCACAGTTTCTAAGAGAAGCAAAACAGAGATGTGAGAATTTTTTTTTTCTGCTCCAAAGACCACCCCCCCTATAATTTGGCAGTCAAAGGAGCATTGAATGGAGCAAACACATTAAAGACACCAAGAGCTTCCTTTGAAATACCTTCTGGTGGGTCAGGCACAATATCATCAAAAGCAGAGCCTAAAGAACCACCAATAAAACCTATTTTGAGCTGCAGGATGCTTTGGTACATCAGTATGTGCAGTAGTAGTGGGACTGTGGGGGATCTGCAGGGCACCTGATGAATGGCAGCACTTCCTTAGGTCAATGATCTACCCCAAAAGCTTTGTTGCTTGGTGTTAGAAACCTCAGCTCTGCTAAATTTCAAATAAAAAAAAAATTTAAAAAAATTCTGGTTTGCCTCATCTAGAAACTGGAAATCTGATGCTGCCTCCATTGAGAAAGTGAGCTTTATTCTCATGTAAGTAAAGGAAAAAAGAATGAGTTCATTGGCATTCTCCTTGCACAAATAACATGTGCAGCACTTCACAAAGGCAGCAGATAAAAGTAACATTATTTTATTTATCAGCAATGATGGGGAGGAAAATGCTAGTGAAGTACTTGCTTGGAAGTGTGTAGTAAGATGACTTTGTGTGTGAAGTATTGGTTTCTTGGAGTTTGGCAGCAATTTATTTGTTCCAGAACTCCTTTCTGAATGCTGTTTCCAACAAAACATGACCATCAGTGACATGGAAAAGGATTTTGGAAAGCTGAGACTTTGAAAATTCATTTGGGAGCATCTCCATTAGGGATCATTAGAACCAGTCCCTACATGTGCAAGGAAGACTCTGGACCCAACTCCTACTGGCATAAGTACTTTGTTTTTACACAAAAATCCCTAGTGCTGAGAGCAGCAAGGAGACACAAAATATAGGGCAGCAATATCCTTTCAAGTATTTGGGGGTGGGGTTTTTTACATTTTTCCTTGCTGCTTCTTTTCTCTCATGGTGCAGTCCTGGAGAAAACATTATAAATTCCCCAGTGCTCAGTTTCTAGTGTGTATTTAATCTGTCTGCATTCAAATGGTAATAGATTGTTACAGGGATACCTTCACACAGGTGCCTGGTGTGTATAATACCTCTTCATTACAGCACTGAGTGAACTGGATCCCTTTTTTTAAAAATATTAATCTCTTTAGGTTGGCACAAGTGGTGCCACACATCATAATTTTAAGCTCCCAGCTGATGACTCATTCCATTACTCCCAAGCCCATGCAGAGCAAGGCAAGAGACTGTCTGGCTCTCCAGCTCTGCTGGATAAAACCCTGTGTGCCACCAGGGCTTTGTGAGGATTCAGGGGAGGAAGCTATTTCCAAGGATGAAGCTTTGTTAAAGGCACAAAGAAGGCAGCTGAAATGCAATGAACAGTTTGTCTCCATCCCTGGAAGTGTCCAAGGCCAGGCTGGATAGGGTTCGGAGCAGCCTGGGATAGTGGAAGGTGTCCCTGCCCATGGCAGGAGGAGGAACTGGATCAGCTTTAAGGCCCCTTTCAACCCAAACCATTCAGTGTTTCTGTGATTCTGTGATTCTCTCAGCTCCCTCACAGCCTCTCCCTGGGTTCACCAGCCCTGTGGCCTCCAGAAGTTCTGGAGTAAATAATTTGGGTTCCATCAGAGGGTCCCAGATCTGCTCTCAGGGCACAGCTGCATCCACAGCAGTGCCCTGTGCTGGTTCTCTCTCCCTGGAGAGGTCACAGGGAGCAAAGCCAAGCTGTCCCCCCCTGGAAGCACAAGGGATCTGTGCCTCAGGGCAGCCAGGAGGTGACCAGCACCCCTCACCTCTTGCCATGTATCTCAGCCTCTGGATTTATCCTGGGAATCCCAGCAAAGCCCAGGGAAGCTGCTGGGGCTGTACCTGCAGGCAGGCAGCCCAGAGGGGATGAATGCACTGGAGCTTGGGCAGCTTTGCCACCCCATGGCCAGCACCTGCCCAGCTCCTCCTGGCACAGTCACACAGAGTTCTGTAGGACACTCAGCTGATCTCAGGAGGACAGACTGAGCTATTCCCATTACCTCAGTGAATTTCTACAGATGGAGCAATAAGGCACCAGTCTGGTGCCTACAAAATATGTACCTGATCTGAAATGACCCTGAGACTAAAGGATTTTATGGCCTCTTTGTTCCCCCCAGGAGAGCCTTAAAAAGAACTCCCCAACATAAAAATGGAGAAAGACAATTATTAAAGGCAGTAACTACAGCACTGGGGACTGTAACTAAGGAAGGTTCTCAGAAACAGGGATTTGGAGCATGACATGCTGAGGAAATTCATGCTCCTTTAAACAGAAGCAGTTCCAAGTATGACAGTGCATACAGACAATATATTTCAAGTGTTTGGGACCCTGAGAGATTATTGAATGCTGCACATTACCAGGTGGGAAGAGAAATTAAGGAAAACACCCCAACCATTCAGCGGGAGCAGCAGAAAAGTTCCAGCAGAGCTGAAACGATCTGAAAACAAGGAAGAGAAATAGGAGGGATTTATGCAGCTCTTCCTCAGCATGAGGAATGCTGTCAGTGGAAGGAAAGGAAGAGCAGATAGATTTCTGACAGGAACAGGTCCTTACAAAATCCAAGTGTAAGAGTTTCCAGTTCTCTCCTGCCACCTGTGCTCAGCTCCAAGTGAAAGCTAAAAGCAGAACAAGAGAAATTGTAAAGGAACTCAAGATTTGTCCAATACTCCATGAGCATGGCCCATATCAACCTCTGCTGGAAACACAGGATGGATTGCTCCCATGCATTTTCCTTAAGCAACTTAAGCAGCCCTTTCCCCGCCCATAATTAAAATTATATATATTTCCATTCTCGGAAACATTTGCTCGGAAAACATGATCCAGAGTTATTGATGGCTAAAATGCAGAGCATTGAGAGAAAACAGGGAACTTGATCACTTAAATCTTTAAAGTCTGAAGAGAGAGCAGAGGGAATTTGTGTAAAAGCAAAAAGACAGACAAAACTTAGTATTGGAAGAGCTTCCACATCTTGACTGATTGTAATTACTTGGAACCTGGATTTTAATAACCCTTGTCTGTTAAGCTAAGCTCTGGCTGGGAAAAGGAAGATATATTATTAGGCTTCTTCCTTGAAAAGGTTCTGTTTCCAAGATACTGGAAGTATGGAGAGACTTCCAAAGGCAAATTTCCATTAGGCACAATCAATTAAAGCTGAACAACAGGATAATATGTCTCCTTGGATAGCTCTTGGCCCTGGTGGTAGGTGAACACCATATAATCAACACCAAGTTGGCAACTGTCTGTAGAACATTTGACAGAGGAAAGAGCTCCCTCCCCTGTGATCTCTCCTCCCAGCCAAAGCCTGCACTGCCCGCTCCTGGGTGTTGGGGAAACACAGATTAAAAAGAAAAATAAAGAAATTTTTTTGCTTCCTACATCCTCATGTCCTTCCTGGAAGAACCTCAGGAGCATTTTCTCCTCTGTCACATTCAACTTTCCTCTGAAACGTGTCACTCTGCTCGCCCAGGCAGCGATGCGTGGCACAGCTCTCCAAAAAGCTCGAGCAATCACTTGAGGCCCTGGGATGGCAATCAGCTATGCAAAATGACAATCATCTATCACTCTGTGATGTCTTCGGAAGAGAAGTGAGAAAAACACGATCTTGGGTGTTTTGGTGGAGAAACTGCACGATAAACAAAATCTCTGCAGCTCCGCTCAGCATAACCTGGCAGCAGAACCTCCCTACACCACACTCCAAACTTCATCTGGAGCAGCCTGCATTCTGAAAACAAATCTGGGGAGTTACTATACACTGGAACACCCCCAAAAACCCAGAAAAAAAGAGTGAACTTACCAGGAAAATATACATATTGCTTTTCTCAAGTCTGTGCATAATGTAAGACATCTCCAGTATCACAGCGCTTGCACCCAGCAGGGAAAGGAGTGGATGAATGAAAAATCATCTCCCTAAGCTCTAGATGGTGAAAAAATACATCTTTTTAAATAGATGTTTCCCAGGCAGTGTTCAAGGCCTGGGCGGATGGGGCACTGTGCAAACTGGTTTAGGGTGGGGTGTCCCTGCCCATGGGAGGGGGTTGGAACCAGAGGAGCTTTAAGGTCCCTTCAAACCCAAAGCATTCCATAATTTTATAACACTGCAGTCAATATATACTTTTGTAGTGCTCTTGTCAGAAATCATTTCTGAAGGGAAAATTGTAATGTGACAAAGTGGATTTCTGGTATTGGAATGAATCTGGCTGGAAGAAATGGGTAAATCAATAAACCAGCAAAACTCCTGTGTGCAAATAGCCAGAAATTGCCTACAGAAAATCACTCTTGAGCCTGCTGGTTCTCAGTAGTGCAGCCACCATGGCAGCTCCCGTGGCTGTGAATTTACAGCTGCTCTCTTCTCCATAGTAACTTAAGAATCTGCCTGTACACAGAACCACAGGATCCCAGAATGGTTTGGGCGGGAAGGGACCTTAAAGCTCACCCAGTGCCACCCCCTGCCATGGGCAGAGACACCTTCCACTGTCCCAGGCTGCTCCAAGCCCTGTCCAGCCTGGCCTTGGGCACTGCCAGGGATCCAGGGGCAGCCACAGCTGCTCTGAGCACCCTGTGCCAGGGCCTCAGCACCTCTTCAGTAAAGAATCTCTGATCATGTGGTTTTCTCTGAGGGAATTTCAGACATTTTACTCAACAGATTAAAAAAAAAAAAAAAATGAGCTACATTGCATTTATGAGAGGTTAAAAGCAGGTACAAGGGCACTCCTAACAGATGAGAACAAATTGCAGGTCTGCAGCCTCCCTCATCCATGCTGACACCTCCAGGTGCTCAGCCTCCCTGGGAAAGGATAAAACGTTTCCCTTAAGTACAGTGCTAATGGCAGTAATTGGGAGATACCATCCTGAGTGCTGAACCAGCAGAAGCCCCGAGCTGGCCACAGGAACATCTCCTAATGTTCAATTAAGATAAGGCTCAGTATATTGTTCAGTCTGCAGTCTCTCTCTTTTTTTTTTTTCTTCTTCTTCTTTTTCTGACTGGAAGCTTTTGAGATCGATATAAAATTTTTTAAAAAAATAATAATAAAAAAAATTAATGTGGCCCATGGTTCAGTTCCACTGGAGCCCTGTTGTGGATCTCTCTTCACTCAGCCCTTGTGCCTAATTGCCGAGCACATCACTTCTGGAAACTTCTCCTGTTTGAGCTCTGCACAGCGCTGCTGGCTGGAAGGGTCTGTTTGACACTTCCCACAGGAGCTGGGCTCCATCAGCAGGGCTGTGGCTGCAGCAGAGCCTTCCCAGGACACGGAACTGGGGCTCCATCAGGGCTCTGTGCCATGGGAGGGACAGGGGACAGTTGTGCCACGGGCAGGTGCTGCCCCAGGCAAGGCTTTGAGAGGGAAACCAGCAGGGCCTGGGTTTGGGATGCTGCTTCCAGGTGCTCTCATGCTCCTGATTCATGGGAAGTTTGCAGAAGCCCTGAAACATTCCATGAAGTCAGGTTTTACTTGGGACAAATGGCCATAATAAAAATAAACCAAAACCAGGGCAAACCAATCTGAAAACACTGGTTCAGTTACACATTAGCAGTGGCAAGTTTGGCTCATTTTTTAACATGCACTCAAAGTGACATTTAATCTTCTGATTAATTCCAATTTTATTTCATAATACGAAGGGAAACTTGGCATTTAAATTAACCTTCCAGCCCAAAGTGATGTTTTTTCCTCCACCCTCATTCACTGAGAACACTGGCACACCTTTAATTACAGTTTCGCCCCAGATGATTTTTCTGCTCCACTTTGCAAACTCAGCCAAGAAATCACCTTTTATACATCTTTTGTGCCTTGACACATCTCACAGCAGCTGAGGAGCAGAGGCAGCTCCTGTGAGTCCCTCCCTGCTCCCCAGCAGGCTGTCCCCACGCAGGGACAGTGCCACCCGTGACTCCGGGGACCTCCCCAAAGGGATCCCTGTGGAAAATCCAGAGAGGGGATGGCGACGTTCCCTTGCTGCCCTCCCGTGGACATGCCATGGCCGCAGCCACTGGTACTTCGCTAAAAATCCCTGGCTCTGCGTGGAGATCTTCGGCTTGGCTCTCAACCAGGGTTGTTTTCTCTCCTCAGAAATAGTTGCATTTACCAAGACAATGGATGTTTTTATGTGGAGGGAACACGGAGATGTTTCTAGATAATAAATTTTAATCTGAAATCTCTCTGGTACCTAAAGATTAATATTTAATGTCTGTTCTATAATGTAATTTCTACAGGCCAATCTTTTATCTTCAAAACTTGATCAGCATAGACCTACAAAAGTTAGACTTCAGTATGATAACAACCCTTTATGGACACAGTGATTCCTGAATTCCCTTGCTGTCTCCTACTGGCAATGATGGTGTTCCTGTGAGTCTTAAAAAAATGAGCTAACACTTTTAATTCTCTATTTTCTCTTCAACTTATATTCAGCAGTACTGAGCATCAAGTGTGAAATGCTAGGAGGAGCCAGATCAGTGCCAGGACAAGATGAGAAGCAGTACCTTTGCAATTGAGGTCATCATCGAAAGATTAAAAAGAGACTGTGATCTAATTCCATCTGTTAAGTATCTAGGGACTCCATGTCTAGTACACAAGAAGGCTGTCCCTATAATAGGAATTTTTGAAAGATCTTCAAGAAATACATCAGCTTTCCAGGTGGTTAATGAATCTTTTTTTTTTTCGACATGTCAGTCAAATACCTCACGTGCTCAGAGTCTGATGTTACATACAACAGGCCCATGAACCAAATTCTTGCCCTGTTTCACAGCTGCTGTAATTTATATATCCCAACAAATCACACCTTTGCCATTTCTCCTTCTGCCTTAAGCAGCAGAGGAAGGGAGAACGTGACCACTCCAGGCTGCCCAGAGGAAAGAAGGACAAAATGCTAAATTGACTCAGTGTGAAAATGTCACATTACCCCTGGTGCAACCCCTGATGCTCTCAAGAAGCAGAGGTGCAAGGAGGCAGCTCCAGATGTTTTCTTCTCTAGGGGGAGGTAACATCAAGTGCTGCTCTCAGGCACGGGGCTCATTCTGGGAATTGAGAGTGCTCCATCCACAACCTGGTGACTTGACATAACGAAAGGTAAAATCTTGCACCACAAACTCTGAGGAGCTGCCTAAAGAATCATAAAATCAGAGGATGGATTGGGTTGGGAGGGACCTTAAAAATCATCTTGTTCCCACCCCCTGCCATGGGCAGGGACACATTCCACTGTCCCAGGCTGCTCCAAGCCCTGTCCAGCCTGGCCTTGGGCACTGCCAGGGATCCAGGGGCAGCCACAGCTTCTCTGGGCCCCCCGTGCCAGGGCCTGCCCACCCTCACAGGAAAAGACAAGATACTGGCCATAATTCCATTTTGGCAGCAGCTCCTCTTTCCTAGCTAAAGAATTGATTACTTCCCTAACAGTAGTTACTCTTCTCTTGTTATCAAGTAAACCCTGGAATGAAACACTCCAGACATGCAAAAATTCTGCAGAGCCCCATCCTCCTTAGACTTGCAGTAGGAACTTTTCCATTGGTTTTGAATAAGCAAACCTCCAGGCAGTGAGTGTGAGTAGTGAGGGCTCATTTCTAATCTCAAGAGAGTTTATGGACAAATCCAGCTAGTAGAGGATAAAGCTGCTTATACACTGACCTGTAGTCACATAGCTGCTGCAATCATCTGAAAAAATAAATCCCAGCAGAGCCAGGAGTCAGGCCATGGCTCTGGTATCAGCTCACCTGCCTTGAACAGACTGCAGCCACGTGAGTGTCCTGGTCCCCGTGATCTATCAGGTTCACAAAAATGTGTGTGCCTTAACTTGTGTCCTCTGGGAAGGCTTTTTATAGGCTATTATTTGAGCAGGTATGGACAGGTAATCCTCAGGTTTCTCTGGAGGTGTGGAACACAAGCCTGTGTGGGACAGGGATACAGGCACTGAGCTTTGCAGCTTGTTCTGATCTCCAGTACAAGCCTGACTGGGTTTAGTGACTGATGCTTGTCTCCCCTAGCCTGCTCCACTGCCTCCCCTGAAAACCTACAGCCTTTAGGCTTCCTCAGCCAAAGTTACACCAGGAAGATGTGCATCCTTGGCTTCTGTACAAGGTCAGAGGCATTTCCCTGTTTTATCCATCCCAGACCCCTGAGAGGTGGGAAGAGTGCTGGCATTTCATTCCTGGGTGTCTCTGCAATGCACAATCTTTTCCCACAGTTGTATAAAACCTCTGCCTCCCTTTGTGTTATCAGGATTGCTCAAACAAAGGAAATTGTACCTAAGCTAAACACACACGGTGCTGTCAAATCAGGAGTGTCCAGAAAGCCAACAACAATCTCACTCTTGAAAATAACCAAGAACAAGTTACATTTGTTTAAATTACAGTTCTACTGCTTTTGAGGTTAATTGCCAGGTGGGAGCAATATTTTGGTTGATTGTTCTTTACCCAAAAGGTGGCACATCTCAACTGAAACCCCAGCTGCAGGGCCACAAGTTGCATGTAAAATTATCCTTTCTTTACCAGCCATGTTCCCGGGCTCCTTGTTTCCCAGATTTCCTGTGAGCTCGGGTCTACTCTAGAAGCAGGAAGGCATTTCCAAAGTCAGGAGCTTTGCTTAGTGCCAGAGCATGATCCCTACCAGCTGCTTCCCTTGCTGAGCAGGGAGCACAGGAACAGCAAAGACATGTGCTGCACTCCCCAGGCTGCCTGTGAACCATGACATGTCACTTTTGAAGTCACCTCCTTTCCAGTATTCCAGGTTTGATTGTCCCAGTGCAGGAGGCAGGAGCTTATTTTAGCTCTTGGAGGATCTCAAGAGCTTTTGGAGATGGAGAGCAGAGAGAAATAAGGGACAGGAACTGCAAGTTCCTCCATCAGGGCTGATGCTCAGGCCTTCAAAAGGAGAAGGGGAGATGACAGAATAAGGACACACCTTTCAACAATCACTTAAGGAAATTCCTTATCCTTATTAATCTGTGAGAATTCATTGTGTCCCAAAGTCAATGACAATTCCAACAACCCCATCCTGAATGAGCCCAGCTGAGGCCAAGGAATCTATTCATTCCCTTCTGGTTCCTTCAGATTTCTTGGGGATGTGTTTTCCTGTAATGTCTGTCTGATGCTGTTTTTTTTTCCTGTGTGCATAATATTCTTTTCATCCCCCAAATTTAATTTTCTAACTTGTTGGCTTTATTGCTTAAAATTTTAGTAGAGGTTTTGGGTGTGCTGCAGACAAAATAATAATTTATATTGTATCAGTCAGTATCACTCCATTGTCTTAATCTTTCATAATGGTTTTTCTGCAGCTTCCAATTTTCCTCCGAATAAAACAAATTACTTAGCAAGTGGAATATCTTCTTGTCATAATAATTTAATATTAAAATGTCAATAAGATTTGGTACACACAGCAGAGGGCACAGAGGTACAGAGGCAGAGCAGAAATGAAGTAAACTTAATAAAGTGAGTGAGAAGGTACAATAGGGATTGAGGTTGGCTCCCGCACTGGATATGAAAGAACCTTTTTATCCTGCAGTGCAGTACAATCATTGTGGAAGCAATAAAATCGTTTCAGGAGCACTTCTTGCTGCTGCTGCAGCTCGCTGACACTTGGTCCTGCACCAGTGCTGGGGGGGAGCAGCCCTGGATGGGGACAGTGGGTGGCACAGGGTGGCAGGAGAGGATGGCCACAGCTGGGGACACAGCTGCCCTCTGCAAGGCTGTTCCATGGGGCGTCTGCCTTGGGGGTGGCTGCAGGCACCAGCCTGTGCTTCAGACCCTGATCCAGCCTTCAGGGCAGGGCTGAGGAGTCTGAGCCCTGCATCAGCAGGCAGATCTTAACACTCATTTGTGAGTGTTCTCATCAAACTCAAAGTCTCATTTTGGTCAAATTCTCCTTCTGATCCAAACTCAACAGATTGTACTGGCAGACGAATGCTAAATGCTGCGAATTTATCTAGAACATAATGAGTTCCCTAAAAATGTCTGAAGCCTCAGGAGCAGTTATGTCCTTTCCCCAGCATGAGATGGCCAGCAGCACATGCTCTGGGAGCAGTCCTGATCCTCCATACACGTCTTTGTGAGATGAAAGTGCAGAATTACAATGACAAATCCAGAATAATCCAGGTTGGAAGATACTTTAGAGGTCACCCTGTCCAACCCACTTCTCTGAGCTGGGCTAGCTTCAAAGCAGCATAAATTCAAAAAGAAGCAAATTTGCATGAGCTCCAGGACCTTATTATCTGTCTCTGTTCTGTCTCAGGGTAGAGGAAAAGCTGTTCCTATATCTAACCAGCCTTTTCTCTCCTGCAGCTATGGAAATGGGTGTTGCATTCACAGCTGACTCTTTCCACACAAATATATCACCATTTGAAGTCCCCATTTTCAGCACCTAACATCTCCTCCTGCTGAAACAAGACACAGGGCTTGATTTAAGTGCTCAGTTTTTCATAATTCCTGGGAGGGAGCAAAAAGGAGAGCTGGAGATACCCTTCTCCCTTTTCACAAAGGAATATCTTACACCATGATTTCGCTCTGAAGTGCAAGTAGGCACCACTTTTATGTCATTTTAACCAAAGACTGACAAGAGTCAGCTGAAATATGTCGTGCTCTGTCCTGCAGCCTTCCACAAACAATCCCAGGGGTGTCTGGACTGCATGGGTTGGCAGCAGGACACCAGGGAGCTGCAGAAATGTTCCCACCAACTCAGAGCATCAGAAAGTTTGATGAAAGTTGGTGTAGTCTTCTGCTCACATTTTTTTTACCAAGAATGAATGGGAAAGATCCTTCTTCAGATCCACTCTGGGAGGTTTTGCCTTATTAACTGGTGCCCTCCTATGTGTTAAAATAAAGTGGTAAAGAGCAAAGTCCTTCAAACAGTGTCAATATTGAATGTCAGGATGATTTAACTGTTGAGAGCTGTAAACAAAACTTGTAGAAAAGGAGGATTTTTTGAATCCCTGTGCCAGTGGAAGGCTGTTTACTGCTGTATGGTTTGTTTTCCAGGCCTCAGATTGTACCAATTTAATATCAGTCAGCATTTTTCTTCAGAGCTCATTCCACAAGACTAATTGCTCGGATAATAGGGAGCTGATGCTGATGTTCAGCCAATATTTTCCTCTCCTCCCCAGTGGGCACTTTCTGGCTGCCACCAGAAATCCCTGCCTCTTTCTTTATCTACATGTTAGTGCTTCTATCTACGTCTTAACTACTTGTTGCTCACTCTAATTCTCCCTCCTCCATTCAAATTCTAGCTCAGCAACACAGTCATAATACAGCTTCTATTTATCAGATAACTCCCTGTCACTCCTTCTTAATTGCTTTTCATTTGCTGGCTTCTTCCTGGTGTTGAAGCAGTCATAACTGAACACAATTTTCTACATATGCCCAGCTGCTCTTTTATGGACAATATTCACTTCTTTTCTCCCTTCCAAGCCTCAGCCCTTTCAGACCTAAGTGTCTGGTGGACTTATTTGCAGCCGTGCTACATTGCCAAAAATATATTCTGAAATATGAGATATTTTGGGTTTTCCATATTGGCTCCCCCTGCTGAGTGTATCCCACCTACCAACACCAGCCAATCCCACCTACCATTCCATCCATCCATTGGTTCCATCTCACTGCACCTTCCCTCATTTCTTTTCTCTCTTGGCCCATCAGTGTTTTTCCCAGAATGGTTTTCCCGTTGTTGTTTGCTATGCCTCCTAATTTAGGTATCACCTGGGAATTTAATTACTGTGCTTTCTACCTGCTTTTCCAGGTCAGTAACTGTGAATTTGAGCAAGACTGGACATAATAGAAGTCCCTGAGGTACCCCTAGCACAGCTTCCCCTAACTAGGCCTTGCACGCTGATGTGGCACAGCTAACAGCTCAATCCATGTGGAAAGACTCCAAGGAATTAGACCAAGCTAATTTTCGAGTAAGGATTTGTGAGTCACTGTATAAAATTATTTCTCCAAATATTTTGTGCAAAACGACAAAATAAAGGTTTGACATCCAAATTTAATTTAAAAAAACTAACCCAGAAAGCTCCTTTCAGTAAGAAACAACAACTGCTCTCCCTTCTATATCTTCCTCTCCTCTGGGATTTATTCAGGTCCCCTTATGTATTGTGCATCATTTACCTGAAGGAATCATTAATGTTTTGGGTTGGAAAGACCATAAAGACCACATAATTCCAAACCCCTTCTGGAGGGAATGTCAGCTTCCTACCAGGCCTTTTCAAGACTTCCCATTCCTGTCAGCATCCTGCCC
Source organism: Hylia prasina (assembly GCA_013397195.1). NCBI lineage: Eukaryota > Metazoa > Chordata > Aves > Passeriformes > Sylviidae > Hylia > Hylia prasina. The sequence goes on along the minus strand of VYXD01004737.1, from coordinate 264,129 downwards.
TGTCTGGCCTGTCTGGGAGCAACAGCACTTCTGGCTGAAGGGCAGTGCTGGGTTTCTCCTGCAGAGAAACAACACAGAAGTGCAGCCAAACCCACCCCGATGGTGCATCCACCCCACCAGATTTGGTTCAGTCCTGTGGTGGGCTGAGTGCAAAAAAACTAAACAGAACGAGCCTTACATCCCACTCCCCAACAATTTGCTCACTAACCAGGCATTTTTGTCAAAATTTTGAAGTTCATTTTCAAAAGATGTCCTTGATGTGAGTAAATTCTCTTCAGTTCCTCAATCCTTCTGCAAAGAACTGAGAAAAACAGCACAAAATGAAACAACCCAAAAATTATTTGCAGAATTGTTTAGAAAAATCTTTTCACAATATGAAGGGAGCTGAAAATTATTTCAAAACTCTGTGGAGCAAGATTGATAAATGAAGTATAAATTATGCTCTATTACCTGCCTATCCCACAGAGTGGTGCTGCATCCCACAGGGCACTGCTGGCTCATCCACAGACCAGGACTGCATATGGATAAAGCTATCACCAATTTAGAGCAAAGCCTAATGGAGCAGTATTTGGAAAGCACTTGGGACCTTCAATTAAATACATTACTTTTTATTATTATTTCCCTTACTTCCCTAACACCTAGGGGCAAAAAAAAAAAGTCAGGCGGGTAACCAGTTGCAGACCAATTAAATCCGAGTGTGTGTCCACGCAGGAGAAGCAGGGGTGGGTAATTATGCATTGCTGACAGGAGGAACGTGAGCTGGAGATGCCACATGGGCTCCGTGGCATTCCCAAAGGGCACTCAGGAAACATTTCAAGGGGATCAAAGCTGCCTCACGGGCGCTATACAAATTCACCATCATAAACACTGAATAATACATTACACTAATCTGATTGCTATTGACTGCTACAGTTGCATGTGTGACCTTGGGCATACATTAATCAAAGGCAGCCGTTCCTGTTTCCATCCTGCAGCGAGGAGCAAAACTCATCTCACATCTCCTCCTGGATCTCTTTCTGTTCTGTCTGATGCCACTGGGAGATGGAGGCTGCTGTTTGGAGGGAAATGGCGTTTTTCTATGCTCCTCTCTTTGTTTGAACACACACAGGAACGCTCCGACGTGGAATAACAAAAACACGCACCTTTTTGTCCACCCGGCGCTCCCTGAACCCAATTTAGTGAGTGTCACAATCTGAAAGAGCTTTGGAGCTTGAGAGTAATTGGTTTCCCAGCAGAGACTACAACTAATCCCGGGAGCTCTTTGGAATTTCACCAGATGTGTTTTTATTTACCCTAAGAAATGAGGTGTCGCTGGAATGAAAGATCCCGTTGCTGACGCCCCTCTCGCAGCGCTGTGTGTGTTTGCTCACAGGAGCTGCAGCAAGGCTGAAACCCAAAAAACCCAATCCCTCTCAGCTCCCTTTCCCTTTGTCATTAACTCAAGGCAGGGAACACAAGAAAGAGCTGACAGTGTGTTGACGACAAACTGAAAAGGCATTGCTTTGCCTGCATTGATTCCCTTCTCTTTCCCCAAGGCTATGAGGCGATATTTGCTGCATTATATTGCAGAAATCTCTCACAGGTGCTCCCTGGTTTGCTGCCTCCTGCCCCGAGGTTGTCTTTGAGCGTGGAGAGCCTTCCCCAGGGCCGTGTTGAAGCCCAACAGCAGGGCTCTCCCAAAGCATGGTGTAACAAATATAAAATCAGACAAAACCTCAAAATAATCTGTTGAGCTGGGTTTGATGTGGTCTCAGACCATTGGCATGCAAATGCATTCCTTTAACAGCTTTATTCCTTCACTTGAGGGCGAAGCATGACAGTCAATAATTTAAAGGCAAAGGACTGAAAGAGACTGGGATTATTCCCCAAGCAAGTGTTGTAAATGTAGACCATTTATATTTAAATTAAATTTAAGCAAGCTATGGCAATACTGATACTATATGAATAATTGGCTCTACACCCACAGGTACCTGCTTTTTAACTGTCGGGTTCAAAAATAAATAATTTTTTAAAAAAAACCTTTCAATGCTGCTACTAAAATTCCACTCTGTGCTTTGTCAGAGTGCTGAGAGGAAGGTGCTGAAGAATACCTGAGCATGAAGGAGAAATAAAGAGGAACAGGTTGTGTGGCTCCTCCTGACAGTCCAGCACTTCTGCCTCCCAGCTATGCAAAACCACACAGAACTTAATTAAGAGGGTCCATTTTCTCTACAAAGCCTTTTATGGTCCCTGGCCTTTGCTCAGACACATTTACTTTTCCATCAGTCACATCAGAACCTCCGGGCTGCTGCCAGGGGACCCCCTGGAAGCTTTCTCCTTTATAAATTTTTCACACCAGTTCTATTACCTGGAGTGGACTTTCACTCCATGAGGATGCAGCCTGATCCCCCAGACCTCTCTCAGCCCTCTCTGCATCTGCCACAATGAAGAATTATAGTGCATGCAGACCACTCTTCCTCCTTTTTCCATTACTCAGCAGCTCTTCAGCACATAAGAGAGAGTTGCAGGATAAATTGATGGATATTTTAGGACATCTGAAGAGTGGTCTTAGAAAGATGCACCAAATTTTGTAAAGAGAATCTCCAGGCCATGTCAGCCCCTTGAATGTGGCCATGAGTAGCCATCAAAGTCTACCTTGGAAATAAAAACTGATGACAGAATTTCGGTGTCTTTGTGGGGTTTTATCCAACTGATGCAGCACGGAATGGTCACACATTGGAAATCACACTGCAAAAGTACATTTCTTGTCCCTCCTAGGATTCCTCCTCACATCCCACAAGGAAATTTTAATTCAGCTCCCATATGGAGGTCCGTATTGGCTATTGCAGACAAGGGTGTTTCCAAACCAACTGTAGGAGAGAGACTCCGGGAATTCTTTCACCTGAATTCCAGGTTCAGGCATAAAATAAAAGAAGGCCGAAGACTGTGTCCTACACTGACTGGCTGTTTTGTATTCCCATGAGTCAGGCAGCTGATCTTTTCACTCTGCCCTCCCCTTTCACCAGAAAAGCCTGGAGTTAAGGAACCTCAATTTCACTTGCACAAGTTTAAAGCCAGCGTAACTTCTGACTCTTGTGGGCATTACTTTTGATTTATACTCATGACGCCGAGGAGAAAATCAGATCAAGGGAATATAAATCAAACAGAGATCAATACCAAGCATCAAGGTACTAATTCTATCTCCTGGAACAGCCTTTACAAGCTGCAGGAGGCTGGGAGACAATTCCCCTGGCACAGGCACGGCAGATTTATGTGGAGCTGTGGTCCTGGTGCAGGGGAGATGTTGGAGGTGGAAGGGGACGGGTCTGCACTTCATGCTATTAAGAATCTCTGTCTGTCTGGGCTGTCAAACAGTCTGGGGGCAGCTTTGGGAGGTTGTCATAAATCAGCACACCCTACACTGGGGACTGGGGATGACAACCAAGTTGGTTTAAAATCATTTTTCACTGGTTTTTTTTTGCCTCCAGGAACCACTGCAGAAGCTCAGCCTGGCTTCTCCTGACGGGAGGACCAGGGAATAAAGAGCAGTAAGTGGCTGAGAGCTCTTCCCCAAACCCAAACCTTTCTGAATGGCATGGCAACGTTCTCTTCATCTTCCTCCAGTGACACAACAGCAGCAAACCTGGTCTTTAAAGTGTGCTGGGATGGTTCATGACAGCACCAAACATGCACTGGGTGGAAAGGGCTGAGCCACCAATCCACAGGAGGACACGGATCAGGGGTTGGGAGCGTTCTGCAAGCAGCCCACAAAGTGCCAGGCAGATGTTCACACAAGCCAACAGCTTGTCTGATGGAGTCTTAATTTGTTTTTAGGAGATGTAGTAAAAAGGATGAGGTGCTCTGGCTGCTTTCTGCCAGCGCTGGTAAATGTGACTACATACATTATCACAGCCTGAAATCAAAGGGCTCCGGAGTGGAGGAGTAGGAGAAGCACTGAAAATGGGTGAGGATTCTGTACATTGGAAAATTTTACATCTTATTCATCAGAGCACAAATTCAGCAGTTCATTTCTTTGTGGAAAATTTCTGAGAAATGTGATTGAAAAGGGAAACTTGTTTGGGGGCTTATGAGGGGGCCAGTGGGAAGGGATTGATGGCATGTTAAATAGCAATAGGTGATTGCATAATTAAGTAATAAAACTCTCCAAGTAGCAATTATAGGACGTGTCAAAGAGAGCTGTAAGGCAGGAGGCCAAAGGCCGAGTGATTAACCATTGGAGAAGTGTAACAATTCCCTGGAAATGCCCAGCCCAGAGTGCTGTCAGTGCAGTGAAATACACTTTATCATAAACGCCAAAGAGTGGGACCAGCTTTACATTCTGAGATGATGGCAGTGCCTCCCATCAGTCTCCCATCTCTCTTTCACCGTGACAGAGTCAGGGCAGCTGCCCAGGGCCCTTGGGGTGAGGCTGGGCCCAGGATTTCTTGTGTTCTTCCTGGGAACAAGAAGGTTCCAGTCTTCTCCTGGCTCGGCGCTGGGCCGTGGTACCCGGTGTGATGTCAGCTCACCTCTCCCAGCACTGATGCACACAGAGCCATTTGATTTTGTTCTGGACTGCTCTGCAAGTGTTTTAGAAATCTGGTCTTTGTTATCTTGTAGCACTTAGAACAGTCTGCTGGAAAAGGTGTGGTGCCTGTCTGGAAGGTATCTCAGATATCTACTGCTACATGCACTGAGCATAATTCCTGTTGCTGTGGATTTCACACAGAGAAGTTTCTACTTCATTAGTTCCAAAGAGTAAAAAAACCACCAACCCCAATCTCTGTCTCAGTGCAGAGATATAGAATAATGTATTTTTCTCTGAAATTCATTCTTCATGCTGATCCAGGGGCAGAGGCAGTAAATCCATTAATGAGCTAAGACACCTTTGAATCATTCAGACTTCAAGAACTCGTGGCTGGGCTGAGCTCAGGACTGTGAAGGTTCTTACCTGTTGCAGGTTACTGTTCCAATGCACACTTGGATACCATTCATACAATGTCAGTCTTCTCTTGAGCATCATTAAGTGTGAAAAGAAGGTCTAAACTATTGATTTTTAATTTCATCTTATACACCTCCTGCTCAAGGAATAGGAGTTCTTGACTTAACTTATTTAATTCTTCTGCTATTTTTTACGTCTCTATCATCACTTTGCCATTTTTTTGTTTCTGTCATCGCCTCTTATTCCTCTAATGTCTAAGATATATAGTTCTAATATTTTAATCTTTCCACACACTTCAGCTTTCTGTTCACTTAATCATTTTCATTGCCTTCCCCAGACCTGTTTTATTTCTGCTCTCTCCTCCCATAAGACTGGAGAGTGAAGCCGAGCAGAGGATCCATGCTGTGGTGTCACTTCATATTAAAGATAAGGAATAATTCTGTGCATTCCTCGAGCTTTTTCTTAATGCAAACGAGCATTTTGTTTGCTTTTCTGGCCACCACTGCTCACTGAAGAGATGCCTTGTTGGCAGTGACATCTTGTTGCTCTCCTGACTCCCTACAGTTAATTTAAGACCGACTCCACACACCAGCAGTTTAAATTGTTCCCTTTTTCCTTCCACTACGCTTCACCTTCTGCTTATTTGAGCTGAGCTGATCCCTGGAATTCACTCCACCCAGCTCCTTAAGAGACTCCTGAAATGATTTAGAATTTCACTGATGCCTTTGGCTGTCCAAATCCTCATTTTGGCTCACTGGTCCTGGAGCATCCCAGCCAGCCTTGCCCTGTCCCTGTTATTCCCCTTCCCTTCACAAGGGAACTGGTGCCCATGCAGCTGCTCACTCTCCCAGGAAATGTTTGTGTGAGACTGTTTAAAACCTCGTTGCAGACAGACATTTTTGAGAGCTCCTGCTCTCTCCGCTCTGCTGCAGGAACACAAAGAAGTGTAATAGGCTGGAGAGAAATGATTATTATTTTTTACAGCACAGAGCAGTTTTGTCCACGAGATCAGATTAAGCAGCATTTTATCACCACCATATTTTCAGCTCATTTATTTGATTAAAGTGAGTACCATTTCTCTTTGCTTTCCAGGTATTTCCTAATGAGAAATTCACACCTGTGATGTGCCTGCCACTCCATCAGCAGACTGTGACACTGTGTTGTACATTACCCCAGAGAATTAGCACACTTTGGCTCTGTTTTCATATTTCAACAATGCAGATCATGATATTGACCTTGTTTTGTTAAGGATATTGAACCCATCCGCAGCAAAAATAATGTAAAGATTTTTTTTCTCGAACCACGTGATGAAAGAGCCACCAGATCTTTCTTTTTTTCTGTAAAATCCATTCTTAAATCATCATGATAACAATTTTCCATTAACCCTGCTGACTGCAAATAAGCATCAGTGAAAGTAAGACAGACATTTTTATTTGCCATTTGGAAACATTTGTAAACACAGCCTCAGGAGCATCCAGAGGTGTGTAGACACAATAGCCTGCCTGTGGACTTCCAAGGAAGTGACCAAAAGATGTGGATGTGGGACTTTGGGACATGGTTCAGTGGTGAACGTTCCAGTGCTGGGTGAGTGGATGGACCTGATGATCTCAGAGGGCTTTTTCCACCAAATATCTCATGATTCCATGATTCCAAGGACTCCAGAACTCATCACCTGCAAAATCCTGTATATGCTAAAAGCTCTATGTCCCTGGTGCCTGAGGTTGCTCACTATACGACTTTCATCCCATTTCTGGAGTGTTACCAAATGTATTACCATTAAAATACAACCAATGATATAAATAAGTTAAATGTGTTACTCCTTTCAATTAACTCCTCACTTTACCAGGTAATAAAACTGCCTGCCTTCCTCTCCCTTGAGCCACACTCTTCCTCAGCCTCAGAACCCTTTGTTGTTCCAGCAAAGAGCCAGAAGAATGTTTTTTCCTGTGCTATTTACTCACTGTATTTGTGAGTATGTGCATAAAAACCCCTTTTTCCTCGTCTCTGCTCTCTCTTGGGTCCTATTAAACACAAACTGAGTTGTGGGCAAGGCTGGGGAGGATGGAGAAGTGCTGCACCTGTGTCTTACAGAGAGCTTTGTGGCACAGCTGATGGCTGCAAAGAGGCAATAGTTATTCCAGCACTGTGGTATTTACCTCTGTGAAGGTAATTCTGGAATTTGTTATGTGAGAATGAGGCAGGGATTCTTTAATAATGCACAAATTAAAGGAACTCGAAGCGGTAGCATCATTGCCTGCTAATAACATTACAACACACCTGTTATGAAGTGTGTGCATATATCACATTTCCAGCTTCAAAACAGAAGCATAAACACCATTAAATAGAAATTTAATTATATAATACTGTTCAGTGGCTGGGTTTATGCTTTGGCTGTGTATTAAGCAATGTTCCTGAAGTACCTATCTTCACAAGCACTGGAAAAATTAAACCATTAAATCGATTTCACAAATGTTTACTGTGCAAACATGACAAAAACTCTGCAAATGTAGGGAATTTATTATGGGGGCCAAGTGCTTTGCTCATATGGTGGACACACTAAATACCCTCTTTTAAGTCTCAAATCTGTATTTTAGGAGATACCTTCCCAAACAGGGGAGTTTGCTGAGCTGGACATCAAAGATTAGGCAGCCCAATATAAATGCAAAGGTTTGCTGAAAGACATTTCCAGCTATAGAGCTGCGAGTAAATTTTTTTTTTAAAGTCATTTAATGGAAATAGGCTTCAAAATTCAGCATTTCTTTGTTGCTGAGAATACTGAGACTTCCTAAAAGTGCTCCTTTTTTCTTGCACAGAGTGGGTCACCCTGTGGTCCTGGCATTTAGAAAGTTCCACGTGGTACTTTTGGTTTCTGGGAAACGGTGAACTCCTCGGAACAAATGGGGGTTTTGAAAAGCCAGGTTTCCCACTGAAATGGACATTTCAGGTACAGGAGCTGGGTGTGTGGAGTGCTCTGGCTGGTACAGTCTAAGTGCTCCCCCATGTGTTTGCTCTCATCCTCCTACCAGAGTTCTGGCTAGAAATTCCCTACAAGCTTGAAAAAAAAATTAGATAAAGCTGGAGGGGGGAAATCAGCAGGTTTCAGCAACATTTCTAACTCATGTCTATAAAATATCACAGAAAAATCCCCATAGATATTCAGGGTGCTTAGTCATTGTTACACTTCTGTCTCTCTGGTCTCTTGGGAATCAGTCTGAGTTGCTCCATGGGATGATTAAAGTGGTTTAATTACAAGATCAGGTCTGTGTGGGATGGGAGAGGTGCTAGTGGGGTGTCAGTGGGATGGTGGGATGCATCTCCAGCTGGATGCCCCCAGGAATCTCCGGTGACTGGAAAGAGCTCAAAGAGTGAGGAGCAAAAGGGGCATTTTGCCTTGGGGCTCGGAGGGGCTCTCCAGGAAGATGCTGTGAAGAATAATCCTGCCAAGGGCCTGATCCAGCATCCTGAGCAGCAAAGGAAGGACCATCAACTGCACAGGCTGGTCCTTTGTGCCACAAGCAGACATCTCAGTGATCCATCAAAAATTAGCCTGTAGCTGATAAACGTGTTTTTACTTTTGTTTGTTTGGGGCGGGTTTTTTGCTTTGTTTTTGTTTTCAGTTTGCTGCTCATGATTATTGCAGCTGCAGAGGAGCCCACGTGCGTTGGGCTGAGGGGAATGAGAGGTTTCCAGGCTGTGCTGCAGTGTCTGTTCTGCAGGAGCAGGGGCACTTGGCACACCCAGGCTGAGGCACTGGCTGGGAGTTACCTGGAGCAGCCCTAGGTGAGAGGTAGATATGTCTGAATTTTCTGGCTGATGTTCCCCATCGATTTTCCTGAGACAGCCCAGGCAAATGATTTAAACTCAGTGCCTGAGTTTGCTTATGCCTTCGATGAGCAATGGATGATATAAAGTGGCTGCCTCCCACAGACCCCACGAGTCTTTAATTTATGTTTGTGAGGTGACTGGAGCTGTTTCGCTCCAGAGCCTGTGACTGCAAGATGTTGCCAATAATTCACCAGCAACAAGTGAGCCCTGTACCTGGGGATAAACATTTAGATTTGTAGCAAACATTTTTCACCTATGAAAATAAAAGTAAAATTTGCAGCTCCAAGTCCATATACCTTGGAAAACTCTTCAAAGGTCTCCTTCGCTCTCCTGCACTGCTTCTGTCCTGCAGACTCCAGCTCTCCATCCCTGAGCTCAGCTTTGTAGTGACTAATCCTTCCCTCTGCATGGAATTACATGGATAATTGTGCAGATACTCTGTGTCTTTTAGCAGATTTACTGGGATATCTCACACCACCGTACAGCAGATCCCTTTTATTCAAATCTTCAATCAATTCACTCGGGCGAGTTCCTAAGCAAATGCAGGAATACATTTTAGCTGAATTTCAGGGGATACTTATTGCATGTTAAATACCACTAGGCAATTATTTAATGAGGTTTAACAAGTATGTAATAGATACATTACTTATGACCTAGAAGTGAAACCTCAATGAATATGTTTAATCAATTGGCATTCAATTTACATACATTAGATTTTTCCTGCAGCATGGTGCTTTATTTTAGCTCTCTGTCCAACAGACCAGCCTTGCAGACTTGTTAACCACTTGCTATCCATAATTTAGGTCCAATGTGGTTACCTAGAATATACCAAAACCAAAAAAATAACATCCAACTTGCCCTTGGTGAATTTATTGACCATAATTACTCATCTAGAAATGTAAATCCCATTTGGTGCATCAGTAAACTCACTTATCTTCTCTGCATTGCCAACTCTAGGGACCTTTCTGTGCCCCAGGCTGTTGAGGCCATCCCTGTTTTCTGATGCAGCAAAAGAAACTGGCTTGTCCCTTCTTTGGGATGTCAAGGTTTTCCCTGGCTATGAAAAGGTAATATGGGATTAAAGTGGAATTTGAATGAGCATTGCTGATGGATGTCCTAGAGTGGAATTACTCACTTGAAACACCACAAACAGCCCAGAAACTCCTCTGCCTCTCTGTAGTGCTACAGTTTAATTAAAGCTTTGTAAGGGGCAATTGGGTTTTTGTCCAGCTGTATTCATTAATTTCACTCTAATTTGTGGTTTTGCTCTCATCTGCAGTAGAAAAAGCTTCTCTCTCCAAAAGTTGTAAGAAATACAGAAAGCTCTATTAAATGATATTGAAAGCAAGCAGAGCCAGAGGACTGATGAGAAGGGAGTGAATTTTCACCACTCTAAAGGTGCCTCAGAGCTGGGCACTGTGATGTCTCCAGCTGCCTGTGGAGACTCGGGGACTCCTCATCCTTCCCCCATGAGCAGAGGCAGCTGAACCTTGTGCTTCACGTGGCTGAAAAGAGCAAGGGAAGGTAAAAACCATGAATAACGTGATTAATATTTCTGTAACCTGGTTCATTTTGCTACAGACCTGTCCCTGCAGCTCCCTCAGCCAAGTGACACACAGAGCTCTGCAATATTGTCCCTAAACTGTGTCCTTTGACTCCAGTGTCACTCCCCATCTGACTGTGCACCTCCATGTACTGCACAAGAAATCAGGCAGAACTTTTTAAAAAAGAGAAAATGGTTCTGTGAAGACAGTGGGAGAAGTGAGAAAACAACCCAAATCTTGATGTACTGGCTTCAGAATACTTAAATACTTGGGTTAAGAGTGCATAAAATACCAGTTTGGGTACAATTTCTCATCTTTCAGACAGACAAAGCCTCGGTGCATTCTCAGGGAAGAGGAGCAGAGGTAAAAACATTGCGGATCCTCCCACATCCTCTTGGAACACCAATGAACAGAGCCCTTGTGCAGCAGAACCAGGACAAGAACTTTGTCCAGTTTTGATGTCCAATATCTTTATCTTGCAGCAGGTTTCTTTGAGGAAATTCTGTCACTCTGGCTGATTTGCCATGTTCTGTGCTTTCAAACTCTGCTTCCACCACCAAATCTCAGAGCTGCAGGCAAAGGTTGGTGTCAGGATCTAAGGGCTACAAAGCAAGAAGATACATTTTGTTCTTTTCTTCTGCAGAAAGGACACCCCGGAAGATTAAAGTAACTGGATTTTGATCAGCATTTCCCATTTGCACTGGGCTCTTTACGAATTGAAATGTAAAAGGTCAAAGCTCCAAAAGCATTTTTCATTTCTAAAGAGGTTTGTTCACCACTGTAATTTAATAGCCATGCCAAAGCTGATAAGATTTTGGAATCTGTCCATGGCGTGTATTGATGTCACAGGTCAAAAATAAAGGCTTCAATGTAATTTATTTCTCCAAGCACAGTGAAGATAATAACTCAAGCACAGAGCAATATGTTAAAACTAAATTATATTCAATAAAGATGACTTATGCCAGTCTTCTTAAAACTAAATACACTTGGCTCAATTTGAATGTTCTCATTACTGTGGTGTGGGGGCCTCCAGGAGGAACTTGGCCATGGCACAGTGGCCAGTGGAGGATTCTGGATGGAGACTGTGGGGTGTGAGGGCACTGCAAAGGGCAGTAGGTTGTTACTCCTTTCTCTGTTAAAAATCTGACTTGAGGGAACATTTTCCTACATCAGCTTCTCCTTCTGTTTTGCTTTCTGCTGGCTGGAATGATGCATAAGAATAAAAATTCGCTCCTGCTATAAATAGAGGCCGTGCATGTGATGCAAGGGGGAGGAGAGCAGATGCTGCACGCACAGTTTCAACTGGAATGTCAGGATTTAACACTCAGTGAGGGCTGGGGGGCACTTCCAAAACATTGGGAATGAAAATTACCAACAGAAGAGGTACAGCAGAGACAGCAGGTAAAGCCTTCCTGCTGCTCCCCGGGCTGTAATTTAAAGCATTGACACAGGTTCAGCAGTTGGTCCACTCTTAGTCTTTCAATCAGTCTGAAGGAGGAGGCTGGCAAGGGTGCTGCTCTCCCCTGTGGATGTTTACCAGATGCAGGAAATCCCACATTGTCATTGTTCCATGTGGACCTTTGGCCCTAGAGCAATACAGAGCTTAGCAAGTTTCCGTACCGATCCCAACACAACTTTCAACTTTCACCCTGTTTTTATAATGCTTTCAGCACATTGCCTCTGCCTTACAGTTTCTTTAGATGACTGAGAGTTTCTCTGGACTCCATAAAGAGGGAGAGTGACTTTTTCTACAGTCAGGTAGTGAAAGGACAAGGGTGAATGGCTTTAAACAAAAACAGGAGAGATTTGGATTAGATACTAGGAAGAGATTCTTCCCTGTGAGGGTGGGCAGGCCCTGGCACGGGGTGCCCAGAGCAGCTGTGGCTGCCCCTGGATCCCTGGCAGTGCCCAAGGCCAGGCTGGACGGGGCTTGGCGCAGGCTGGGACAGTGGGAGGTGTCCCTGCCCATGGCAGGGGTGGAAGGAGTTGGGCTTTAAGGTCCCTTCCAGCCCAAACCATTCTGGAATTCATCCTGTGCCTCTAACTTGAGGTGATGAGACTTGATTTGTACTATGTGCTCCTGGCTGGGTGCCACTGGATTATTTTAGGCAGCAATTCCTCCTGAGAATTCATGAAGTCACAGAAAGAATGTCTTTGATTTTAGAGAGTTTTATTGGTTTATGCCATGGCTTCAGTTCTTGAGACTCTTGCAAGAGCTGAAGAGACAGAGCAGACCTCCCAGCTGTGGGGTGTGGAGCTGCGTGAGCACCAATGGCACCACCAAGGAGAACATGAGGTGAGAGGCACCCAGGGAGAGGCAGAATTGCTGTGATCCAGCATGCAGGCAAGTATCGAGGACATTGCACTGGATAGACCTATAGGAACTATGATCAGCCCTGAGATCCATAAAACAAATAAAAATATAATATCACCTGTTGCTTCTGCAGAGCTGCACTCCCTTCCAGCAGCCACGTCCTGCTGGGAGCAGCAATGCCCCTGCACCAGTTTGCACTGAGTTTTAAATGTTTAGGTTATGTGGATGATTTGGTGGTAGTACAGTGTCGACACAACCAATAATTTTCAGCAATTTGCATGTCAGAGGAATTGCTTATAGCCAGGTTTCCAGTGAGCTGATTGTAATTTATCTACCATCACACACCTACAAAGAGCTCCGGGGAGGGGAGGCAGGGTCAGGTCTGTAGCTGTCTCCAGACTCTAATGAAAACCCAGGCATGACTTCCTCTAAACAATGGGAGATTTCTGCTGAGAAAAATCAACCATTGAGAGGAAAAGCAATCAAATAGCTGACTTGATTATGAAAATGCAAATGGTGAAAGATTGGTGACATTTACCCTACTATCAGCTGCAGCTGCAGAGCCACCACTGGTATGGACTGAGTGAGGGGAGAGGCAATCATAATTTGCATGGAAAGGTTTGGGAGTAAACTACAAGCCCAAATAAAATCCTAATTCATTAACCAAACTGACAGTGAAAGCTGTAAGACAAGCACAAGATCAATTTCAATTTGAACTAAAGAATAAATCAGCTGCTACAAGGCTTTGATTTACAGGTCACACATCTTCCTGCAGGATGTTATCGAGCAGCACCAGCCACTGCCAGTTTACAGGTAAATGAACCTAAAGTCAGGGTAGGTGAGGTCATCTAGAGAGTGTGTCAGAGGATTGATACAGCACCATCAGCTTCCCCAAAATACCCTCACAAAAGCACCAGAAGAAATTCTTCATAAAGCAAAGAATAATGCTGGAAAATGCTACACAAATCAAGACAAGGGGAAGGAGATGGATTGTGAAGGAAAAGCAGCTTCTCAGAGAAACGAGAGGAAAACATTTCATTCACTCAGGAAGGTTTATATGGTCAGGTTACAGCAGCTGGAGCCCCTCTCAGGAACCAACAGAGGAAGATTTTGAATAGCAAAAAGCAAAAGTTAAGTGGACAAACCACTTTTAGAAAGCAGCAAACAGACAGAAACTACAGGAAACTGTTGGTTTTGGCAAATAAACTTCCAGCATTTAGTAAAACAAGAGTTAAACACTACACAGAAGACTCAACAGCACTTTTCCCAAAGCTGAAGTCCATCAGTGTTACTGGAATGAGGATATGTGCTGCAGAGGAAGACCAGAGGAAATCTTGTGACTGCTCTGCAGAATCTGGAGCCAGCAAAGCCCTGCAAGGAACAGACAAGATCTCAGTGGGAAAGAGAAATGGTCTGCTAAACTGGGAAGGTCTGCAGTGTCTTTCTCAGCAGACTAGGGGGCTTGGCTGTGGGACAGGAGAGGTGAGTATTGTGGTTTGACCCACAAGAACACACATTTCTGTGAGTCTGTGAAGGGTAAAAGATGTGTAGATGTGGCACTAGGCTTGGCAGTGCTGGGTTAAAGGTTGGACCCTGTGGTCTTAGAGGGCTTTCCCCACTTAAATGGTTCTATGATTCTATAAACCATGAGAACAAAACAAAACAGCATAAATTGTTATTTATAAAAACCCAGTAATCACCAGCCCAGTCTCTAGGCTCAGGGAATTACCATCAAATAGTGTCTAGATTGTAAAAACCACCTGACAGTGCCCATTGCAGAACATCTGGGATGTCTGGAGGTGCAGTACAGCACAAACAAAGATGTGCTTCTGTCAGGGGCTGTCCCAGGCCAGTGGCAGCTTGTCTGCCTGATGCTCCAGCCACGCTGCACTCACAGGTGAGTTTAGCCACACCTGCTACCAGGCAGTGCCACCAACTTCATGGCAAGAAATAAACAGCAAGTTTCCTTAGGAAGTACATAATGTGCTTTCAATGACAGCTACGCTCAGAGAAATATCAAATATTGTAATGACAGCATCACTCCTGTAATGACAGCTTAGCCAACACTGAAGTGAGGACCAGAAGGCAGTGCAAAACTGTGGGGAAAATACTTGTAATATTCACACTGCAAACAAGCTCAGCTATCACTGCAGTGGTTTCAGCCTCAATAACAGCTTTGGAAGGTAAGGATGACAATTAACAAACTTCTTGGCATGTGTTGGCAGCAACAATCTCCTGTGCTGTGAAAATTTCAGAGAGGAAATAAGGTTGTGAATTAGAAGATAGTCACTGCCTCTACCATCTTGAAAAGAAATATTTGGTTATTGAAACTCTGTAGATTAGCATCAGAAAGGGCATTTTTGCTTCTTTGATTTCTCTCAACATATGAATGTGGAAATTGAAAATGCATAGTGGGTATAGGCAGATATGAAATAGCTTTAAGAGCAAATGCCATAGAAACTCTTCATAGCAAATATAATTTATTTCTAAAAATTCAGGGAGTTACCAGATCTCTGAAGTTATCCATAGCAGACAGGCTGATGTATGTGCTAAGAAGAAAGTCAACACATCTGCCACATCTGGACAGCCAAAAGAAGGTGTGAGGGATGTGTCTAAAAGGTCCCTTTCTAACTCTATTTAGCCTCTATTCAGAGGAGAAAACTTGGAATGTTTAACTGTATAAGATACATGCAAAGGTAGGCTGGAGACAGGATGTCTTTTAAAAACTGCTGGGGAGGGCTGGAATCAATGCAGTGGTGTGAGAGAAGAGCTAAAAATAATTGGGTGGGCAGCAGGGATAGAAAGAGCAGGGAGCTGGAAGTACCAGAGGAGGAAGGAAGAAGTCCATGAAGGGAAAGCTGATGTTAATGAGAGGCCTGAGGAAGGGCAGATGCAAAGGGAAGCAATTTAGAAAGCAAGAGGAGGAAACCAGGTGAGCAGGAAACTGGTGAGGTGAGACATTTTGAAAGCGCCCATATTCACAGGCAAGAGACCAGGACAAAGGGAATGGAAAAGTGACAATGCTCTGCAGGAAATGAGGAGGCAGGGCAGGGCACAGAGCACAAACTGGAGTCCCAGCAGGGAACCTGTGGTCTGGATTTTGCTAATTCCAGCACGACAACCTGGGCACAACACTGAGGACAGGAGCTCTGCCTTCCCAGCAGGGCTCAGCTTGCACAGTGGGGTCACCCCACATGCTTGTCTGCAAGGCCAGGAGGAAGCAGAGTGTTAGATCACATTCCTGTTAGATCACTTTCCCATTTTTAATGCCCAGAAAGCCTCTTGGCTCATTTCCCAGGTCCAACACAGACCTACATCTACAGGTAGGTATGTAGGACGATCTGCAGGTAGATATGGGCAGCTGATTTATCTGGCTCACCCAGTGATATTACAGCATGTTTTGCCTGTTCTGCAAAATCCTCCTGGGAGTCCAGCAATGCAGAAGGGAAGCCAGACTCTTGCCTGGAACACACATTCCCCCCTGGTCTTATCACTCTGCAGCTGCACAGCCTTGGAGCAGCTCCAGCTGGAAACTTGTATAAATTTGCTATTAACTCAGCCTATTTCTAATAAAATAAATAGCAGCACTACTGGGTCAGACCAACTGTCCATCTCATCTCATTTCCTGTACAGAAAGAGGTTTTAAAAAGCTAATTGGTAGAGTTGCTTGGTGCAAGGTGAATGGGGTGGGTGAGCACATGCAGTTAAATTTCATAGGTTCCAAGCCCTTTACTTGCAGGTGAAATGTATTTCTGTTGTCTATTATGTTCTGCAGCAGGTTCAGGACTCTTCTGCAGCTAAACTGGCAGATCAATACTGGTGAAGGTTCCTTCTTTTCACTAGTGAAGGTTATTTTTTGTTTGCTAGTTGACCGGGCCCTGGGCAAATGCTTTCATTACATGGAAAGTGAATAGAAAGAGCCAGGACCTAACAAACAGATCTCAGGAAAGATGAGGGAGAACTAATTTTTTGGAGGAATTATGTAGCTCTATAAGACTGGGGCTGCCAGAGGCAGGGCAGACACCAAGAGACAGGTGAGGTCTCATCCCCTCTTTCTCTAGGTGCAGTTGTTTACTCATTGCAGCCATGTGGGAAGTTTCTGGTGACCCTGCACTTCATTTTAGCAAGCAATGGACATTAGTGAGGCGAACATGAGCACAGCCATTAGTGTGGGCTGTGGTTTAACCTCCTAGCCTTAAACCTCAGTGAAAACACCCCACTTTTACTCGGTCAGTGAGCTTGGGTGCCACTGCCCTTGACCTCTGCCATGAGCAGATCTGCAGGCAGCCCTTGAGAGCCTCCTTATGCCCCAGAAAACTGCAGTAGGTGTGAGATCAGCCCACCCACGGTGCCCTTCTGTCCCAGCACAGCCCAGTCAGGGTGGGAACAAGGATTTTGGCGTCTGGATTTCAGTGAGCTCTGCCCTCACTGCTCAAATCAAAGCTCCTGCAGTGAGCTCAGCACCCACAGAGTGAGCAGAGCCCAGCCAAGGCTGTGCAGCAGCTGCTGGTGCCAGGAAGGCCCAAACTGCTCAGCAGCATGAGCACCTCCTGCCCTGCCACTGAGGGGCTGTGCCAGGCCAAGGGGGCACAGCCCCTGCAGCACCAGCAGAGCATCCTTCCCACTGCAGGGGCTCACTCCAGCTCTGACCCACGGGCATCTGGGCTCGTTTCTGTAGCTGGTGGAACTAGTGGTTTACATATAAATGATCTGATGAATGTAGCCTTGTTTTCCATTCATGAATCATTCATGACCAGAGTCTAGTTTTGGCAAAAATGTGTATTTTCTGTAAGTATCCTCTCCTCTAACACTGAGCACGGGCTGCCCATGAGGGCTGTTGGCTACACAGAGCCCTCAGTCAGGACAGGTAACTCTCATAATCCAATCTCTGCCTCTTTCAATGGATGGCTTAGAGGCTTAAAACCAAGTGTACAATGGTAATTCTAAATAGTTTTCCTCAGACTTGAATCCCCTGGCTTACCTTCAAAGGTGTCTGTTTTGTGAGCTGCTATGCCTCAAACTTCCCTGTAGACAGAAATCTTTACATGCCCCTGGGCTGCCATTACACAGCACATTGCAGCCACAACACTCAGTCCTTCCCAAAAAACACGCAGAGGAACCCCGGCCCTGACTCCCAGGTCCTCCTCCAGCTCCATTAAAAACTTTGTAATACACCATTCATGCTTTATTTCACATTACTCTTAAAGGGCTTTGCCCCTACTTGTTACTACATCGATTTCCCTCTAATTTCAAATCTAAATTAACTCCTGGCTTATTTAAGTCTTTTGTCCTCATGCCCATCACTGTTATTTCTTTTCAGCAGCAATTTTCTCCCTGAGTGTTTGCCCCTCCGTATGTTCCACTGCCAGTCTTTACCTAACTAAACTAAGTGCTTTGTTCCTCTCTCAGCTGGACAGTCCCTGCACTCCTCTGATTGTCCAAAATCCCCTTATGACACCATTTACTGTTTGAATTCTTCCCTCTCACTCTTGGAGGAAGAGAACTGTACACACTATTCTGATGAGGTCAGGCCTACCTTTGTAAAATTGAATTAGTGCTTCTCTGGACCTGTAGCCTGGGTCTATCTGATCATTTCTTCCTTGAAACCATATAATTGCCACTTCATGGTTAACCTGTGATGCCCGAGTACATTCAGGTCTTTCTCTTCCTCAGTCATTTCTAACAAATAGCTGAAATTCTCACTACTGCTCTGTAAGTACTCGTGCATACATTATATATTATTGTATTTTATCCCTTTTCTATTGCTTCAGTTGTCAAGGTCAGTCCTCAGTTAGCAGCCCCATCCTGGTTTGCATTGAGGACGCACCTTCCATCACGTGAGCTCCCAGTGTCATTGCCACTGTCATCATTCCCTTCCAAGGTCAATGCAGAAATGAAATATATTCAGATCCAGTCCTGATCACCGGGGATGTTTGCTGGTAACCTCACTTCAGAGTGATAATTCCCCTTTTGCTGCTCCCTGTCACGGGCTCCCCTTTAGCCAGCGCTGTTCCCTCTTCACAGCTCCTGTATAAATTCTCGGCGCTTTCAGCCGAGCTGATAATTTCCCATGTGGCACTATATCAAATGGCATCTTCGGTCCAGATAGATGAGATATCTTGCATTTCCTTTGTCTAGAAGAATCATTTATCTTATCAAATTTATCACAAACAGACAGGGTTTGCCCAGAAGAATTTAATCGTCAACCGAGACGATCGTGACTGCAAGAGAAAATGGGAGAGCAGGCTGTGCTCCCTGCAGCTCTGCTGGACACACACCCTTGCCAAGGGGACCCTAATTCCAGGGACAGTATTTCCTCACTTCTAACCCTCGAAATGACCCACTCTGTCACTGGAGACTGTGAATAGACAGCGACCCTCATTCCCCGTCTGGAGGCCAAAGTCACACAGTGATGGATTTTCGTCCAGCAGTTACAGCCCAGCTCTCTGAGAAGAGGAGCCAAAGCATTTACCTGGTTTATTTTGGCTGCTGTTATATATCTATTTGTTTATTACAAAGGAAAAAGTGCAGGGTTTTTTACACAAAACTGATATGTTTAGTGCTTTCATTTTATGTTTTGAGCAGTTAAGCTATTTGGTGTTTAAAGGTAGTATTGGTTCTTTATAACTCCATGCTGACAACAGGAGTCTAAGATAATGGAGCCTAAAGAGAGAGATTTTTCCATTCCCACATTGTTTCTGAAATATGGAGCAATCAAATGCACTCAGTAGAAGGTTTCTATCAGTAAATCTTCAGTAAAAGTGTCTTTAAAACTTAGGTAGAAAGATTGCAGAAAGGAAAATGGCTCACAAAAATTCTGAAGATATTCCTTGAAGACCCTGGAACAGGTTTTCTCTAATCATGATATCAAATGCCTCTCTCATTCAGGCCATTCCGGTGCTTTGGACCCATTTCAGCAAAGCTCTTAAGTAATCAGCATTTGTATTAATTGAAACAGAAAACAAACATGCTTAAAGTTAAGCACGGGCTTAACTCTCAGCAGGCTCTGCTCTCTGCGGTGCATGGAGGAACAGCTTTCCACAGGAGATGAGGGATGGGCTGCTTGTCCAAATGTCATCCTCCCTGCAAAGTGATTAAGGGGTGCTAATTAATAAAGGACTATTTGCCTTTCCCCTGTCTCCTGCACAGAAGAAGGAAGGGTTAATGTGAGCCAGGCCTTCCCCGTGAGGTGGCACAAGGCTCGTGCTGTCCCCTCCGGTGCCACGGGATGTCCTCCACATCCACCACAAATATTTATTCTGTTTCTCAGGTTCATAATCTTCACCAAATCCTGCCTGCTGATTACAGCCCGAACAGTCATTGTTTCCAGACTGCTAAGAAGTCCCCAGCCCTCTTGGGTGTCTGGTTTTAAATTCCTGCTTGTGCACATTTCCTGAAGTGAATAAAAATGTGCGACTTATCTGCACATGCCGTTGATATGATCTTCTGCAAAACCTGCCCACGGGCAATTATGCATTGAAAGGGCAATTACACACACAGAATGACCCAATTTGCATACAAAATCTCAATTATTGCCAAGAATTGCATGTATATTTTTGTGCAGTATTCAGAAAATTGGGCCCCAAAGACATAAACCCTTTCTTCTGCCATCAAATCACTTTTTACTTGAAACAAGGAATGGAATATATATAAGTCATATTAGAAAAAATACTATTTTCAGAGAACTAGGATGGTCACATTGGGTCAGAGTCCAGGTCTGTCCACACTCTTATCACATCTGTACCAGCTGAAGGGTGAAGAAGATGAGCAGCATGTCCCAGGCCTGCCTCAGCACACTCAGCCTCCAGCACTCTGGGGCTCAGTGACTTTCAGCATCAAAGATGTGGTTTTAGTATTTAATACCCTGAATTATTCACTAATAAATGGATTATTGTTGCAGATAAAAATTCAAATATGGCATAAACCAATTTGGTTTGTTCACATTTGTCCATATCAATCTAGCATCTGATGAGTACATGTGCTGCAGTGAGCAGATTCCCTGCTCTGCCTCGGCACCTCAGCAGTGAGGGAGAAAGAGAGATGCCAACACAGGTGTCACTGCTTTGTCCTGTAGGGTGTGTCCCTCAAAACCTCTGCCAGCACAGGCTGTGGGAGCCAGGTAAGAGCCAGCCCTTCTGCAAATCTCATGGGGCACCTTTGGCCTTGGCTGCAATAAGGATCAGAGACAGAAGCATCTGGTTCCAAGGTATTTCTGTGCAGGACTGATGGGAAATGGTGGTCCCTGCTGGGGTAGCCACAGGACAAAGGATGATGGCTTTAAACTGACAGAGAGCAGGGTTAGAATTGATGTTGGGAAGAAATTCTTCCCTGTGAGGATGGGCAGGCCCTGGCACAGGGTGCCCAGGGAAGCTGTGGCTGCCCCTGGATCCCTGGCAGTGTCCAAGGCCAGGCTGGACAGGGCTTGGAGCAGCCTGGGACAGTGGAAGGTGTCCCTGCCCATGGCAGAGGTTTGGAATGAAATGATCCTTAAGGTGTCTTCCAGCTCAAACTGTTCTGTGCTCCTGTGAAATCCCCATCTCACCTACCTCAGAGTTCAAAACGTGGGATTTGAGACAAGCTTACTTCCGGATGCAAGAAGACACCCTCTTGATAAAACTGTGAAATTTTTAGCGCCCTGAAACGTTTAGCATAACTTCCCAGGAGACAAAGACACTGTGGTAGGGGGGGAAGCAAGGAAGCCAGACAGCAAGGAAATGTTTATTTGCTTCATAAACTCCCTGTTAGCGAGGCCGGCAGCGCCTTCCTGCGTGACAGCCCACAAAACACCTGGCGTGCTCTGCTCTGTCACCACCGTGTGCCCAATAAACCTTACAGGGATAAATGTTCTCATTTAGCCAGTATATCTCGATAACCCCCACTTCCCACTGTCACAGGTATTCAGAGTCAAAAAATAAAGCCACCCCCTATAAAAGTACATTTAATGAGGGTTTAATGTTGGCGCAGTAAATCTGTGAGCAGCTGGATGTGTTTTTAAGTTTCCTTGACGTCTTTTATTTGTTTAATACATGGGTCTATAAAAACCGTTTCTCTGAGCCTGCTAATGAGCAATGGGGGATTCACAGCAATTTAAAACCTGGAACAAGGCATCAAAATGAAGGATGCAGTAAAGGCTGCTGGAGCAGGGAGCTCCAGGTGTGACAAGCAGTGCTTTGTGGGGCAGGAGGATGGAGCTGAGGTGTCACACCAGGTACAGGATTGCTCCAGGAGCCCACAGACTTTCTTTTCATCAAGGTGAACAGAGCTAATGAACGTGCTCCCTGTGGAGACATGGAATCCCAGAATGATTTGGGTGTTGGAAGAAACCTGAAAGACCATCTCATTCCTGCTCCCTGCCATGGGCAAGAACAACATTCCACGAGACAAGGTTGCTCCAAACCCCATCCAACCCGGCCTTGGACACTTCCAGGGATGTGGCATCAGTAATAGCAAGCCCAGCTTTAGCCCAAGGTGCAGTGGGATCCTTGGCATGGAAGGCTGGGACAGAGGAAGGGGAATGCCAATAAGTTAAGACCTTTATGGAAATCCCCACGAGTTTGAAGTCAACTTCTGTGGCTACAGTGAGGTTCTGGAACACCTCCTCTGCAGAGATCTTCCCTGGGATTGAATTCCCAAACTCTGTCTGCACCCTGTAGCTCCAAAGCAAGGCATGGTCCCCAAAACCCACGTGGAAGGAGAGTCAGTGACAGTTCCAGCCAGCACAGGGCAGGATTAGCTCCCATCACAGAGTGGGAGATGGTTCCTGGAGAAGATGGTGCTGTGGAGAGCACTGAGGGGTCACCACCACCTGCCTCTGCCCTCCTGGCCCTCCTGGGTGCTGAGATGACGATGCTGTACCTCAGAAAGAGCTGTGAGGAGGCAGTGCCCATCCACGCTCATCATCACTGCACAAAGGAAAGCAAGCACTCAGGAACAGACAGAATCAGCCAGACTTGGGGAAGGCCTTCCTCTGAACATTTCCCATTAGAAAAATGAAGCTATTAATTGAAGTAAAGTTTTGAATAAATTTTGGGTTGAGAAATTGTTGTGGAAAAAGAAATCCTTCGGAGAAAAATCTAAATTAGGGTATTTTTCCTCGATGCCTTTGAACAAAGTATTTCTACATTATATAACAACAAGACATCTATTTTATTTTAAATTAATTAAAAATGGATAATGAAAGTCTTTGGTTTCATGAGAAAGATTTTTTTTTTTACTTTAATTTCCCTGAATGAATTTCATAAATTGCTTCAGCTTGATGTGAAATGATTTCTTTTTATATTTCCTCATTTGGGTTGTGCAAATGACAGAAAAATCAGTTCTTTGTACATCTTTACTCTTGAATATATTGAATTCCTCAGTGAAGATGGAATGGATGGAAACCCTTGCAAACTGAGTAATTCAGATGAATAGTGTCTTCAAAGTCAATTACCACTGTGCAGAGATGATAGCTACTTCTGCCTCATCTGGACTTTCCAGCTCAGTTTTTTGCTCTCCCAGAACTTTGGAAGATTTTTTAATTTCTTTTTTTTTTTTCCCCGCCAAACTATCTCAGTTGTGCATATGGATTAATTAGAGCAGGGAGGTCTAAACCAACTCCCAAATTCCAAGTGCTGCAATGTAGGATAAGTCACCAATGGCTTTTCACTCCCACTTTCTGTAGGGACAAGTTACTGACAGCCCCAGTCCATCCAGTTTGGACCCTTCAAACGAGAGAACAGCTCAGTTTCCCCCAAACACAGGTGTCTGAGTGTTGCTATGGGACACAAAATGAACGACACACACAGAGTCAAGTCACCAGGGCAAAAGAGAGAGAGCGAGATTTATTTTTCTACTTTGGTTTATATAGATTCTTGACAGTGACCATGGATTGGAGGATGAGGTTGCCACCTCTCCAACCACACTGGTCAAACTAGAAGTCCATCAATTGTCCCTCCCCAAGAGAGGAATGATAATCAGGAAGGACAGTTTACAATAACTTCACTTTGTTTACATGAAAATCTGTGAGAAACTCCACTACAAAAACGCAAACATCAGAAGGCTGAAAAAGATCAGGGCCACAACTGAGGGACAGCCCCAAGCCCCAGCAGGGCTCCAGTGCCCCAGAGCCCCCTGATGAGACACAGCAGGTTCTTGCAGGCTGTATCCAGGTGAGGGAGAACACTGATAACTCTGTTAATATCATGAATATGGTGCACATTAAAGCTTGTGAAAGACAAGCATTTCACTTTGCTGCCTGTGGGTTCAGAGCAGGAGAGCTGCCTCACTGCTGGTCCTTGCTGCCCAAGGTACCTCTGAGCAAGCAAAGCCATGAATTTAAAGCACCTTTCCTGCTCCAGCTGCCCACCACGGGCAGAAAACCACTATATTACTTCTTTCCCAAAGTTTATGTGCATTATATGCCTTCCTGTTTAGTCTGGCAATGTGCTGTTAAAGCTTCTCCTTCTCTAGGAGAAGCTGGGGAGATAATAAATTAGGACAATTATTCTTATCAGAGTTGCAGTAAGAAAGACGACTTCCTCCAGTGCGATGTAAATGCCACTTTTCATTCTTACTTTTATGATTCTTTGGCCAGTTATAGATCCATGTAGCTGTGCTTATATCAAAGCTAGTTTTAATTTATTTTGAGATTAAAATTTTATGAGAGATTGCATCAGATGCTTTTCTAAAATTCAAATAGACTACACCCACCACATCCCCTTCAGCTAGTAACTGTAATTCTATTTTAATATGATATTGAATTTGTCTGCAAGTTTATTATTTTTTTTTTCTGCACAAACCCACCCTCAAAGAAATATTTATCTCCTAATATTTGCTTCTAACTGAGAAATTCAATGTATGGTAACTGTGTCATTCTCTCTCTGATTTGCTGATGAGTAGTACAATATTTGCATTTCTCCCTTCTTCTGAAGCACCTCAGATATCAACCTGCCCAAAGGGAACCCACAGGGAAGATGGAAAGGGATTCTCCATATGGAGCTGTCGGGACAGGACAAAGGGGAATGGCTTCAAACTGAAAGAGAGTAGGTTTAGATTTGACGTTAAGAAGAAATTCTTTACTGAGAAGGGGGTGAGGCCCTGGCACAGGGTGCCCAGAGCAGCTGTGGCTGCCCCTGGATCCCTGGCAGTGCCCAAGGCCAGGCTGGACAGGGCTTGGAGCAGCCTGGGACAGGGGGAGGTGTCCCTGCCCATGTCCCTACCCCTGGCACTGGGTGATCTTTTAAGTTCCTTCCAACTCAGACTCTTCTAGGATTCAATGATTCTACGTGTAGTATCTCAGAAATAAATTAAAACAGGTCAGTGATGTTCCCAATTTTAGGAGGCAGAACCCCACTTTGGGTCACGGAAGCGTGGCTGAGAAGGATGGCTCTTCCACAGAAGGTCAGCCTGGCCCCTCAGTGTCTCAGGGGCTGTGACCTGAGTGGCCCCTGGGAGGCCAAGGCCAGCCAGACCCATGTGGCAGCGTTTGTCTGGGAGCCATCCTTGGATGTTGACAGTTTTAGGTGAAATCCCACGCCTGGCACCTGCCTTGGAGGACAGCTCCTCTCCAGAGGAAGGAAAGCCTGCTGCTCAAGTGTCTTGGCAGCAGCTGAGAGGCATCCCCAGGGAGACCAGGGCCAGACAGATCCTTTGTCCCTGGCAGCTTTTGTCTGGGAGAAATCCTCCAACATTCACAGTTTTAGGAGGCAGAATCCCATTTATCCCACTTTTGGCACTTGGCCCCTTCAGTGGAGGACAGCTCTTTTCCACACGACAGGATTCAGCACTGACTTCATTTACATGACCCCTGCACTAGCACAGGAATTTGTTTCCTCCCTGAATTTCCACCAGCAGTTGGGAAATGATGGAAATACTCTTTTTTCACTTACTTTTCTGCAAGAATTTTTTGTCTCACTATTATACACTCTGCAACAAAATAAGAGAAAGAGGCAGATCAAGCTATTCGGCCAGAGGTTTCTTTCCCAATGTTCTTTCTCTGCTCTGCCCTGCTGTTCACACTGCAATAAATCTTGCTGTCATGGACCCAATCCATGCCCATTTCCAGGGGGAGTGGAGCTGCATGTGTGGATTTAGAGCCTGTCACGGTCCTGTTGGATGAACTCTCCAGCCACGCTGAGGGAGGAGGTCCAGGCTCCACAGCACCCTTGGGAAGGCTGAAAGCACCATCAGGGGATAGGGCTGGGGCTGCTGAGCTCCACCTGAGCCTAAAAATGTCTTGGTCCTGTGCCAACAGTGTGCCTGTGGGTGACAATTTTCTGTGCAGAGAGGGCGAGGTGCTCATCTCCCCTGAAAAGGAGAGACTCCATCAGGAGATTATGAATCTAGATCACTGTAAGAAGAAAAAGGGAGACTTCCAAGGATCATTCCCTGTCCTCTTGCAGTTCCTCACCCATCATGTCTCTTTCCATGTTCATGCCCATGTTTCTGTGTTTCATGCAAGCACTTGTGCAACTCCAAGAAAACTCGTTGACCCTGTGGGATGCGACAGAAGACGGATCCAGCTCAGGCCAACCCAGCTCAGCTCCAACAAGGATGCAAGTGGAGAACCTGTGACACTGCTGCCACCTCCTGTGTCCCTGGCACCTCCTACTCTGCTGGTGTGAGCCATCATTGATGTTCACTCTGCTGGGGCTTGGCTCTCTGCTACCCCTCAGCTAGAACAGAGCCAGTTCTGCTTGGCCCAGTCATTCTTGGAAAAGATGTGATTTGATCTTGTTGTAGATGCAGACATTCAGTTTATTAATTATTATGTGGGTTGCAGTAGCAAGGACTAGACCTAATTCCCATGAATGGCAAGCTCATTGAAAAAAATGCCCCAGTTTGGGGATGAATCACCTTTTCTGTACCAGTGGGGAGGTTCAGATAAAACGTGTTACTGATGCTGATTCTGTCCTCGCTGAGCTCCAGTTCCTAATGGAGATCAAAGATCCCATTAGACAGATTTGATGAAGAGACAGTCCCTCATTATAGAGTTTGAACCAGCTGAACAAAACCCATAAATAAACCCCAGGGCCTGCTCTTTCTCTTGGCACAGAACCTGGCTCTCCCTCTGGCACAGCCTGTGCTCATCTGAAACATCCCAAGTAAAGGTTTTATAAACTCATCTCCAGAGTTCACTGGAGTTCTAACAAATCTGTCCTGATCTCTGACATGAGGGAAGGAATGCAGGAATAGTTCATTGGTTTAAATTAAAAATAAACAAATGGGAAGAAAATGCTCTGAGAAGGAGTCATCAAGGCACTGAGGCTGTGAATGTCATTTAAATAAACTTCCATGGGACACAAGTGAGAATTCAAGTATCGGAATAACTTGGCCTTTGGGGGATTGGGGTTGGTTTCTTTTGGCTTGCCCAGGGACATCAGCTGTGCTGTACCAAGAGAAGGACGCTCAAAAGGAGCTGGAGCAGGAGCAAAGCATTCGACAGGAGTAGATGTTCATCAGTCTCCAGTTCAAGGCAGTTCTGTTGTCACTGACTTCCAGAAGAGATTTACACCATGTGCCATCCAAGCAGCCAAGTCATCTTCCCAGCAGCACTAGTGCAGCCCACGGCAGCTGGGGAGGCTCTGCTGATCCAAGACATCATCTCAGTACTTTTCCTCTCCTTTCTTGGCCTCTGTGTAATTATCTAAATCTCCTGCCATGCCTTGAGGTCCCATACTACAGGGATCTCCTCAACTTAGATTAACAGACCCCATACACCAGACCAGCTAAAAATCAAGGTTTGAATTTCCACAGCAAACATAATTCAAAACTTGGTGTCATTCTGTTTTGCAGCTCACATTTAATCAATATCCCAAAAAAAAAAAACCAAAACAAAAAAAACCCAACCAACATATTTAAAAGTCAACTTCAGCTTATTGGCTGAAACCTCATCAACAGGAGTTTAGCCTGATGCACTTCACAGTTTTAATCTGTGGGGTGTTTCAGCTGTCTGCTGGCTTTGTCTCCTCTTGATGGCTGGAGATGTCTTTCCCTGGGGAGGAAAGCCCTCACCATTTCCCTGCTCCTGCTGATCTGTTCCTACCTGGAGAGAATGAAACAGAGAGGAATCCAGGGCAAGATGCCTCCAATTTGTTCCCCGAGTGCAGCCCTGTGGCTGCAGCCTCAATCAGCTTCACACTAAACACTTTAGTTAATTGGCAACAAATTGGGAGGTATGAGCTGATTGCAATAAATATTTTATTAATTTTAAGAAACAAAAGGTTGCATCCCTCCTGGCCCAGTTTGATTGTGCACAGTCACACGTATTAATGTGTAATTGCCACATCAATTGGCACTCGTGGGCTCAGAAGGAGCTCGTTATGAGAAATACTTATGCACATATCCTCAGCAGGTGTCAATCAGCATCGTGCCATTGACATCAATGGAGCCAGGCTTATTTATAGAGTTAAAGCTCCAGCAGCTCACCTGCAAAATAAACCCTGGAGCGTAGCCTCAAATACAAGCTGGGCAGAGGAGGAATAGATTTTTGTGTGCGATTTTTATTTACATAAAAATGCCATTTTCTCCATACCTGTATCTTGCCTATGTGCTGAAACAAGTTGGGGTGGTTTTATTTTGGGGGAGGGTTTTTTTGTTTGTTTTGGTTTGGGTTTTTTGGTTTTGTTTTCTTTTTGGTTTTTTTGTTTTTGTTTTTTTTTTAATAGTAAACTTGACTGAAATACAAATATTCAAGCCCAATCATGCTGTAGCTATCCACAACCCATGTTTGGTTTGGGGGATATTGCAGGTGCACACCCTGAGCTGCTGAAGCTCTGCTGGCCAGGCCAGGCTCATCTCCACCTCAACAGCAACACAACACAGGGAATGTTCCAGGCCAGGCTTTGGAACCCTTGTCCTGCCCTTCCCATCCCCATTTGGAGGTGTCAGTGACAAAATCGAGTGTGTGGCAGAGCAGTGACAAGAAGTGGCTGAATTATTCATGGGGAATAAATCAGCGATGAGCAGAGCCCCTTCCTGGCTCAGGAGGGGTTTGTGAGGGATCTCTGAGCTGCTGGAGCTAAGAGCAGCCCCAGTGAACTCCACAGACCTGTGCTGAGGGAAAGCTGGCACCAGAAACAGCCCCACGGCTTGTAGGCACCCACTACAGGCTGGTGTTTCATTAGCAAATGGCATTTTCATTTTCATCAAAATCTTGCAAAGGAAATCGCTGATTTCCATAACATTTTTGGTGGGAAAAAGTCAAAATAAAGTGCTTCTGTCTTGTTTTGATAAGGCAAAAACCATCATCTCCTTAGCTGACTCAATTCAGTTCTTTACTTTTCTGCAGGATTCAGATGTTCTCACAATTTAGAGACAAAGAACCGCAATAATATTGAATATTTATTCTACTTTTTTGGTAACATGCCCATTCTATGGTAGAAAAGGCAAACCATTTTTCTTCTCTTTGCTTCTTAATTTGGGGGCTTTCTGTAGAACAAAAATTCCTCTTCTATGGCCAATTTGTTGTGTGGATCAGATGAATAATTTTTCAGGCTGTATTTTCCTCACAAGTTGTTTACTTTGATTACTTACCAGTCATTCTGTGGGATATTTGAGCTGTCACTGAAGTAATTTTGGCTTTCTTTCTGCTCCTAGAACAGAGGACAAACCGTTTAAACAGCAAAAGGATGAACGGTGACTAAAGAAATGTAAATAATTCATAAATACTTGTTTCTGCTCATCCTGGGGGCCGTGCACAGCACAGCTCCACAAACAGAAACCTGTTGGTGCAATGATGCTCCTGGCCCCTTTTCCATCTCTATTTGCAAACAGCAGCATAAAAGCAGAGCAAACAGTTGCA
Source organism: Hylia prasina (assembly GCA_013397195.1). NCBI lineage: Eukaryota > Metazoa > Chordata > Aves > Passeriformes > Sylviidae > Hylia > Hylia prasina. Next base: position 234,745 of record VYXD01004737.1, on the reverse strand, counting down.
AACAGCTGTACTGAAAGGGGCAAGATAAGGCACAGCAATCAATGTCTTCCCATGCCAAAGAAATGGGATTAGTCTGCTCTCATTAGTGTTTGATTTGATAAAGGGTTCAGAGGCAGGGCTCAGGACTCGCAGTGGGGTGGTCTGCAGAGTCACACAAGGCAATGTCATGAGGCTTGATGGATTTAAATTCATCATATTGCTTTAAAATGTGGTGGTTTCTTCTCATTTTTTCAGTCTGCAGGTGGGATGTTTCATTAGTACACGCTGGGGTGCCAGGATACCTGAGGCAAAGGTGCAGAGAGGTGACATTATATATAAGGGGCTTGACTGAAGGCAAGAAATAGCTGGAGATGATGAAAGAAAATAATGAAAAATCTTCAGCTAAAATATCCACTGAAGCATTCTGGTATTTTAAGGAATAAAGTGAATAAATATTGAAGGAATTTAAGTGACTAGAACAGCTCCTCAGGGCAGGAGGAGTGGAGCCAGCTGGGTCCATGGGTGTGTGGGGCAAAGGAGGCAAGGATCATGGCAAGGATCCCTGTGGGATCAGAAGTGGTCAGCTTGTGCCAAGGAAAGGTGAAGCAACTCAGGCACCCCACTGTCCAACATGTCCCTGGGAGATTAATGCCTGCAGTGGTGGGAAACACTTCCCAGGGATTCACGTCTCCATCTGAACTTCCAGGAGCATTAAATTTGTCCAAGAAATAGGGTGAGACCTTTCCCTTGGCAGCTCCTGCACCTTTCCCACGGTGCTCTGGCAGCTCTGGAGGAGACACAAGTGATTGCACAGCCAACAGCCAGCAGCTGCTGCAGGCTCCTAGACCTCTCCCACCCTGCACAGATCCAGCTCCAGGCGCTAGGCAGGGTCTTCTAAAGGTGGGACCTGTGCTCCACCAGAAAGGTGCTCCAAGGACGGCTCCAGGAGGTGTGTGTGGAGCCCTCAGCCTTTCATTTAAACACATACTTGAGTAAGTAAATAACAAAGTATTTCACACTTTTCCATTTGGCAGGGGGCTGTTTCTCCCATCATTGCAATGATGTTGTCAACTGAAAAAAATGGGCAATAATAGATGGATGAGAGTGGATAAGTTTGAGTAACTCCTGGAGAGAGCTCCCCAGGCTCCCCTATCTCACCATAGATTTATTATTTACCTCCCAAAAGGTACAAGTTTACTATTGGCGCCCTCCTGACTCTTTTCTCCCTTCATTTTTCTTTTTTCCACCAGCACAGTTGCTGTGCTTGTCTTCTGCTAAGCAAAGGCCTTTATTTATATAAACAAGGAGGGAAGAGAAATGGGTGTCAGGAGTGCCAGGAACTTCTCATACCATCAGTCCAGCTCTCTGCAATGTTTTATGGTAGGACAGAAAAAAAAATATACAAACCAAACCAAACAAATCACGAGCAAACATCCTGCACCACCACTTTTCCAGCAGAGGAGATTTCCAGGGTCAAAGCTGTGGATGAGCTTTTCCAGCAGCCCCTGACGTCACCTTGCAGAGAGCCGCCAAGTCCCCTCACTCTCAATCCCTCTTTGTGTCTCTCCCAGCCTAATTAAGTGACTTAATTCCATTTGGTGGCTGCGCTGTGGGAGCAAAGCTCTGTTCCAGCAATGTTAACGAGCCTGGGTGAGGAGTTAAAGCCCCCAGAAATGTGGGGTTTGCTGGCGGGGTAGGGCAGGGTCAGCCCCAGGTTCAGCTCCCTCTTCTCACAGCTCAGGTCTGGCTCTGAGCCCCTCACACAAACCACAGCCTGAGGACAGCACCTGTAGGAGCTGAAACGTGCCTGGAGCTTTGCCCTCTGAAATATTTGTAACAGCAGTGATTTTGGTTTTCCCTAAAGTGACTCTTCTTGGGACACGTCCCCAGCGCTGGGGAAGAAGGGAGTTTACTGCAGCTGACCTCTCTGCTGCTGCCAAGAAATCCTCCCGGTGCCCAGCAGCTCCTTCATCCCGCAGGATCAATTCTGCAGATTTAATTGATGGCTCCTTCACTGAGTCTTTCATCCCCCAGTAAATTCACTTCCCCGCAGCCGGCATTAGCATGGTCAAGTGAACTCTTTGGCAATCAATGGCCGAGGGTGAGGAAGTTTTCCTGAGAAAATGATTGTGTTAGCAAACTTGGAGAGTTTGCTGCTGGGGCAGACAGGGAGCGCTGAAAGGAACAGCACTCAGCTTCTCTCAGGCTGTTTTATTTCTATACTTTTTGTGCACTTTGCATAATAATGCAATACAGTCGACAAAGGATTTATTCCTGGCGCCTATAAAATGACACAATACAATGAGTTTTAAATGAAGAGAAAAAAAATCCAAGAGAAAAGGTAAATAAGTGGGCTCTTCTTAAACTCTGTAAATGTTATGGACAGAAATTCAGTTAGTGCTGAGGAAACTGCAGAAGCATTCATTTTTCCTTACTTTTTTTCCCAAGCCTTTTAATGTCCAGGCAACAGGGCTTATTTAAAAGATAAGTTTGTGCCTGTGCACAGGCATGAAGGCACATCCAGGCAATATACATCTGTGTGTGCAAAATCATCTCTGTTTTTCTCCTTTCCACCCAGGCACACAGCTGTTCTGTTGGATGATGGAGCACCACTTGTTGAAGTAGAAATATTTTTATAGATTATGTGTAATCTTAAACTGGTGGTGCTCAGCCATGGCCTATAGTAGGTGAATGGAGTTTATATAAATCAATAAGTCTCAGAGAGCACATTTTGGGTTGGAGCACATGTTTGGACTGAGAAGGAGGTGTTTATACGAGCGCTGGGCACCCAAGCCTTTTACAGCTCACCTTGCATTTTAAGGCCTTATCAAATTCTCACCCTGAGCTGTAAGTCCCCAGAGAAGACTTCACACAGGTGTTTATCCTTTTGGAAAGTATTTTTAAGGCTTTTCCTTGCCTGCCTGATGATAGATCCTCTCAGTACAGAGCAGCATCAGCCCCCAAGCAGCCTCTCTGTGCTGGGGACGTGCTGCCTTGCTGCCGTGGGTGTGTTCTTTTGCCTCCTTATTTTGCCTCTTTACACCCATCTTTACTGGCTTTCCACTTCCTACAGAGATTAAAAAACATAATGCAGCACTCTTGCCTTATTCTTGCTGTCAAAAGGAGCTGGCTGAAGCTGAGGAGGGTTTTGCAGAGCTGTAACCACTTGTCAGCTGAGCAGGGAGAGCTCCTTCACCCATGGGAGCTGCCACACCACCCCCCTGGCACAGCCAGGCACTGATGTGCCTTTTTGGGGTGTTTCCTTCTGCAGAGGGACCTCTCCAGGACATGGTGCTTGGAAAAGGAGCCAAGGAAAGCTGGCTTGTTGCCTAATCATGGAGTCACAGAATGGTTTGGGTTGGAAGGGACCTAAAGCTCATCTCGTTCCCTGCCCGTGGCAGGGACAACTTCCACGGTCCCAGGCTGCTCCAAGCCCTGTCCAGCCTGGCCTTGGACACTTCCAGGGATCCTGGGGCAGCCCCAGCTTCTGTGGGAAATACACACACTTAGGCTCAGCCCTTCTGGACAGCACACAGGGTGATCTGGGGGCTGTGGCCACTGGGGCACACACCAGGGCTAAAGAGATGCCTGAGCATCCCAAGTGTTGCTTTCTGCACGACATTTCCGTGGGAACAGGCCTGAGAACCTCCTGGTGCTGTGTCTGCAGGCAGCTAAAGCAAACCACGAGCACCATCTACTGTCGTGCCTGGCAGGATTATCTGTTACTGGCATGGCTGGGGCTCGTGGAGGGGCTCTTCCTGCAGGCAGCTCTCTCGACTGGTGCCCTGAATGCTGGTCAGCAGCTTGTTAGAGTTTCCTAATGAGGAATGGATTTTTCTATTCAGCACCTACATCACGAGCAAAACTCAGCATTTACAGGGGCACAGTGAGCCCCTCGGAATGGCACATGGTGCAATACCACAATAAACCCAATTTCCAGGGTGCAATAATGCACATTATGGACTGTGCAGCCAAATAAAAGGATCATAAAACAAAACACTGGCTTGCACTTTTTGGTAGACATAACCTGTCTGAACACCAGCAGAAGAAGCCTGTTACCCTGTATTATGTCAGCTCCAGACAGAAGAGGTTTTGTAAAAATGGAGCTGGAATCACACATCTGGAGGGATGGATCCATCATTTCCAGGATGTTCTCAGTGACCTGCCCTCAGCCTGCCAGGAGAAGCACTTGCTTGAATGGTGATTTTTTTATTTGTTGATTATGTTATTTGATGTTTCGTTATTAGTTTAATGTTTTGCTCTGATTTGCTTGAGGGGGCAGTATGCTATTTATTTATGGAGTGGGTGTTTGTGTATTTGTTTACAGTTTGGGGGGTTATGTTGTTAAACCCACACTGACACTTTTAATTATTTCTGGTGGCTCCCAGGGTTTTTGCAGCCAATGGGCAGGGGAGTGTCAGGGCAGCCCCATTGCTGGACAATAGACAGGGGATGGATGGGGCAAAATCCCTCATTATTTAATATATTTATTATGGACCTGAAAAAAATCCTGCAACAGCCCTGGCTGGCGGTCCCTGCTGTGGCCACAGAAGCAACTCAAAGGAAGAACTTTTCCCTATCTTGGTCATCAGTGCACATCTGCAACCCATTTTGGGTCACCCAGCAGAAGATAAACTTCAGGGCAGATGCAAGCACTGGGGCACTGATCAGAGGCTCTCTCCAGCTGGTAGCAAGTGTTGCTGTTTCGATTCAGGAGCATTTTATACACACTTTGATTTTGTGGAATAAACAGCCAAGGCACAGATCAACTGGCCTCATTTTTACAGAGAGACTTTTAAACCCTTCCCTGCCAGATCACAAAATGCACCATTTGCAGTCAGAGTTCTCTAAAACAAATTTGGGTTGATGCATGCTCTCACAATGAAGGCAGAGGTTGAATTACAAATCTGAAGAAAGTAACTTGGTTTATTTTCTGTTATTTTCCTTTCCCACTGTGTCCCAAGTTTCAGCAGTTGGGTGAGTTCTGGGGCCACGTGTGATCCCAGGCATTTTCCTGCCAGCCCCATAGAATCACAGGGTGCTTGGAATCACAGAAAGGCTTGAGTTGGAAATTACCTTAAGGATCATCCACACTCCTGCCATAGACAACAACATCTTCCACTAGTCCAGACTGCTCCAAGCCCTGTCCAGCCTGGCCTGGGACACTTCCAGGGATCCAGGGGCAGCCACAGCTGCTCTGGGCACCCTGTGCCAGGGCCTCCCCACCCTCACAGGGAGGAATCCCTTCCCAATATCCAATCTAAATCTGCCGTCCTTCAGCTTGAAGCCATTCCCCCTTGTCCTGTCACTGCTTGCCCTTGGTAAAAGCCCCTGCCCATCCTTCCTGTGGGCCCTCTTTAGGGCCTGGACGGCTGCCATCAAACCCTCCCAGCGGTGTTTCTCTGCTCCTGCCATCTCTCCCAGGTTTCCTGTGGACACAGAGTACTGGGTGCATGGTGGAGATGAGCCCCAGGAGGGACTGGGCTGGGCTCACCAGCTTCACGTGCTCCTTGCGTGGTACCTGCAGCAGGATGAGGCACTTCAGAAAGCAATCGATGCTCTTCTCGTGTATTCTTAGAAAACAATTAGCAGCAGGAGTGATGAATGCGCATTTAATTACATCCTCACTGTCTCACCCCCTCCGAGTCATGAACTACTTCAATAATTAAAGGGCATTGAGGAAAAAAAAGAAGGGTTTCATTCAGTGACAAATGACTCAAGGAAGAGTTTCATACCTTGTTTATCCTGATCCCCCAAAACACCTCCATGGATTTTGCACTTTGGGGTATCACCTCTCTGCCTAGTGCTGCCATTTCCTGGTGATTTGGGGCAGTGCAACATTTGGATGCACTTTTTATTGCTTCCATTATAATCCAAAAAGATATTTTTATAAGGGCATTGTGTGATAGGGCAAGGGATGATGGCTTTAAACTGACAGAGAGCAGGGTTAGAACTGATGTTGGGAAGAAATTCTTCCCTGTGAGGGTGGGCAGGCCCTGGCACAGGGTGCCCAGAGCAGCTCTGGCTGCCCCTGGATCCCTGGCAGTGTCCCAGGCCAGGCTGGACAGGGCTTGCAGCAGCCTGGGACAGTGGCAGGTGTCCCTGCCCATGGCAGGGGTGGCACTGGGTGATCTTTAAGGTCCCTCTCAACCCAACCCAACCCAATCCAACCCAACCCAACCCAACCAATTTTGTGATCCTGTGAAAAGCAGCTCCCAGCTCAGGGAAAGGCTCAGATACTGTGATGCAGACAGGACAAACTAGTCTGACCTTTTAAGTACAATTTTTTTGGTTGTTGCCTCCTTGGATAAAAACAGTTAACTGAGGCTCACCAGTGTTTGTACAGAAAGTCTGACCCAGTATGTGATTTGGAGAACAAGTCTCTGCTTCATCCAGCCTGGTAAGTCTGTTCAGACAGCCCCAGAAACACACAAAAACATGAATTTTCTCGAAGAGATCAACACTGCAGCTACCTGTCCCAGCTGCCCATCTGACAGAAAACAACTCTGCAAACAGAGTGCTGATGGAACAGCTCGGACCTGAATAATCCCCACGAGGATTTGCATCCATCTCATTTTAATTGGCCTTTGCCCGTCTCTGTTTCTGCAAGTTGTTCTCAGCTCCATCCTCTTTGTTTGCATTTCATGAGGGCTGTGGATGCTTGGCTGGGGAGGCTGCACCTCCAGCCTGCCTCCCGTGCAGCTCCTGAGTCAGCTGGCTGTTGTCTCAGAGCCTCCTTCCCTCCTCCTCCTCCTCCTGAGAGCCTTAGGGAGGCACATAATGCCCTCTCTAAAGCAGCTCATCACGGCTCTATCACCTGAGCACCTATTCCTGCCCACAGAGCCGTGCATGAGCATTATCCTCCACAGAATTTTCCAGGCAAAGGGTTGGAGCAAGCACTGATCAACGGACATTAAAATAACATTAAGGTGTATAAATACAGAGCTCTGTTTTGTAATTATTTGCAATACTTGACTATAAGCTTGAAAATAACATTTATCTCACCGAGAGTGACCTTCTCCATGTGCTTTTCTATGGAGTTTTTAGACTTCCCTGCAAGCAGGTAGCCCAGGCAGTCTGGGAGAGGGACAGAGAAAAGTTCCTGACGTGGGAGGGCAGGAGGAAGAGCAGCTGCAGGAATCTGGCATGATATCCCAACCTAAGGAATGTGCATGAAATAAATTCAAATGGTTTAATATCTACATTGCCAAACACTAACAAATAAATTGGGCTTACTCTCAGCTTTCGAAAAGGGCACAGTGCAAGGCAAGGTGGGATGTGATCAGAGACTACTGTAAAACAGTATAATTTAAAATTTATTATCTCAAATACATAGCTCACTGTCTTTGAGATTGTAATTGAGACTTCTCTTTTCCTCTGTGGATTTATCTTGTTCCTTACTTGGCTCATGGCAGTCAGATAGATGGCTTCATCTTCCCAGGAAAACTTCCAGTTCTTTAGAAGCCTCCTTTAATTTTTTTTTTCTCTCCTTCCCCCCCTCCCCACTTTTGTTCTTTTTCTGTTTGCAATTAATGCAAGTCACAGATTATTTTATATTTGGAATCCTGTTATTTGCAGACAGTCATCAAACGTGTTTGGGTAGCAGCCAGATGCTCAGCATATGCAGCAGAGGAGTGAGATTAAAGGCTGGAGGTAAACAGGGAAGACACACACACTGATGGAGAGACTGACCCCCACCCCTCTCTGTGCTGCTGCACGTGTCAAAATGGGAGCCAGTCTAAAAAGGTAAATAAAAACTGAATTCAGATGGAAACCAGAAGTAATTTGGAGGATAAATTTTTAATTAAAAAACCAGTATGGGATAGCAAGTTTAGAAAGATTGCTTCTGAAAGCTTAAGGCTCTGTTACTCTGCCCTCTAGATTTAGCTTTTTATATTGACATGGAATGAGGAGAGAGCTTTTCTTAGGTGCCTGATAGGAAAGCACAATCCATGCTATAAGCATCTTTCTCATTTCCATACAATATTACTGCAATGCCCTTTGAAAGTTTGCAAAAAAATACAAATACAGAAGAAAGGTGCTGTCTGCTTCCAAATTATCTATCTCAAGTAGGGGGCACACGGATCCAGAGCTGGAACAGCTTCTAATTGTCTTGCAAGGATAATTTAAATTAGTTCAACTCTTTATTTATGAGTGTGACATTTATTCCTCTGTATTACAGCCATTCCTAAATGCCTTAATGTGGGATCAATAGCACTTTGCACCAGCCAGACCTGAACAACGTGCTGCTCCTCGGGGAGGATTTGTTTTGCTTCCAGGGCTGCTTGCCTGACCCACCTCAGCCAAGGCCTGAAGGACAGGGCACTGCAAGATGGATTTTGTTTCCCTTGGTGTAGCTCCTGGTGCCCAGCCAGGCTTCTGTGCAGTGATGCCACCAACTCACTGAGCACCAGCTCTCTCTGGATGGAGATAAATAGGAGAGGGAGAGAGGATGAGTATGGTCACAAATATCAGCATGGAAAACATGGAGCTGGAAGTCTTATTGCATATAAACTAAAATAATCCCACTCTACACACTCACTGCAAATTCACAATGTATATGACAGGGAATATGTTCTGAGCCCTTTCTCTCCCTTTATCTTGCTGTTCCAATAATCCATCCCAGGAGATAAAATCAGCCTAGAAGTGTCTGAGTGGTGCTCTCCAGGTTTTATCCCTGGAGAGCTGATGGCAGGTGAACGTGCTGTTCTCCAAATCACACCTGCCTGTGGTATGAGAAGTTCAAGATTTTGGGTTGCTTTCTGTAGCCACAAATGGATGAATTTAATAAAATAAATTATTTCTATGCAGCTTCTGTATCATGTGACAGAATCACAGCAGAGGCCAGAGGAAAGTGTAAGCAATGGTTATGGTAGGAAAATAATCTGCAATCCAGTCTGCCCTAAGGTATGTGGTGTTAGAAGTAGTGTGTCTGAGAGAGATCAATGCCAAAAAAACTTTTTAGAGGAATTTCTGTGATGACAGATCCCACTGCAAGATGTCACATTGTCTGCAATTACATACCCGTGCCTATCTGCAAGAACAGAGCTGGTCCTTCTGAAATTTTAGGGTAGATCAATCAAATTAAGGAGGCAAAAGCAGGGCTGGAGTTTGATTTAACAGATACAGATCGGAGCAGCTCCAGCCAAGTGAGGAGCAACTGACTGAAATCAGAGAAGCAAGAGAGACTGCAGGGCCAGAAAGGGACATTCCACAAGGCCACTGATGCTGGCACAGGCAGAAATATTTGAGGTCTAAGTAAATGTGGCTGGCCAACACCAACTGTCTGCTCTTAATATTCCCCCTCCCCAGAGCACAGCTGATACAGCACACGATTAGACATGACCAGCTGAGCCTCAGAGATGAACAAGCTTGTTGATAAAGGCCAAGGCAGCATTCTATTTTAATGGCAGGAGAAATTTGCACATCAAATCCTGTTCTCTGTTTCTGCAGAGAGCGTCCGTGGAGCGGAGGGGAATGGATGTGAGGCAGAGGGCTCCCCTTGCATTGCAGCACACGTTTGTGTGTGTGTGTGTGTTTGGGGGGTTTGGAGTGGCATCCAAATCAAAATGCAGCACAAGGATGGTTAACAGGAGTGGTGTTGTAAGTCTGAGGATGCCAGCTTCATACAAGGTGTCTCTCCCTATTAATTGCAAGGCACATGCAACAGAGGCCATTCGCTCTCGAGATGGAAAAATCATTAGCAATTCCTCCTCAGTATTGCTGTTAAAACACCTCAGGCACGTCTGGCTGTGGCTATAGCAGGAGAGGAGCAATCTCTGCTGCTGAGTCCTGGGGCATAAAGCAAAGGCTGCTGGAAATGAACCACAGCCTGAAAATATTTTTGCAACTATCGCCTTTGTTTTCAAATCCCACGTGGCATTAATTATTTGCCCATAAAAGTGGCATGTACAGAAGCAAAGGAGCTCCAGTGAGGATTTGCTCTTTGTTTTATGGCTCCAGATGGTTTCACAGCTCAAGGTAAGTTGTAAAGGACAGGCAGGAAGAGAAAAGAATCTTGCTGTGTGACTTTTACTTACAAGAGCCTGTAGGAAGGGGATGAGTGGGTGGGGGAAAGTTACCAGTCCCATGAACAAATATGCCCAAACTACCTCTATTTATGTTGTTTTACCCTCTCACCTACTCAAGACACAAAACTACAAACATGGCTGATACAGACTCATGTCTCACCAGCCTGTCTTGACAATAAACAACCTTGGCATTCTACAAGAAATTTTCAAAATTGTTGAGAGCTAATATTAGGGGTTTTTTTAAGATGTATTTTTATGCTATCCATTTAAAAGAAAACAACTGTGAATTCATTGTGTTCTCCAGGAAATAAAGCAATCCTTTTCCAAGGTTACATTTCTGAGAACTTCACTCTAGCTGTGTCCTTATGCTATTTTTAATAAGAAATGAATATTTCTTATTAAAAAGAAATAAGTTATTCAAGTTTGAATAACTTCAAACTTGAGACAGAGTCATTGATTGATTAAATCCCAGCAGCTATTGCTATCTAAAAGTAATTAATCCCATCCCCTTTCAGAGGGAATAGGGGTGCTCATCCCAGTGGTGTTTTATGCAATTTGCATTATATGCCCAGTTGCTCCCTACATAAAGGCAGCTTGAGATATTTTAGACTTGTTTGTTTAGAGGAATGTCTAAAGACAGACACTGAAAAAGAGAAACCACACACAAAGCCTGGAATGTCTACTTGGGCTGCAGTGACACCATGGCACTGCCTAAAGAGTGAGGCAATTTTTGGCAAGGTATAACACACCTTCTGTTGGACAAACCAACATTGATAGGAGAAAGCTGGAGACACACAAAGTACAAACCAAAAGTGCTATGTGGAAATCGTGTCCTTTTCCAGGAAATTTACTAAGTCAAATGGATACACAAACATTCTGTTGTTCTTTCCCAATGTGCCCCTTCTCTTACTTTCCATCAGGAATCTGCTGAGCTTATTTACCACTGGATGCTTTAGCCTGCTGCTTGCTCCAGGCAGAGCTGGGGTGTCAGGGACTTGCACTTTAAAGCATTAATATTGCTCTCTGATATGCTGATGGAGTTGCAAAAAAAAAAAAAACAAACCTGTTCTGGTGAAGACTAAGTGCTATCTGCTCAGAATTTAAACGTGGGAATCAAATGCCCAGTGGGATGCACAAGCAGTAAGAACTATAGACAAATCTTCGAGGTCTTCCCTTAGACATGCTGGGAACATTTTTCCACTCAGCCTTGAAAGAGCCAGGATTGTTCCAAGTCACCCAAGTAAAGCTAAATTGTTGATCAGCATCCAGAGCAGGCCCGCCTGGTGGAGGCTGAGAAAGAAAAATGGCTTTATTAGGGGCTGTCAAGGCACAAATCTGGTGCCATGCTGAAGATGCAGTGTCTGTGACAGAGTCTGTGCAGGGACAGGTTGAGCCCCAGCAGCAGGAGAAAGGGGCAGCACAGCCTGTCTGCTGCTTTCTGCCTTCTGGGGTGCTTGGCTGCTGTCCAGCCAGAGGACATCAGAGCTGTGGTCCTCTTCTCAGAGGAGAAACAGAGTTCAGCCCATCCTCAGTCCCATTCTGCAAAACTGAGAGGCAGGAATGCTGTGCTCAGTGGCAGGTGTGTCCAACAGACGTGCTGCACAATGTGTGTCCATCACACCAAAACCAGAGGCAAATTCTGCTCTCTGGAAGGCAGCCTGGGCTGATTCCTGTGCCCCCGGTGCTTCAGCAGGGAGTGCTCCTTGATTTTGGCAGGGAGGGATGATTCAGCATGGACAGACAGGGACAGCTGCCTGTTCTCACCATCTCCTCTCCAAAGCAGACAGATATGAGACAGCTCGAGACCAGATAAACCTAATAGTCATGTTAGCCTGGCACAGAGCCCAGAGCAACATGCCAAGCCTCTCCGTTTATTCCTACACTGTTTATACATGTTTATAATCTTTAAATCATAACTCTCTCCCATATTGAAAGATCCCAAACAGATGCAACAATAAACTGAAATTCAAGACAAACAGATTGTGAGGCAGAGAGACAGAGCACATTCATTTGTGGTGAATCACAAACGCTGAAACAAAATAAATGAATCAGTCCTAAAGAGTCTAATTAATAAAGGTTAATTTATTTATCATCCTGGCTAACCTGGATATCTCTGAACTCATCTAAATTAATGCAAAATGAACAAAGCACAAAAAGGGCAGCAGTAATTGGAAAGCCACAGTAGATACACTTTCCAGAAGCTTCTTTTTCTGCTGCATAAAAAGCACCCCAGGTTCACTTGGTCAGGTGCACAACCAGGCTGGTTGGCAGCAGCATAATTACAGGATGTTAATGGATTAACTCTTTCTGCCTTAGAGATCTGTCTTCTCTCCCTCCCCTTTTTCAGGAAAAGCATTAAGACCCAGCCTGTCCCACACATAAAATGATGTCTCCACCTTGACCAGTGCACACAAGGAAATGGAAGTGGAAAAAGGCTCCCAGTAAATCCAGCCTGGGACACTGACTGGTTGAGAAATAGTTGTTTAATGAGCTTAACCACAAAATCATCCCACTGTAACATGCTACTACTTTTATATATGTGTATTATCCCCTAATTTACAGATAAAATTCAGCCTCTGGATTAGCAGAAACCTCCTTGCACTTGCTGGCTCGTGGTAATTGCAAATTGCAATTGGTAATTGCAGTGCCATACCCTCTCCCTTAACCCTGATGTCCTCTGAAACAGTTGTGTGGCTTCTTTAAGAGGCAAAACTTAAAGAAAAAGGATTTTCATGATTCACAAGGATGAAATTGATGGAAACACCACACTCCAGGTTGAAGGTGCCCCGTTCCTCCCACCAGCCCCTGAGCCTTCCTACATGCAGTTCATACAATAGAACTGTCTAGGAGTTCAACAGCACAAAGAAAATCTAAGTTTTGTGCTTTCTGTTTCATCATTACAACGTTTCATCTTGTGCTGGGTAAATTCAAGGTTCCCACAAGGCCATTAGCAGATTTTAGTCTGGGGGCTTCACGAGGTCCTTCCCTTCCCACTTGGCTCCTCAGTGTATAAGACTGATTTTTAATATAATTAAACATGGAAAAAAAAATTGCCTGATGTCTACAAAGACTGCTTCATGTTGCTGATAAACAAGTGTGTTAGAGTTATCCTGATCTCAACCTTTTCATGCCTTTCCACATCCAGATACCCAGTTGCATCCCCAGGAGGCATTTCTGTCTTCCATCCTGCAGGAGAGATGTGGCCACCACTGAAAAGTTTCAATAATAACCTACAAAACATGGTTTGAAACATGCAGTAAATAAACATAAGAGGGGCAAAAAGTAGAATCTGAGATGATACAGCAGGTCTGTGGTCATAGTCACTAATTTTTTTTATTTCCTTTTTTTTAAGAGGCCTTCTGTGCTGCTGTGCCCTGTGCACTGTCAGAGACTGAGTTTCATTTCTAAAGGCCTAAGTGGCTGTCACTTATAGAAATACTTGTGGGAAATGGCAGGGGAGCATGTCAAAGTATTCCATTTCAGATGGGCACGTGGTTTTTTCATCACTTCTTTCCTTGACAATTCTTCAGCTGTTAAGGAACTCTTCCCTCTTTCAGAAGACAGAAGAAAAAGATGCTCAGGACTGTCTTTTTCTGGTTTTTGGAAATAAAGATGGGTTCCTGCTGTCTGAGCAGCCCTGGGAGCTGTGATACAGCACTGGAGGAAACAGCAGAGCAGTTCTGGGATGTTTTAAAGGGCACAGCTTAACTGAACTGTAATTGACTTTCACTCATTGATCCAGTATTATTAGTGTTTGTTTAAAAATCAAAGGTTATTCAATTTGAAGTGATTTTGCTGCTTTCAGGGGCTATAAATGCCATTTAACGGCACTAAATTTGATCAATCCACCAAAACAAAAAAAACTTTTGCAGTTTTCTTGTAGTAATCCTCTCTTCTTCCCCTCACACCAGACAATTTCTCCATTCCCAAACGCCTGTGGAGACTTCACTTAAGCTCCAGAGCAGCATCCACTGGGTTTTGGCTTCTCTATTGTCATGAGTCCTACCCATTACCACCCTGCAGCTTCCAAATGGGGAGGACAGCCCTGGCTACAAGTTCTAGACATGGTGAGCAAGATCCTTCAGAAGGCTCTGATGTGAAAACATCCATCTTTTTCTAACACGGCTCCTCAAGGTGAAAGAGTTCCTGTGGTGCTTTCTGTGTTCCTGGGCTGGGGCTGTTGCCACCAGGAGGTTCCAGGCTTCCACAAAAGGGTACAACTCTTCCCCATTTAATTTCCACTAGTCCACATGACTTTATTATTGACATCTTGAAAGAACAGGTATACCACAGCCTGAACACCCAGCTGGCTCAGTGAGAATTCATTTCCAATTGTTTATTCATTCACTGTTGAAGGGGAAAGAGTTCCAGATATTTCATTTGATGAACATCATTTAAACCTTTTTTTTTTTCCTCGATTATTAGGTAGATAAGAGAACACACAGTTTAAATACTGTGTACAACTCCATGATAAACAGGCCTTCTTGGGACAGAATTGTCATTATTAATCTCAATTCTCACCTCAGGCTGAGACTGACAAAGTCAGTCTCTTCTTAATCTTATAAGAAATTCATTCAGTTTGCTGGGGCTCCTGAGGTTTGAGTCTTCAGGATGTGAAGTTTTCATAACAAAAATTATAGTGATATAAACTTCAATTTCCTGTTTGAAAAGCAGCAGTTTTCATATAAGCCCATGACTCCACCTGGAACTTGAAGAAAATAGTCAAATGCTGCAGAAGAAAAGCTATGAGCCACAGGCATTGTCTAGAGGAAGATTATGAAGATCCTGGAACGTTACTTTGTAAAAATACAGCCAGGTATTGAGCATAACTAGTACTAACATGTATTAGTTCCCAGGGCAGAGACTGGTTCTGTTTGATTCTTCACAGCAGCCAGCACAAAAATGACCTGAGGCACAACAGGAGTATAAATAATATCAATAATTTAGTCACTGACCATATGGGAGCAGACCCAAAGCTTGAGAAGATGAGTCGATCTGCTGCAGAGGAGGGAACTGTGCCAGCCTGTGCTGAGGACATGGCCTGAGAGCTGATCCTGTTCGTGGGGACCAGATGGTGGTTTATGATATTTTTTTTATTTTTTTTCCCCCCATTTAAAGTTCCTCAGACTGGCAAGGGGAAAAGGGAGAGAGGGGTGGTGTGGTGCAGCAGGTTGGTGGGTGGTGATGTGGCAGGGGGAGGAACCAGGAGCATTCCCCTCCATTTGTGGAGTGTGACACAGAATGAAACAGCACTGCAGGCTCACCAAAGCTAGTCCTGCATGTTAATACATTCCTGCCATCGGGTGGAAGCTTTTCCATGTTCTCCTCCACTGAATCCAACAAAAGTTCTGGCTGATTTACTGCAGATATGGGTCAAGTCCAAGTCTCCTACTCATCCCTGCTGTGCCCTTCCTCACTGGAGCTCCGAGGGGAGTGCTAACGAACATGTGAGTCCATCAGCTCTCCTGCACATTGATCTGCTCTACCCACACTTCCCACATGGAAGCACTGAGTAAACTACCACACTACTTTACTCCTTTCCTTTTCTTTAAAAGGAGTTTTGCTCAAGTTGAAATGTCCAAGAGCAGCAACTCAACAAAATGCAATGGTTAAGAAGCTATTTAAGACTGCTCCGGTATCTTCAATTTTTGGAGAAAATTAATAAGCTCCTGAGCAGGCAGTAGCACAGAGGAAGGGGTTTTCAGAAAGCAAAGCCCAGTGGCAGCTCTGCCTCACTCTGCCAGGCAGCAGCTCCCCTGGAGAACTCTCCCAGATATGGGTGGCAGGAGCCATGGGTGGCAGGTCACCCACAGTCCCAGTGTGAGCCTTGTGTGGGTTTGTGCCTTCCTCCGTGTCCGTGTGTGTGCAGCTCTGTGTGTGTGTGCTTGAACAGGCCCACACTCACAAAATCTCAGTCAATGTCAAGGACTGTGGGTCTTCAAATGTTGTATTCTATCATTTATTTTTGCAATGAAATTATGTCAACCCAGCTGAGATTTGCCAAGGAATTGTCACCTAAGTGGGTTCTGTGAAGGCACAGATGGGAGAAGAGAAAGCACTGGGGAGACCTTAGAGCATCTTCCAGTGCCTAAAGGCTTCTGAGGGAGCTGGGGAGGGACTTTGGACAAGGGCATGGAGTGACAGGACAAAGGGTTCTTTAAACTGATGAAGAGTAGGGTTAGATCAGATAGCGGGAAAAAATTCTTCCCTGTGAGTGAAGGATTGCCCAGAGCAGCTGTGACTGCCTCATCCCTGGCAGTGTCCAAGGCCAGGCTGGACAGGGCCTGGAGCAGCCTGGGACAGTGGCAGGTGTCCCTGCCCATGGCAGGGGGTGGAAGGAGATGATTTTTCAGGTCCCTTCCAGCCGAAGCCATTCTGGGATTCTGTCTCTCTTGCAGAATGCTCTGGGCACATATTGTCATTCCTGACCACCCTTAAACTTGGAAGAGCATCCAAAGCAGGCAGAGCAGGCAGAAGTTACACCAAGACCCCCCACATAGCCAGACAACCACAGCACGCTCCTCCCCACCCTCCCCTTCCCCGCAGGAACCACATGATTCCCCAAATCATTTGATTTCCAGTGCTGGGCTGGGGGGAGCTCCCACCACCTCCCCCAGCTGAGGACTGCAGGGAGCAGACCTGATTTCCACATTAGCACCCCCAGAGCCCATCTCCGGCTGTGGAGAGATTTGCTGGGTGGTGAAAGCACGGCGGGAGCTGCTCATTCAAAGGCAGGGAATGGCATCAATAAATGCCAGCAGAACCTCTCTGCTTGCAGGGGAACACTGAAGAGGCAGGGATGGAACCTCTGATGCTGCTGCTAATTGCAGCCCTTGCCCCACGGGAGCTGCTGTCTTTATTAATGCAATTATGATGTAGCCAAAGGCAGCAAATGCTTCTGCTGACCTTGCTGGGGGAACAGAGGCCTTCAGTCTCCACAGGAAATTGCTTCCTCCCCTGGCAAATGGCACATAACCCAGTGTGTTCCCATTCCTGCAGATTCACCATCTTGTCATTGGACCAGACAGGATGGAAATTGCTGTTTGATGCCACCTCCCTTGCTCCTGCAAATCAGAGATAAAATCCAAACAGCGTTTCCTGTCTTTCAGTATAGGAAAATCAACAGTAAAACTCAACATTACACTAGAAGTCACTCTTGTATGGTGAATTAGAAAAATAGTAATAATGACCCTTAAAGAGTGCTAATTACAGACATTTCTGAGCTGTGATTTAATTGTAATTTGATGACTGAATTCAGTTAGCCTAAAGGCATTCAACGTGGAGACCTTCTCTCAAAAAAATATGTACATAAATTGAAATTCTATATTTTGGCAAGAAGCTGCCACTAACAATAACAGGACTGGGGGGAAAAATGTCTTAATCATTAAGACTGATATTTCTGACCACACACTAATCAAAGCAGGTTCCAATCTCAGAGCAATTTCTACTCCTAGTCAAAAGAGCATTTCCTAAGGTTATGATATATCCTTTGTAAATACAAATTTGAAAGAGGATGAACAGCTGTGCTTGGATTTTAGAGGACCAAAAAAACTCTTCTCCAGACATTAGTCCCAACACTTTAACTCCAGGAGCTCAAAAATTGCACTGACTGCCACCAAGATTTGAGTTTTCCTATAGATCAACCACTGAAAGAAGAACATCCCACCATGGGATGTCTCAATTTGATGGCTCAAGGCAGACAGAGAGTGGAAAATGAGAAGTGCTGCTTTCCACCAAAATCTGCTGAGATCTGGCTGGGGCTGGATGGCCTGTCCAATGTCAGCCAAGAAATCATCAACACCATTATGGAATCTCCTGGTGACACGGGACCTACCTGCCCTGGTGGTGGCCCCAGGGCAGACGGTGTGACAACCACAACGCCTTTGGCTGGGTGTCACTCTAGAATAAAATACAGCCTGTTGGAGTCCAGGACACCCCTCTGGCCGCCCTGAAGGGTTTGGAGACCGGACAGGGGGGTTTGGAATCTGTACAAGGGGGTCAGCCAGCCTCACACAGAGCCCAGGAGGACACTGCTTTTGATTTCTGGCCATGGGAATGAATATCCACATTGTATGAAGAACCACAAGTTGAAAGAATTTATAATAAGTAGTAGTTAGTTTATTACAGAATGTAGATATAGAAGTTAGGATNAACAGCCTCCACCTCCAGCACTTGTCATCCTTGAAGACTTTGTTGGGTTTTTTTGAGTCATCTGAGGAGGAGACTTGCAAGATCTTTTCTCAAAGTACCTGGAAAGAGGACAAAAACACCTGCAAGGGCATTTTGCAGAATTTAGACAAACAAATGACTGCATGCAGAGGCAGGGGAGGGGGATTGGGCAGGTTGCTTGCACCTGCCCTGAGGGCTGGTACAGACTGGGACAAAGCCCTGGGGAGCCCTGTGCCACCAGCTAAGGGCCCAGAGAACTGCAGAGCCTCCCACATGGTGAGGGAACAGGAGGTGGCCAGATGCTTTCAGTCAGATGACTCATCACCAAGAAGCCTGGGGGCCAGAGTTTTAAAAGACATTATATTGCATTAGTCAACCTTAAAGTAAAGGCTTCTGTGGACCTCAATATCCCAAAATAATTATGCCTTGGAGACATGCCCGAGGTGGCACAGCCGCTGTGACAGCACAGGGGAACAGCTCTGCCCCTCACAGCCCCCACCACCCTCCTCCAGCCCAATCACAGACACCATTAAGGGGCACAGGGGATTTGCATGAGTTTCCCTCTGCTGCTCCCAGCTTGTGATAGCTCTCCATTCTGCATGATGCTAGAGTTTAGTCTCCTACTGTTCAGCATGAAAAATTGGCATAAAAGCAGCAGCTGGTGCTCGCAATATCTGCTCAGTCCCTAACACCACCCAGCATGTGCTAGTACTGAATATTGATGAAACTCAGATCTTATTACAACAGAGCACAATATGTTCCTTGCCTATACGTTCCCTTTCAGCACAAAAAAATAGTGCTAAATTTGGATCCAGGTCAGGTCCAGTTTCAAAAAGCCCATTTAAGCCAAGGTCTGGGGGAAACCTTGTGGGGTTTGCCTGGCTCTAGGGAGGATTGCTTTCTACTGCAGGAGTATAACCCAGCTGCAAATGAACCTGAAGTTAGGAGGTGTCAGGGCTTCATCCATCTCTGCTTAAGAACACTTGGATCCAGTCTGATGTCATGTGTCTTGAAGATAAAGGCAAATTAACCACTTCAAAGCAGCAAGCGCTTCCAACACAGCCAGTTTTGTTCTCTCTATAGAATCCAAAATAAAAATCCCTGTTTACCAAAAATCGTTTTTTCATCTTGCTGCATTTCAAGTTCAGAACGAGAAATGAAATGTTATGTGAGCTGTATCAGTGCAGAAATAGAAACACAAGTGTAAAGGATAAGACAACACTATTCCAGACACAGATATATTTTGAACAAGTTTTACTTCTGGGAATTTAGTGAACTTAGAACTGTGCATCATTGATTCATCCTTTGGTAGTGTTCCAAATTACACAAGATCCACATTATTAACTTGTGTAGTTGATAAAACACATTATGAATTCCCACATTCACCCCCACAACCAAAGAAATTTGGAGGAAGAGCAAAAGCAGTTTTAAATACCCTGGTGGTCCTCAAGGCAGTAGAAAATTCTGTAAAGAGAAGAAAAGATCTGAAAGACACGGCAGGGGAACATGCAGGTCCTTGCCCTCCAGCACCCACACACAGGGCTGGCTCCTGATGGTGGGGCTGATCCCAGGCAGCATCCCAGCAACCCTGTCCCACCTTACATGCCAGAAATGAGGTGGGAGGAGAGCTCCAAGGGCAGCCCTCTGCACTGGGGGAGGATCATCTTTACACAAACCACAGCTTAATTCCCTTTTCTGACACCAAGCTTGTGCTGAAGCGCCCTGAGGCCGCTGGTGCCAGTCCTGGATTCTCTTCCTGTTGGGAAGTTGCACTCAATGCTCTAAATAGCTGAACCTAAACCCATGACTTCCCTCCCATGAACAGTGGGCAAAGAGAGCATTTTAGTTTTATATCCTCATTCTTCTCTGACATATTTGCAGCTGAGACCTTCTGCTTGACCTCATTTGCAAATTTAATAAGAACAATCTATATCTCATCCTTGAGATGATTAATGAAGACACTGATTGACAGCAAACCCTTTGCAGAACCCCACCTTGTGAAGTTTTCTCTTTTGATAAGAAACAGCTTTCCAGCATGGCTTTCCAACCAGTTTTTCAACCACCAAATGAAAATTTTCTTCTAATGAGGTTTCTCTATCTTGAATATCAAAACGTAATTGGAGAAAAATCAAAAGCTTTAATAATGTCAATTTATACAAAAACTACGGTTTTTCTTTTGCTCCTAAAACTGAATTATATTGTCACAGGAGAACAATTTAAATGTTTTGGAAGCCACTTGTTCTAGACAAAGCCCAGGGGATGCCGCTGACCTCCTCACTATGTGCTAACATTTTATTTTCTCTATTTGCTCCAACATTTTCCAGGCAGATAAAGTTAAAATGCTGGTCTGTACATGGAGCTTCCTTAACCCCATTAGAATGGGATTTTTTTTTTCTTTAATCTTTGCCAGGAGACATTACCCAAACTTTGCAATGTCTCCAAACCAGTGGTGAACAGCTCCATGGTGGAGCAAATCACCCTGTGGTGATTTTCCCCAGCACCTATGTGATTTGAGATCAACAATCCACACTTGTCACCCTGATTTGAGGATTTCTCTAGGCCTTCTGAATTGTGTTTCATACTGGAGTCAGAATTTTTACTTTCTCACACTTGTACTATAAACAACAGCTTTGTTTTCCTAACTGTCCTTCATTGTTTACATATTTTTAGGTAGGAGGAGAGAGTTGATTAACACTTGTCATGACAAATGTGGTTTGTGAGGTGGGATTTCATCCTCCAATCCACAGGCACCTTTGGAAATGTATAAAATTGAGTTTTGTAAATAAACTAGCCCCCTTTTTTCTGCTTGCTCACCACCATGCCTCGTGAGGTTCTTTCGTGTCCTTTTGCAGCACACACTTTTCAATCTCTGTTTTCCTGTGTTGGCTGCCCAGTGGCAGCTGCACATTTGAGTTGAATCTGAAGCAATTCAACATCCACACCAACGAGCTGGGCTTTGCTCCTCCACAACCTTCCCTCCATCCCGAGGACCAGCCCAACATTTCCCCAGCTGTCTCCTGTGTCTGACACACTCATGCAGAGGGTCTTCCTCTCTGTCCTTCCCAGTTCCCTCTCTGTCCTTCCCAGTTCCCTCTCCATTTTGTGCCCCGTCCTGTTTGTTCTGCCCTCCCAGGCTCACACACTAGGCTTTTGTGCTCCTCCTTAGCAGTTTGACCCAGTTTCCCTAAGTCTGGACTGTTCCGCTTTGCATCGTGACTTAGCACTAACAAACAACGCCTGGGAGCTGCAGGGACAAAGCACATCAGAGAGATCTGGGCCACCACAGCCCTGTCCAGAGCACCAATTTCCCTCTGCATGCTGACCCGAGGGGCTGGTGCCTGCAGGAACACGGGGCAGGAGTCTCGGGGATGCAATTAGCGCTCGTTTGCGCAAATGCCGGGAAGGCCGCAAGGCCGGGCCTGTGGCTCAGCTGCTCCCAGCACAAAGGAGCCTCAGCCCGGGATGACAAAGGTGTCACATGCCAGGCTGGTGGGACTGGCTGAGGCAGCTGGGAGCAGGTCTCCAGGCCGTGTCTGGGAGCAGCAAGGAGCACAGGGCAGGGAGCTGGTGTGACCTCCTTCCGTCACACAGAGCCCAGAGCAGGCACCAGGATGATCGGGGGGACGGAGCAGCTCTGCTGGGAGGAAAGGCTGAGGGAGCTGGGGTTGTTCAGCCTGGAAAAGACTCTGCAGCTCTGGGGTGACCTAATTACAGCCCTCCAGTACCTGATGGGAGCCTACAAAAAGAGAGATTATTCTCTACATTGTAAATACCCTACACAGTGGAGTGAGTATCTTTACCTGGAGTGACAGGACAAGGGGGAATGGGTTCATATCCTCAGAGAGGTGGTTTAGATGGGATATTAGGAAGAAATTGCTAACTGGGATGCACTGGCACAGGCTTCCAGAGAAGTTGTGGCTGCCCCATCCCTAGAAGAGTTGAAGGCCAGGCTGGACTTAGCTGAAAGTGTCCCTGCCCACGGCAGGGGGGTTGGAACAAGACAATCTTTAAGGCACCTTCCAACCCAAACCATTCCACAATTCTGTGATGAGTCACTCCCCCTGTGACCTCCTGCTGCCCTCAGTGAAAGAAGCAATAATGAGACGACACTGAGCAGCCTCAGGGACAAAAATCCCATTTGGATGCTCTGCTTTGTGTCAGGAAAAGACCCATGGTGAGGAATCTAGGAATTCTTTACAGGCAGAGTTTGTCCAGCTGTGGGAGACTGCTGAGGAGAGGCTGCAAAGATGGCTTGTCCAGAGGGCAGATCAGCAGCAGGGAAGGAATGCACGTGGAGACACTTGAGGAGTGAAGACAACAACTTTGGTGCTGAAGACAACAGCTTTTGCTGTGACAGGGAAGGGCAGCAGCAGGGGTGCAGGCAGAGGGGAGGTGGTTCTAGAAAATTTGCTACAAGGAGATTCTCAGGGAAGTTTTAACCCAGCAGAGTGGGGCAGGACTGAATTTGCTGAGGGAAGAACAGGGCAGCAGCAGAGGTGAAGTCACATTCCCAATCTTGTGACACGTCTGGGTTTACCTGAACACCTACTTGTGGTGTTCTTTTCCATCTCAATGAAAAGTCTTGGTGAGGAGAAGAAAACAGAATTCATGACATTGTCCAGGTTTGCATTTTTCTGGAAGTCCATTAAGAGAAATAATTAGAGTTGGCTTGAGGTACCTCCAAACCTGGAGTAAGCTGGAGAAGGCCCAGATCCACTGGGGCTGTGGAAGTTTTTAATACATTCCCCTGCACCATGTATCCCTGGCAGCCCCAGAAGAAACACTGGATTCCTAGATCGGCTGACAGGCACACACAGCCCACCTGCACAGCTGGTCCAGAAGGGCTGAATTATAGAAATGTTGGGCAGAAATTCTGCAAAATTCAGAAGTAGCTTCAACATCAGGACCCAGAGGGAAATTTCAGTCTAAGGAAGCAACAGGGAGCTGACCTGCATGATAATCACAACACTGGCAGCAGATCAAGGAGGGAAGGGCATGGGGAAGAGGCTGAGGACTCTGCCACATTGGGCTGATGGCTGTAACTCCAGAGGACACTGAAGAGACAGGCTGAGAATTTTGTACGGACAGAGGAAACACAAGTGGAGTGACCAGGCAGAGATAGAATTCCTCTGCACAAAATCAGGAGCTGAGCATTTCTTGGAACCACAGAATGGTCTGGTTTGGAAGAGATGCAAAATTCACCTCATTCCACCCCCTGCCATGGACAGGGACACCTTCACAACCCCAGGCTGCTCCAAGCCCCACCCACCGTGACCACCTTGGCAGCAGGTAACAATTCACTGTAGCCTTACAGTGTACACTGTAGCCTTAGAGCAGAGGTGCACTATATCACAAAAAAGGAAAGACTGGGGAAAGGTCACCCCTGAGTGACTGGGTGAGATAAATTAATCCCATTTGTGGGTGAAAAATACAACTGATCATCATTTTTACTGCTGTAGAAGCACAGCTTAAAATAACTGTGTGGACAGTAATGAAGGGCCCTGCCAATCAACATGAGCAAGAGAAGAACCCCAAACCAAGATTATTTTGCTTTTGGCAAGTTACAGGAGTAGGTTGCAACTTGTGTTTTACTTGTTAGCTGGCCAGCCTATTCCTCAGAATAAAAACAAACAGAAAAAGGCAAATCCAACTAACTGAATTAATTGCACCAGTACAACTCCATTGCCTCTGGCAGTCACCCACAGCTCCCCCGAGGTACAGAACAAAAACATCACTTGGTGAGAGCACAGAGCTCTGCCCATAATCAATCTACACCCAGGAGGGACAAATCCCATCCCCATGGTGGGGACAGGGGCAAAACCCAGGAGCTGCCACAAGGGGAGGGTTGAGGAGCCAGGCAGGCCAGCAGGGGCTCAGCTGCTGCTGGAAGCAGCCAGGGCACTGGAAGTGGAGGGGATCTCTGCATTCATTGACATCTCCGGGCACCTCTGGCTCACAGTGAGTTTGGACAGCAAACACACAGCCCTGGGAATTGCTGTCTCAATTATTCAGCCTCTCTCAATCCAGTATTTGCTGTTACTGAAGCACTCGGAGGGGAAACCTTCCTTTGACTTCAGAGGACTCCAGATCAAACGCCAGTAATACTTTTATTTCTAGATGGAGAGGCTCTGAAATTAAAAAATAAAAACACAGGTTGATATGAAATTCCTGGATCTCCTCATGTTTGCCACAGTACTGTTTTTTTCCTAAATTGGAATAACCCAGATGTTTGCTTGAAAGGAAAGCAGAATCCCTTTAGCAAATATTTGTCCATTCATTCACTTTCTTGCAGTTTCTCTACAAAATACCAAATCTTCTGGGCACTGTCCACGTTTTCCATGATCATAGGTATCATTATTAATGAGGAGCATCACTGGACAGGGCATGTTCAAAAAGAATCATTTTCCCCTAACAAGACTCTCAAATCAGGAGCTCAGCATTGAAAAAGCCCTGAAAATCTGCAGGATGCACAAAGTGAGTGGAGGAAAAAGGCACTGGAAGGGCCGTGGGAGAGAAATCTCACAGGGTAAGCACACACCCTGGAACACAGCACTGCCATCACCACCAGCAGGTCAAAAGCTTTGAACAAAGCTAAGAAAAGCCCAGGACTGCAACAGAGCTGTGGGCTGCAGCACAGGGGGGAGTGGGGTGACAGGAGCTGGGACACAGGCTGGCACTGGGACTGCAAACACCTCAGTAATGGTCAGGTAAAGAAATGCAGAGCCAGAGCTGGGCAGGGTTGGGTTTAGGAGAGGCAGAGAAGGCAGAATCAGCAACTAACACATGAAAAGTGCATGGGATAAATTTAGACATAACTCAGCTGCAGACCATGAAGGAAGCAGCAGTGCTCTGAAGGCTTCTTCTGTCAACAAAGAAAGAGCAAAGGTGTAAAGGTGTGTCAGCAAACAAAGAACTGACCCGGGGCAAGGAAACCAAAATCACCACTGAGAACATCATATCCTTAGCAAAGAATCCAGGCACTGGCAAATTGCTGCAACATCCCTCACTTCTCCCAGGATGAAACCACCAAGCAAGAGTCAGGGGTGCAAAGCAGGGATGAGCAAAACCCCCTCCACCCAAAAGAGGGGTAAAAACCAAGTGCATGTATAAATACTTTAATTATTTTTCTGTAAAAACTTATCTAATTAAACTGCTAGGGTATTGCATATACCAGTAATGTGTCCTGGGCTTTCCTCACACATTGGATGTGCTTCCTTTTCACCTGCAGTGACAGGAGGAATGGCTTTAAACTGACAGAGGAATTGGGAAAGAATTGTTCCCTGTGAGGGTGGGCAGGCCCTGGCACAGGGTGCCCAGAGCAGCTGTGGGTGCCCCTGGATCCCTGGCAGTGCCTAAGGCCAGGTTGGACAGGGCTTGAAGCAGCCTGGGACAGTGGAAGGTGTCCCTGCCTGTGGCAGGGGTGGAACAGGATGATCTGAAAGGTCCCTTCCCAACCCCAAACCCTCTGTGATGCTGTGATTCAGCAGAACATTAGCAGCATTAATTTCTGAGTGAAAAGTGGCCCAGTACAAGGCACCACCTGTGAATTGTTTAGTGGGATTTTGTGACTCCTTTCCCTCTGATGGGGTTTTCCTGTGGAAGGGACTCTCCCCAGCTGCAGCTGATGTTACTCACTCCCCATTTTTCTCCCTGAAGAGACTTTGCAAAGAAAATCCTGAGTTTCTGACAAAGCCACAGATTAATTTTCTGTTATACTCAGAAGCTGCAGCAAAGACCCCGCGATGTGTCCCTTTATCCCACAGCACCATCTCGTGGGAGACTGCAGCTTGGAAAAACACACCAGCAAAACCAGCTTGGAATAAATTCACTTCCAAGAATGCCACTGCTCTTCCCTCGGCTCCAAATCCCTGCATCTTTGCAGGGCTTGTTTCCCCTAAACCACCCAGAAGGGACAGGGAAGCACCTCCATGGCACAGCCCCACCCCGAGTTTATCTTTCCAGGAGCAGAAGTGCAGAAATGCACCTGGATCTTTTCCCCCAGGTAACAAGTGTCAGGACAAGAGGAAATGACCTCAAGTTGAACTAGTGGGATTCAGATTGGATATTACAAAAAAATTCTTCACTGAAAGGGTTGCCAGACATTGAAACAACTGCCCAGGTTAGTGATGTAAAACAGCAGCCCTGGAAATGTTTGTTAAAAAAGGTGTAGATGTGGTGCTTAGGGACGTGGTTTAGTGGTAGCTTTGGCAGTGCTGGGTTAATGGTTGGACTTAATCTTAAAAGGCTTTTCCAAAGTGAATTACTGAACTATTGAATTGCATGAATTATTAATGAGTTACTGAATTATTTGAACTATTTAGCCCATCGGTGAAGTGCCCTACTGCAATTCCATCCTTCACAGAAGACCCTTCAGTGCTGCCTGCTCAGCTCTTAAGGATCAGTGACAGAAGAATCCAAGAGCTGGCAAAGCCTCCACCTCCTCAGCTGCAACCTCAAATATCCCTGAAAAGAATCCCCAAAGCCAGAAAGTAGTTTAATAAAATCTCTCCTTGGCTGATCTGGGAGATCTTTCAGTGGGCCCAAGACCATGTGCCGGAAGGATACGTTAAGAGAAGCTTAGAACAGAGAAAGTTTTCATCAGCTCAAGAACATGTTTGTATTTGTGGTTCCATCTTTTGAAGGCCATGACTGAAGCTATTACTGGGATGATTTTTCCAATATTTGCAAGATTTCCCATGGCAGCAGCGCTGGCTGTCAAGGAAGAAGGGTTCCTGACCCTGGATATGGGTGAGGCTCCTGCCCAGAGAATGTGCCAGGCTTAGACTCAGAGCCTGTTCTTTCTCCTGAGGCTTCCTGGAGACCATGCTGGGCGGTGGAATTACCATGATAAAAACCATTGTTTCATTACATTTTACTTATTTTCTGCATGGAAAAAGCATGATTTCTATCCCAGCAGCCTGCCTGCAGCTGCAGATTTGCAGGATACCAGGAAAAACAGAGGAGAAAGAGTGCTCCAGGACATCAGCTGAGTCCCACCACAGGCCATGGAGACACCCAGAACCTTCTACCTGCTAGAAAAGAATCACCAGAGCCTGTTTCAATGGCACTGCTTTCCCTGATGGGCCTCCACACAGATATCTCACAAAAACATCTTCTGCTGCACCTTTAATAAAATTATCATCCTTTTTAGAAACTCTCACCCTTCTTGGCCAACACTGCAGTGAGAGAAGAGTGGGAGTAGCAAACAGCTGTTCTCTGCTGCAAACATTTGACATCAAGCACATCAAATTAGCAGCTAATGCCTCTTCCCTCCACATCCCACAGCTCTGGGACCCGCTTTGGGAGCAGCAGCCTGCACACAAAGGCAGGAGCCCCAGACATTTGGCTGCACCTCCCACTTCCATACCCAAAAGCAGAGTTCAGGCTCCAGCTTGGAGCTGTAGGAGCTTCCAGGTCCTCCAGACCCCAGCCCTGGAGGGTTATTAATGTTCTCCATTCATACCAGCACTCTGGAAACGTGGTGTGTCGGGCAGCCAGGTGTCCTGCTGAGCCAACCTGCTGGATGATTTGTTTTTGCAAACAGAGGGAGTGAGGCGGCGGTGGGAAAAGCACAGTGCACAGTGAGCCCAGGCACAGGGAGCAGAGCCAGCACCTCTGTCTGCCCCTTCAGGCCCGGCTGAGGGAGCCAGCAGAGGATCCTGCAGTGGTTTCTCCCTCCTCCCCTTCTGCACCAGGTGCTCTTTGCTCTGCAAGGCTCAGGAGCAGGGCGAGCCCACCCCTGTGGGGCTCAGCAGGCAGAGCCCAGGGCTCTCCCCACGGCTTTCCCCATGCCCTGAAGGAGCCAGCCCGTGCAGGGAAGTTTGTTCAGGCCTGCAGCCTGTTTTGCACATGTTTTTGTCTCAGCTGGAAAGGCTGACCTGCCTGCACGGGAGTCAGCTCCAAGCTGAAACCTCCCAAACATTCCGAGGGTCCACTCCCGTGGGCTTTCTCCAACACCTATTAACCCATTTATCACACCAGCAGCCCATCAGCTCCCCTGTGCCTCCACCCCTCAAACTCACTGCAGTCAAGCCTGGCTGATGATTTGTTTTTCAGAAAGGTGGCTGAGAGGCAAAGATGGAAAGGATTACTGTTGGCACCCGGATCTTTGGGAATTAAAGCCCAACATGGAAAAGCTTCAGTCACATTTCAAAGTCTGCTGTGACAAAATGGAGACTGAAGTTCCTCCCTAGACTGCAGCTCCTGCTTGGAGCAGGGCATCAGAGACCAGACCCTCTATATCAGACACACAAACTCTCAGCAATTAAACTGAAATGGGTTTTCCATTAAGGAGCAGTAATTAGGGCTGCTGCTCAGAGCCAAGCAATTCCGAGCCCATCCAGGGATGGTGGCTGTGCCCTTGTGCCCCAGCCAGCTCATTACAGGGGCTCCATTTGCCACCTTGAGGGCAGACAACACTGCAGGCACCTTACCTTGGACTGTCCCCTGTCACCAGCACCAACAGGGCCTTCCCCACACTGCACAGAACAGGGCACAGGGTGGAATAACAGAGCTGAGACAGGCAACCCAGGGGTTAACTGTAAAAAACCTGAGACTCTACCTTATATTAACTACTTGTTTCTTATTCAGCATGGATCTGTTCCACTGCTTAAACGTTGCCTTTACTGATATTACACGCTCTGAAGGCTCTACAATGACTGAAACTTGTAAAAATCCCATTTTGCTCAAGCTCTCAAGAAGAAGCGAAGCCCGTGTAAGTTTTATTTCTGAAGAGGCACTCATGCCAAGAAATCCCAGCTCTCCTAGTTACAGTGACCTGACACAAAGCTGCTGAGCTTGGGTAGGAGGAGCTGAGAGCACAGGCCAAAGTGGTGCAGCCACATTTCCAGTAGTGCCCCTACAGGGATGCAGGACCCAGCTGCTGCAGAGGTGAAGTGTCACAACTCAAATTGCCAAAGACAGAGCCTTCCTCATCCTCCAAACACAAGCACTTTGGGAGAGGGACTGATCAGAACTTGAATTCAGGAGAATTTCCTAAGTGTGCCATTCATTTTAAATCCCCTTGAACTCTGAGGGTTTGGTCTCTGCACTGGCTCTCCTCTGGATTTTGCTGTCTGAGCTCTGCTAATTAGAAACAGTCTTCAAATAACACATGAAACAGATTGGAGAGATGAGGAGGATATGGTACATCCAGGGCACAGGGAATGGAGCAGTGCAAGGTCCCCTCACTTGATCAAAGAGACGTCCTTGCCAAATTTACAACTCATTTAAACTTTTTTGGCTTGCTTTTCACATCCAGCTAGTCTTCCCTCACACATGGACACCCTCACTCCTCTTCCTCCTTGCAGGAAGTTGCTGGCCCAGCCTTCAGTCCCAGCCCTTTTCCCTTCCCACAAGGTGACAGAAATCTCTGAGCCTGATCAGCACAAAGAGCTTCACCCACAGCGGTGTGAGAATCATTCACTGCTTCTTCTGAGCCCTTTGAATTTGAATCTGAGCCCTAGAATCTCCCTAGAGGAAGGCCAGGCTGAGCAAGATCTCTGATCACCCAAATCAACCCCAGGATGAGCTGCCCAAGGATGTGCATCACAGCCACAGGGGACAGAACCAGCCTGGCCCTGGACTCACCAAAGAGGGGAGCAGCAGCACAGCAACCACAGGAGTTTTCCCCCCAAGGGCTGTGTCTCCTAGCAGAGAAAATGTTCCTTGCAGCACAGCTCTTCCCTAAGGCTTTACAGGAACACCCTGTATTCCCTAATACAGGAATACCCCTTTACAGGAATCCTGTAAAGCCCTGTATTCCTTAGGGCTTTACAGGAACACAGGAACAGCAGTGTGTGAGGGCTGGAAACTGCACTTGGCAGCTGCAAACAATTCCTTTGTGTGTAAAGGTGGCTGCACACAAACCAGTCAGCAAACAGCAAAGCCAGTGCAACACTCACTGTCTGCCAAGAAAACAGCACAGGTGGATAAAGAGTGCAGAGGAATATTTTCACAGCATCATCCTTAAACAGTTACAAGACAGAAACCAGCCCAGCAAGTGCCACGGGCAAGAACTGAGAGGACGAGGCGGGGTTTGCCCTTAAGGAGAACTCCAACAGTACATGTGGAGGGTGGGAGTGGGGTCCCAGGAGAGGCTCTTTGGGAGTTCAGGCTCATCAGTGCTCTCAGCCTGGGGGTAGCTGGATAAGCAGAGACCCTGCTTGGATGAGTTGAGCCTGACAACGGTCAGTGCAGCTGACAGAGAAAACCAAATTACCTTGGGAATCACAACAAAGATTAATTATGAGTGGGTTGTTTTCTTCTCTGTGATCACTATCCAGTTAGCAAATGTTGACTGTTTTTAAAGCTACAAAGTGCAGTTCTTGCTTTTCTTAGGAGACCTCTCCTTGGAACAGCACTGATGGTTCTAGGACCTCTCTTCCTTATCACTGTTCAAGTCCTGCCCTGGGTTTCTGATTACAAAGTCTTTTCTGGAGGGTGAGTGCAAGCATTGCTGGGCTGGCACAGGGGGCAGAGCTCCTGGGCACTGCTGTAGCTGCAGAATACTGCAATGGCTTCAGAATGTTGCTAAAACTTCAGGCTTTGAATGTTTATTTCTTTCATTTCTGACAGATAGATTTTTAATAGCTTGTTGTACATTCTGGAGACTTCTTAAATTTGGGGTCAGTACATCAATGAAAGTGTCCAGCCTTGAAAATTGTCACATAGCAGAAGGTTGTGATTTCTCAGTGGCCAGGTTAACAAAAGGAAAAAGTTTATTTATGTTTTTCTTTATGTATTCTCCAGCTTTTGGTTGAGTTGCTGTCCTTCCTTCCTCCCTCCCTGGCTTGGACCCCTGGCTGAACATCTTCAGGTGTCTCTGGTGGCTGCAGGAGAGATGGACACCTGTGCTCTCAGCTCTGACTGGGTTTTACATTTCTAGGGTTGTTAAGATGTTCTATTGAGTATCCAGGGAAAAAAAAAAATGTACCTATTAACTATGGTCCCAATCCTTGAAGTGTTAATTTTCCTTGCACAAACCCTCCAGTGTGATGAGAGCCAGGGGATGGCTTTTTGCCCTGGCTAACATGTTGCTGGCAGTGCCTAAAATAGGCTGGAGTGTTCTGGGCAGAGCTGGAGCACAGCTGCGGTCTCTGCCCCTCCCTGCTCCAAAGGAAAGGCACAAAAGCACTGAAGGTATCCAGCACAAGGATACAAAATTCAATTAAAAACTGGATAAAATCTGAAGGAACTTTGTATCACTTTTACGTATAAAAGCAAACATAGTAACATTTATATGGATAACGATTTATAAGCGTGCTTCTACAACCCTGCTGTGTCTGCAGAGTGTTGAAAACTGTTTTCACCTCTTTTTTCTCCCCTTTTTTCCCATTTCTTCCCTTTTTTTCCATTTCTTCCCTATTCCCGAAAGCAGCGCAAAGGCGGCTGCGCTATTCCCCGTGGCCACCAGGTGGCGACGCAGCCCCGCAGCTCCCGCCCGCAGAAATGGGGCAGAAAACGCAGATTTGGGGTTTTTTGCAGAACTTTGTTGTTACGGGCCTCGGTTTGCTTTGGGATTTTTGGGTCAGGAGAAGACTCATGGGTGCGAGGACCCACGTGGCCCATGGCCATTGTCCCTGTCCCAAGCAGCAGCCCCTGAATGCTGAGCTGGGGGAGCTCCCAGCATTTCTAGGGCCATTCTGATGCCCTAAATTCCCACAGCCATTCCCGGACCAGGGCAGCCATCTCCAGCCTGGGGGAGCCAGGCTGCCTGCCAAGGCCCTGGGAGTGTGGCACTTCCCTGGTCCCGCACGAGTGGGATGTGCTGAGTGCTGTGCTGAGTTTCTGGAGCAGGATTCTGCCCATGAACATCCCTATCCTGCCACACTGCAGTGTCACTGGTGTTGGGGACAGCCAGCCTGGGGGTCCTGCACTGCTGTCCCTGCAGAGCCACGTTGCCCAGGGTGGGGGAGAGCAGAGGAGGGCAGGATGGACCTCAGCATGGTGATCTTGTACCCCAAAAGCAAGAGTCCCCTCACTTCCTCCCCCAAGCAGGTCCCAGGAGCACTGAGCAGCAGCACAACAGCCCAGAGCCCCCTGGACTGTGTCTGGAGGGGAGGGCAGAGCAGGCTGGGGGTCTCTCTGGAGCTCTTGGACTTGCTCTGAGGGCAGGTGGAGGAAGCTGTGATGACAGGAGAATGTGAGCTGCAAAGTGCAAAGTGTTGGGAGGTGGGATTGCCTCAGGGAGAGGCTGGTGACAGAGCAGTGGCTGCTGCAGCAGCCTGATCCTGCCTGGCCCTCGAGTGGATGCAGCTCAGGGCCAGGGAAGGGGAGCCCAAAATGCCTCATGTTTGGTTTTTTCCCTACACCTGCAGGTTTAAAGCTTGTGAGAAGCTTGTGCTGTGGAAACAGGGTGCTGTCCTTATCCCAGAGTGCCCTCAGCGTCTGGGAGGGCTGCTCTGACTCCCTAAATCCCTGTGGGCATTCCTGGGCCCAGGGCCTCCATCTCCAAATGCCAGCAGCCACTTCAGAGGGCAATGCCCTCGTGCTCTGTTGTACAGCACTGTGCTGGCACTGTGTCTGTCCACAGGCTGCTGCTGAGCCCAGGGGCGTTGGGATGTCTGGTTCTTCCTCCTCCCTCTTGTGGAATCCAGGCTGTAGGGGCAGAGAAGCAGAGCTTCCCACCCTGCTGATGCTGGAGGAGTTTGGGATGCAGCTCAGGTTCTGTGGAGGGTCAGAGTGGTGGAGGTGAGATTGGCTGGAGCCTCTGGAGCTGCTCTCTGGGCCCAGCACCTGACAGGGCACAGCAGAGCCTCAGCCTGGGCACCATCCCAGAGCCCCTCTCTCCTGCCTGGCCAGAGGCTTTTGCTGCTGTCTCTCAGGCAACAGCAAATTTGGGAGAAATCAGTATCATTTCTGCTGGGTGGAAATCCAAGGCAGCCCTGTTGCTATGGTTGCCGCAGACCATCCTGATGCAACATCATGTTAAGCAGTTCTGCAAGCAGATGTGCCACAGCTGGAAAGCAAAGTGAGTCCCCAGGTGTGAGCACAGCATGGCAGGCCACACAGAGTCCCCTGTGCTCCCACAGCCTCCCCTGGGGAGCTTGGCTCCATGTCCCTACTCAGGACCCTCCCGGGCAGCAAAAATCCCCTCAGTGGAAGCAGCACTGGGGAGGGGGAGCACAGCTCTGGCAGTAAACAATGCATGTAAGTGTTTAAAAATAATGCACATTTGGGGATATTTGTCATTCAGTGTGTGAGTTTCTATACAAAGTGCTGGAGAGCAGGTGCAAACACTGTTTGAACAAGGGGGATGCTGAATGTTGGCTGAGCATGACAACTATTTCTACAGCTTTTTTTCCCCTAAGAAACTGTAGAATCATCCGTTTAAGGGAGGGGGTTTTGTATTTGCTCGACACAGCCTGGGCCAGGCTCACTGGGTCCTTCTGCACCCTTGGAGACTGAGGGCTCAGGCTCTGCCTCCTGCCACTCCTCAGGGCTTGCTGCACTTTGCCACAAGGCTTTTAGCACCCTAACCTGGAATGCACCTGACAGCCTCGTCAGAGGGCTGGAGAGAAGCCAGCACTGCCACTGGGAGCCAGAGAAGGAGTGGGGAGGGTGCAGAGCCCAGGGCTGATCCAGAAAGGTGATCAGGTGTGAGCATCTGCTGTTGGTTCCTGGTTCTCCCCTGGGCTCTGCCCTTTGCACTGGGGACACAGGTTTTTGGGTGTCTCCCTGAGCCCCTGGGGTGCTCCTGCCCTTGGCCACACCAGTGGTGCCACTGACTCCAGTGCAACCCCTGAGCTGGTGGCTCTGGAGGTGACAGCTGGGACCTGCAGGGTTGGCATTCCTGTGCCAGGAGCCAGCACAGGGTGATATTGCCTCTGGCCACCTCTCCTGTGTCCCCTTTTCAGGCCCTGGTGAGCCTGAGGATGGGCTGGGTGGCCAGGAGAACCCTGCTCAGCCCCAGGCTCCTCTGCAGTGCACGATGCTGCTGAGGAGACCTTTCCCTCTGCACTGCTCAGGGATGCTCCGGAACCTGGCTCCAGCTGGCTGCCAGCCAGACCTCCCGAGGGCCCAGGGGGCTGGTTAAGCTCATTGCTTTCCTTTCAGAGGCTTCAGAAAGCCGCCTGCCCACATTTAATTCAAATTTATTGACTAATTCTCCTGGGAACAACTAGTTCAGGACCAACCAGTACAGCAGACCATCAATGAGATCAGCTGGCATGGCCCCGGCTGTGGAGGGCTCTGTCCCCTCCAGCACAGCTCTGTGGCAGTGCCAGGGTGATGATGGTGAGCACAGGGCCAGGCACCTGGCCCAGGGCAGCCTTGGCTCAGCCCTAAACCTGGCTGCCTGCATTGCCTCCAGCCCCAGGGGATGTTCTGAGGTCTGTTACTATCCCTCCCACTTCCACCCCAAACCTGCTCCTGCCTTTGAGCCCTGTTCCCTTGGGCAGCAGTCCCAGAATGGAGCTCAGCCCTCCAAAGCCTGTTGCCAGCTCTGCAAACGTGGTGAGACATGTCTGTGGGGATGCACAGGTACCGCTGCATGCACATCCTACTGTGAAGGGATTCACGTCCTCTTTCGGGTGCTGCACTGGGTTTGTATGGCCAGGTTTCCAGCCAGGGTTTACATCCATCTTTGGGCCACCAGGGATTGGCTCTGCTGGACGTGGGGGAAGCTTCTGGCACCTTCTCACAGAAGCCACCACTGCAGCCCTCCCCCCACTGCCAACACCTGGCCACACAAACCCAGCAGAGGTACAACAATCTGAGACCACCTGGACAGGAGTGGGACAGGCCAGAGCCAGGCTGGGAGGGCAGGGAGTGATGAGATCTGGCAGAGCCTGGGAGGTGGGTTTCCCCGAGGGAGGCTGCTCTCTGGGAACGCCTTTTTACTCCGTGCTCAGCCCCAAGCACAGTTTGGGGCATGTCGTATCCCAAGGACCGGGCTGCGGACACGCTGCCCTCATCCCTGGATCCCCCGCAGCCGCGTGGCTCCCCGAGGACAGCCCACCGCGTGCCCGGTGTTACGCAATTAGCCACCGCTCGGAGCAAAACTAATGACCATCGTTAATGAGCGCAGCACTGGTGGGTCAGCGGCTGCCGTCCCGCTCGGGGCATGTGCAGTCATGCAGCAGGACTGAGCCCCGGCGCTGCTAATGGCGCTGCGAGCCCCGGGGGGAGCGGCCTGCCCGCGGGCCCTGGGCACGGGCTGCTCTGCGGCACGTACGGGAGGGCAGCTCCGTGCCACCCTCCGCCCGTCCCTCGTGCCCTCGCTGCGGGACGGGACCTGGCTCAGCTCAGCCTGCTTTCCTGCAAGGCGTGGTGCCAGGCAACGTGCCAGAGCCTGGAAAATGGCACCTGTGGCTGCGATTCATCCTGGAAAGGGCAGGATGCCCAGGAACCTTCCTTTCCCTGTGCGGTGGCTGTGCTGCAGTGTGGGGCTGGGACACAGAGCCCCTCTCGTCTTCCTGGGGTCCCTTATTCCAAGCACACCCCCCTTGCCATGCCCGTAAGCTGCTGACAGGGTGGAGACACCACCTTGGCATTCATGGAGCACCGGGGAGGCTCAGCAGGCTGCGGCCAGAGGCACACACGGATTTACAGCGCTCGCTCAGGCCACGAGCCGCAGGGAGTGATACCTGCAACAAAAGCCTGGGTTTGTCCTACAGTCCTGATTTTCCTGTGCTGGATGCACAGCTGGGCTAGGGCAGAGCAGGAGCACAATCCCAGCGTGTGTCCAGAGGGAGCTTGGAGAGGAGAGCAGGGGGCTATGAGCTGAACACAGAGGAGTATTGAGCAATGTCCTAATAAACCCCACTTGTGTTTATTTTGGGCAGACTAAGACCGAGACCTGCAGCGGGCTCTGCCCCTCTGCCAGGCTCGGCTTTGCCCGGGGCAAAAGAAGGCGCTGCCTTGGGGCTGTGCTGCCCAGCGTTAAAAATGGAATCTGAGCAGCGAGGGGGTACCAGGGTGTGTACGATGCAGCAGAGCATCACTTCCCGTGCTGAGGCCACGGCGACCGCGCGGGAAAGCACAGAGGAGCATTTTACAAATACAGCCGAGGAGCATTTTTCAAACTCAGCCTTTGGATGCTCCGCAGTGGGTTTGGGGCCGGTTGGTAACGTACGACAGACGCGGCGGGTGGGTGGGAGCAGACTTGAACAGGCACTCGCTGCTCCAGGCTTCCCCTGGAGAGGCACTGTGCGCGCTCCCGCTGCAGGGAAGGCAGCTGGAGCTGGCCCTGGGCAGCGCGGCGGCGAGCGGAGGTGTCTCGGGGGATCGTCACCAAGAGGGGCCCCAGGGACCTGCCACCCACGGGGCACACGGGGGACTTCCAGCTCCGAGGATGGCCTGCGCTGACAGCGGTGCCCCCGGGGACAGTCACCTCCGGTGTCCCTCGGGGACCTTCACTTCTGAGACTGCCCCGGAGGACCTGCGCTTACAGGGACACCCAGGGGACCTCCTTCCCCAGACCTGTCCTGAGAGACACTTACCCTCAGGGGTGTCCCAGGAACTGAAATGTCCCGTAGTAACCCTCCTCCGCAGGGGTACCCCAGCGACCTGCTCCGCAGGGGACACACGAGGGAACCCTGTCCCCAGGGATGCTCCAGGGACCCGCTGGAGGGGCTGCCATGTCACGGCTCCCCAAAGGACACGCGTTGCTGAAGACACCCGGAGGGGACCCCTCACCCCGGGGATGCCCTATCCACCGGGGATGCCCTCATCCACGGGGGATGCCGGGGCTCCGGCGGCAGGGTGGGACGGTGCGGCTACGGGCGGGCGGAGGGGTCGCTGTTGCCGCC
>VYXD01004737.1:174039-197666 GCA_013397195.1 Hylia prasina | reverse complement strand
GAAGGGCCGGCGGCACGGAGCGGAGACGGCGGCCCCCGGGGCGAGAAGGACGGGGTCGGGACCCCGCGCGGTGCCCGGGCCCGGGCCGGGGTCCGGGCTGACCGACAGCAGCTCGGAGGTGTCGGACTGCAGCGCCTCGGAGGAGGCGAAGCTGCTGTCGCTGGAGCTGGGGCTGAGCGGCAGCGATGGCGAGTCCCCGGGCAGCGCCCCGCCGCCGCCGCCCTCGGCCGGAGAGGCGTCGCCGCTGCCCGAGGAGCCCTCGGCCGCCTCCATGGCCAGCAGCCGCCTGCAGCTCAGCACCTCGCTCGCCTTCTCCGACCTCACCGAGGAGCTGCTGGACGCCGGCACGGACGGGCTGCTCCGCGAGCTGGAGGACCTGCGCTCCGAGAACGACTATCTAAAGGTGGGCACGGCGTGGCGCGGCATCCTTGGCACGGCTCGGCGTGGAGTGACATCCCTGTCACGGCTCGGTGTGGCACGGAATCCCCGGGCAGTAGTGGTACAGCATGGCATCCCAGGGCATGGGTCAGTCAGGGTCGGCATCCCTGGTTATAGCGTGATTTAACGTCCCAGAGCTTTGCAGGGCACCTGAGGGCATGGCTCAGCATGGTGCAGCGTCCCTGCCCTTAGCATGGCATGGTGTGGAATCCCAGGGCAGGGATCAGCATGGCTTAGCATCCCTGGGCACAACAGAGCATCCCTTGTCACCGCAGCGAGGCATCCCTGTGCACAGTGCAGCGTGGCACAGCATCCCTGGCATCACAATGGCATGGCACAGCGTGGCATGGCGTGCCAAAGCATGGCTCAGCATGACACAGCATCCCTGGGAATGGCATGACGTGGCATGGCACTGCATCCCAAGGTGTAGCTCAGTGTGGCACAGCATCCTCAGGTACAGCTGGTGCAGTTCAGCATCCCAGGGCATGGCTGGGCACGGGGCAGAGCTCAGCTCAGGATGGCCTGGCTCAGCCTGGCCTGACTCAGATGAGCAGCACAGCACAGCGTGGCTGGGTGCAGGGCTTGGCATGGCACAGCCCAGCACGGCATCCCTGAGCATGGCACAGCCAGGGGTGGCCTGGCGTGCTGTGGCTGGGCTTGACTTGGCACAGCACTGCGTGACTGGATGTAAGGCCTGGCTTGGCTAAGCCTGGCATGGCCACACTGAAGGGCAGAGCTCAGCCTGGCACAGCATGGCCCAGCTGGGCATGGTCCAGCGTGGCATGGCGTGGCTGGGCACTGCTCAGCTCAGTGTTCCATGGCATGGCTTGGCACAGCATGGGCCAGGTTAGCCAGGCATGACCCAGCTGGGCATGGCAAGGCTTGGAACAGCCTGGGCTGGCACAGCTTAGCAAGGCGCAGCTCAGCTTGGTGTGGATGTGCTCAGCCTGGCTGGGCATCCTGGACACAGTATGGCATAACCTGACCTGGTGCAGTTGGGCATGGCTCCCTGCTGCTCTCCCTGCCTGCTGCTGCTGCCAGACCCTGGGGACATTTTCCAGCTCTCCTCTTCCCGCTGGTTCCTGTGCTCCCTGGGGCCTTTTCCTGGGTCTGCCTGGTTCATAGGGGCGTGGTTGAGCCAGGGCACACGTGCTGTGAGGGGACAGGGACACAGAGCAGTCCCACCTCTGGTCACACATCAGCCTGATGGGCACCAGCACCCACCAGGTGCCGCATCCTGGTGGGCTGCAGGCATTTGGTGCCCTCTGCTCTCCTTCAGGGTGGAGCTGTGGCTGAGCTGCTTAGGCAGTCACCTGCTGGTGAGCTCAGGGCTGGGTACCAAGGCTCCCCAGCTGCTCTTTGGGTCCTGCAGGTTGGAATTCAGGCCAGCTCTCCTCTGCTGCTGCCCAAGTTTGTGAAAGTGTCAGGATTCCAGCCCCGAGGTGGGCACTGAGTGATGTGCTGGAAGATGTTCAATCAGACCCTTTGTCCATTAGCAGAGCCCCAGTTCACAGCTGGTGTCCCAACTCCTGCCAGAATTAGCAGCAACAGCTTAAGGGCTTTGATTTACTGGGAGCTGGAAAAACACAGATGAGGCCCCTGGGTTTCCAAGAACACGCGTGCCAGCGCTGCCATTCCTGGGGATAGAGCGAGCGCTTCCTCCATTTCCATGTGATCTCCTTCTTGGCAAGCTGCAGGCCAGCGGGGTGCCAGTGATTTACCTGCCCTGAGGGGTGGCAGCTGAAATCCCCTGGCCAGGAGCAGTGGGAGAGGGGAGAGCTGCTGGAGGCATGCACCAAGAATGGCCATGGGGATCCCTTCTTTGCCAGCGCTTGTGTCTCCTCCCTGACATGTGCATCCTGCTTATATCCATGTTTCCGTGTTGTAGCTCGCTTCTCCTCGCTCTGCAGCAGGAGGTGGCTGGGGTGCTACCCTGGCTCCAGCTGGGCAGAAGCCCAGAGCACACAGCTCTTGTGCTCCAAAAAATGTTGGAAGATTTTCCTGGATTCTCCAGCAAGGAGCAGGAAACTGGGCTGGGCTGCAGCAGAGTGCTGGCTTGTGCCATCTGTGCTAAAAATTCAGGCATTTCAGGACTTAAAACAAAAATAAAGCCCTAACCCGAGGGATTGGCACTGCCCATTTTGCCATGCAGCTCTCCTCCCCTTGGGTGTGGATGAATCACACTGATCCCAGGTGACTTATTTCCTAGGACTCACCCAAAAAGCTGCAAATGAATATTCTTTTCATGTATTCATCAGCAGCAGCTAAAACCCAGTGCATATTTTGAGCGAGATGAGGATTTTTGGGTGTGGGAGGGCTTTGGTGACGTTCTG
This sequence comes from Hylia prasina, assembly GCA_013397195.1. Lineage (NCBI taxonomy): Eukaryota > Metazoa > Chordata > Aves > Passeriformes > Sylviidae > Hylia > Hylia prasina. The sequence continues at coordinate 194,895 of VYXD01004737.1, read as the reverse complement.
GCACGAGCCAGACGTGTGTGGTGCTACTACGCCGGTGTGATGCACGCTGGGCTTGGGAGCTTCCCAGCAGAGCTCCAGCAGTGCCAGCTCACGTCCCATCTTCCCTCGGCTGCCATAATAAAACCGACTTGTTTTTAGGCACACTTCACCCATTTCTCTTTGCAACCCAGATTTGTGCAGGGCTCCCCTTCCCTCCTCCCGCTCGGGGTGCACTGGGCAGGCTGGGATCTCCTCCTGCCCCTGCTCTCGGGGCTGTGCACCTGCTGTGACCCCCCTGATGGGTCATTCCAAGCGTTTCCCCAAAAAGGGTTGTTCTCACAGGCAGGCTGGCAGCCTGGTGAGGGAGGAGGTGGCTTGGTGTCCTTGCCCCGTCTCGCTGTTGCTGAGCCGTGCGATGGAGAGCAGCTCCCAGCCCTGCTCAGCAGGCTGGAAAATGTGAGATGTGATACGGCAGCAGCTGCGGAGGGACAGGCAGACAAAGAGTGGGCACGGGAGGGTTTGGAGCAAGGGGAGGGGATGCCTGCAAACACTTTCCTCTCCTCTCCGAGGCAAGAGCCGTGTGAGCACAGTGCTGCCTGCCCGTTCCTGCTGCCTGTCCCCCTCCTGCTCCCTGCCCTGAGTCATCCCACATCCCTTGGGGCTCACATGCATTTCCCAGCTCTGTGGAGGAGCATTTAGAGTGGCTGGGTGCCTTGTTTCCCCCAAGATAGTCATGCCACCAGCAAGGGCTCTCAGAACATCCCACAGGGGTATTGGAGGTTGTGTTTGGGCAGTTTGGTTGGCGCCGAGTCCCTGCTCTGCTGCTGCCCAGATCCTGCCTGGCCACAGGGCCAGGGACCCTGCCTGGGAGTCCCAGTAACCACCTGCAGAGCTGGGGAATGGAGCTCTGACAAGCAGCCACCTTGGAAGGGCTTTTGCAGCCTCTTGCCTTTTCGGATGGTGCACAGCATGGGTTGGGCTGCAGACAGCCCCCAGCTGTTTGCCTGGTAATTTATGGGGACAGGTGTAAAGCTGAGAAATGTTGATTTTTCCCTCACTCCCATTGCCAAGGGGGAGCTGCCATGCCAGCCAGGGGCAGGGATCAGCGCACAGGCTGCTGCACTGAGCTCCAGCATGACGTGGATGGCTGGTGTTTGCTGTCAGAGCTGGGCCAGGGCTGCTGTCAATGCACCCAGAGAAACCCCTGTGTGTGACATGGGTGTGCCTTGCCCATCCTTCCACCCCTGCACCTTGGCATGGGTGCACTGCATTTTCTGGGTTCCCCTTGCTGGCAGGGGACATGCCTAAGCACCCCAGGCAGTTTCCTTTAAAAATCCCCCTAGCAAATTCAGTCACGATTCCTTGTGCTGCCTGACGGGCGCACAGAGTTCATTGAAAGCCGCTGCTTTTGTGCTGTGATCTCGGAGGGGGCCGTGCTTGTTGCTCTCCTGCACGGTAATCCCGTCTTCGCGCGGGGACCGCGGCCAGCCGCAGGCACACCCGCTGCCAGCGCCGCACAAAGGCAGCCCCCACCCTTCCTCCTCCTCTGCTGGGTGAAGCTGGAGGGTGCAGGCAGGGCTGTGCCCCCCAAAATGCTGCTGCTTGGCTGTGCCCCAGAGGGGGCTGTGCTGCCAGCGGCACCACAGCCAGCCGTGGCTGCACTGCGTGAGCCTGGTTTGTGTCCCTTGCTGTTTTCTGCTTCTTGGAGATAGCAAGTCCTGCTGGGGCTGCACAGTGTGTGTGCTCTGCTCAGAGCTTGCTGCATTCTTGCAGGTGCCAGAGTCAGCGTGTAACTCCCCTTGGGCAGGAGATCCGAGGGTTTAATTCTGCTTTTGCAACCTGTAATGGGTCTGGTCTGCACCCTGAGGTGTTCTCTGCTGTCTACACTGGTCCCTCTCCTGCCCTGTCACTGCTTAGGGTCATCACCCTAAAGCTCAGCCCTTCCTGAAAGAGCTGGTGTCCTTCACGTGCGTGTGTGGACACAGCTGTTGCCTCCTCCTGCTCTAAAAATGCATGGTTTCTTTTTCCTGAACTGGAAACAGGCAGTTTGCATCCCACCTTTCCGCTTCTTAGTTTCCTTAATAATCTCCCCGGGGAGAGACAGTGTCTCCGAGGTTTGTGGAGGAGGTTGAAGGTAGGTTGTCTCTTGAGCTCCTCCCCTGAGCATAACCTGGCTCCTGCAGCCATGAAATGGGGTGTTTGCTTCTGCACACGATCCCTGGGGCATTCAAATGAGTCTCTCTGGACTGCGGATTCCCAGGTTTTTTTCCGAGACAGGAAGGTCTAGTGTAAAAACACTGTGAAATCTTTGCTGCTGCAGAGATGGGCTGAGCAGGATGCAGTGGTGGGGGATCCTGGAGGACAAGCAGGGGAGCACCCCATGGCAGCTGAGAGGCTGTGACTCCGTAGGGATGGGCACCCTGTTCTTTACAGGGCAAGTGGCCCAGCAGGGCAGTCCCCAGGGGCATTTGTGTTGGAGAGAAGTCATTTATCTCCTCCTCAGTGTTCCCCACCTGTCACTGGTGTTACTGGTGGTCACTTGTGTTCCCTGGTGTCCCACACTTCATTTAACATCACTTACAGTGCTCCATGCTCAATGCCACCCCTGAATTTGGGGTGTTTCTGTGGGGTCCCTCCCCTCTCCTGGTTCTGCTCTCACCTCAATCCAAACAGATTTTTTCTGAGTTGGGCATCAACTCCAGAAAATGTGCAGGTGCAAAGGGTGAGGCTCCGTGGCCACCGTGGAGCCCTGAAGCTATGAGGGGACCCAGTGCACCCATGTGCTGCCTTAGCAGATCAGCTCTGTCCTCCAAGCTCTCTTCCACTTTGCTGGCATTTTTCTACCTCCAATCCTAATCCCTTTACTGTGGTTTAGCAGCATGGCTTGCCTCCGTGGGGCAAACTGGGGCAGGCTGTGCTCCTGCTAGGCTGCATCCACTCAGAGGATTTATCGCTGTTACGGGATGTGGGTGAATCCCTGCAGCTGGAGAGAAGACAGGCACTGCTTTCCCAGCCCCCAGTGCTGCAAATCCCACCAGCCCCACTCCCTGGCTGTGCTTCCAGGCTTTGCCCAGGCTGGGCACGCTGGACATGGCCTCCCCCTAAAATAACGGTTGCTACAACCCAAAGCACAAACAAGCAGGAGCTCTTAGCAGGGCAAGCCCAGGCTTCCTTCCAGCAAATGCAAGATGTGGTTGGGTTTTTTCCAAGGTCCCTGCTCCCTGCCCTGCTCAGCTGCTGCCTGGGAAAGCCACACGGCAAGTGAGAGCTGGAATGGTCGGCACTGAAGGATTGCAGTTGTATTCAAGCCACGATTCTCCTGACTTTGGTGGTGAAAGGCTGTTTTCCCCACCCGCTGCAGTGCGCCTGCTCACCTGCAATCCATAATGCCTTTTTTTCCTATGAAAGCTCCCAAGGAATAGATGCCATAAACGAGCTCTCCAGGCTGCTGTGGTTATGGGGTTTTGCTGGTGCCCCCAGAGGTGTGGCCCTGCCCGGGGGGAGGTGGCAGTGCTGGTGGGAGATTGCCGTCGAGTTTGTCACCCCAGGGTGCATCCCAACCCTTGCAGGGTTCTCTGCCAGGACATGTGGCTTGTCCCTGGGGGATTTCACACCTGATATGTGCAGGAGTTTTTCTCAAATGTATCTGCAGTGATGCCCCTTCACTGGACAGTCTCTGTCTGTCCCTGCAACAGCCTGGCCCCGTGTTCCCAGGACCCCCCTGTGCTCATCTCAAAGCCTCGGGGCTGTTTCTGTTGTGAGACAGAACAGAAGCAGATCTGTTCTCAAGACCCCCTGTGGAGAAGCAGAGCAGCGGAGGGTGACAGGACCCTGGTGGCCATGGTGCCAGCAGCCCAGGCCAGGAGATAATCTGGGATTGTCTAATTGACGTTCCTTCTTTGTCACAAAGTGTTTAAAGCCAACAGTGAGCGACTGTGCCTTGTCCCTGCAGCTGCCGGCCCTTTCCCCAGGCTTGGCTTCTCCTTTCGGGCAGTTCTTGCAGCTGGGGCTTTGTCAGGCTGGGTGAGTGTGGCAGCCACTGTGCCAGTGCCTGGCAGAGCCAGCACAGAGCTGCCATCTCGGGCTCTAGGTCACTGTCACAGCAATGCGGGGAGCCCCCTGTCCCTTCTGTCCAGGGTGAATCAGGGCTGAGCATCCCCAATGCCTGTGCCAGATCCTTTTGGTCCTTCCCTGACCATGCCATGGTGCAGAGTGGCAGGGTGAGCAAGTGGCACTTGCATTTGGCAATGTCAGGAGGCCTTTAGTGGCAGGGGTTTGGGCAGGAAAGCAGATGCTTGATCCCTTCCCAGGAGGGATCCCTGGTCTTGAGGAGAACAGCCTGCTGCGTTTGCTTGGGGGATTTGGGTTGACACCATGTTCGTGGTGACATGGACAGAGCTTGGTCAGTCCCCAGGGACCAGAGGGGACAGTCCTTGAGCATCCCCAGTGACCACAGTCCTGTTCTGCATGAGGAGGTGGCACTGGGGACCCCACAGTAGTCATGTGCCACAGCCCTGGAGGAGGCTCTGGCTCAGTGCTGGTGCCAGCAGGATGTCACCCTTGGCCCTGCTGTGACAGTGATGCAATTGCTCTGTGCCAGAGGCTCTGCTGTGCTGGAGGAGGTCACTGAGAGAGGTGATGAGACTGGAAGAGGTGGGACAGAGGACCCAGCCCAAAGGCTGCTTGGTGGCAAAACAAGGAGCAACCTCTGGTCCCCAGCACTGGTGGCATCTGGTTCATGTCCCTGTGTTGCCTCCCCTAACAGCTGTCCTCGTCTGCCATCTCCTCCTTCCCTCGCCTGCCTCCCTGACACATCTTTTCCAAAGATAACCTAATTTTTTTCCCCCGTGGCTGCCGCCTGAGCTGCTCCTGCAGCTCCTCTCCCTCCCCCACCTTCCTCTTTCTTTTACCACAAGTACTCTCAGGCGCTTTTGTTGGCTGTTCCCCACCCCGGGTGACTGGCTCACCTCTGGCTGACAGCACCCAGCTGGCTCTGAGCCTTTTCCTGCAAGGATTGGGCTCGGCCCAAGGGGTTGAAGACCTGTGAAAACAGCTATGGGATGGATGGATGGATGCAGAGCCATGGTGGGGAGGTGTCACAGAGGAAAGCGGGCAGAGCAAGCTGCGGGGTCTAACACCACATCCCCCCACAGGATGAGATCGAGGAGCTGCGCGCCGAGATGCTGGAGATGCGGGATGTGTACATGGAGGAGGACGTGTACCAGCTGCAGGAGCTGCGGCAGCAGCTGGACCAGGCCAGCAAGACGTGCCGCATCCTGCAGTACCGGCTGCGCAAGGCCGAGCGCCGCAGCCTGCGCGTGGCACAGACCGGCCAGGTGGACGGCGAGCTCATCCACAGCCTTGAGCAGGACGTCAAGGTCAGCCTGGGAGGGCACCTCCCCACCCAGGCAGCCCCCAGAGCCCCCACGGGGGTTGGATGAGTTGTGGGCGTGGAGGTGGCAGGGGATGTTGGGGTGCAGGGAGCTCTGTGAGGATGTGCAGTTTGTGGCGATGCACGGTTTTGTTGGAGACACAATTCCCTGCTAGCAGTGTTGTTGTGGGAAGTGGGGAGTAGTGTTTTCAGCCCACAGGTGGTCTGAGGGGATCCTGGTGGTGGAGAGGGCCAGCACTGCCTGACAGTGTGACATATGTGAGGCTCATCCTGTGCAGGCTGGAACCCAGCCCAGCCCTGTGCCCCGGGGCTGAGCTCCCTTATCCTGCTCCTGTGGGGATGTGCTGGGGCCACCACTGCAGGATGGAGTGTGCAGGGAGGGGGTGTGGGGACCGGGACCCTGCAGGCTTGGGAGCTGCTTCTCTCGGCCATGGGGAAAGCCTTGCAGAGCCCCAGGCATGGTGGCACGCGGGGCTGGGGCAGGGACAAGAGGATTTCTGCAGGGTGACGTTGCTTCGCCCTGAGGAGCCTGGTGAGTGTTTGCTGAGGGCTCTCACCAACGAGACTGGTGCCAAGAGGGGGTGTGGTGGCAGTCAGAGACAGCTCAGGATGGATATGCAACAGCTTGAGGACTCACTTGGTTTTTTGAGCAGAAAACAGCCGTTCCTGGAGCCAAGACATGCCACAAGTGTGGGGCTGTGAACCTGCCTCGCTGCCCATCCCTGCTGGGGCCCCAATCCCCTCCCCAAACCACCCATCAGCTCCCCCCAGCTTGGGTGGCTGCTGCCAAAAACACCCTCTCCAGCTTCTCCCTTTCTGGGAAAGAAAGCACAGCCCATCCTCGGGGGAACAGGAGCCCGACCCCATGGCCTGAGATCCCCCAGCCCTGCAGCAGGGCTTGACTGCCTCCACAGTGCTGATATCCCAGGCTGTGCAGGAGACCAGTGGCATTTGGGACAATTTTTGCTGTCCTGCAAATGCAAGCGTGAATGTTTTGTGTTATTAAGCTCCGTTTATGCTGGGGACTGCTCCCATGCTGGGATCTGGAGAAGGAGAGCTCTGGGGTGGATGTAGGCACCCTTCACCCCAGGGCAGCTGCTGTTTTTTCTGTAATGTGATGCAGCAGCTCGCCTTTCTCCTGACTGGCACAGCTGCTGCCTGCAGCGACAGGCTGCCTGCTCTGCTGCTGCCTACCAGCTCTTCCAGCCTGCTGGGGCCTTTGCCAGCTTTGTGGTATGGGAAAAAGGTGATGAATATCTCCCAGCATCACACTAGGGCTGGGGAAGGCAGGATTTGGCCAGGGGATGGGGATGCTGGGCAGCCTTGCAGCTGGTGAGGAACAAGAGCAGTCACAGCACACGACTGAGGGGACAGACACAAGGGCCAGGGGTCACCCCCCATAGAGTCTCCTCCAGAGGGTCTCGGTGCATGAGGACCATGGGTGCCCAGGAGCTGTAGTCTCAGCCCCCTGCACATTGTGCCCAGTCTGATGAGAGCCCTGTTGTGTCCCCAGGTGGCCAAGGACGTCTCTGTGCGGCTCCACAATGAGCTGGAGGTGGTGGAGAAGAAGAGGATCAGGCTGGAGGAGGAGAACGAGGACCTGCGCCAGCGGCTCATCGAGACCGAGCTGGCCAAGCAGGTGGTGCAGAACGAGATGGACAAGCTCCGAGAGGTGAGTGGGACAGGAGAGGGGGACAGGGAGGTGTCCCCAAGGCTCTGCCTGCAGCAGGTGTCCTGGCCCTGCATCATGGGATCCCCCAGCCCTGCCTGAGTCACTGAAACCCAAACCGTGCTACAGATGCTTGTGAAACCCGAGCAGCTCCTGCCCTCGGCGCGCTTCATCCCAGTCTGCAGGAACAGGCTGGCTCTACCCCATCCAGGGGGGGCTACAGGACATCCCCACTGCATTGGGGACACTTTATATGTCCCTGGCCACTTGCTCAGCCCAGCCCCCTGAGCCATGCCCAGTTCCATCTGGGCAAAGCTCCCCATGATACGTGGGGTCCCTGTCCCTGGCAGAGAGCCTGGTGCTGGCTGTATCCTGACCACATCCTGCAGGTTCAAACTGGGCTGAGATGTCCCAGCAGTGTCCCAATGGTGTCCCAGTGGTGCTGTGGAGCTGGGTGGGTGCACAATCCCCTCTGTGTCCTGGGCAGCCACAAATGTACCCATATGCACAAGTCAGGGCACTCCACTGTCATGCTGTGTTTGGGACCAGCTTCTGGCTGAGATCTGTGTCAACCTCGGTGACAGGAAAGGCATCCTGGTGACAGCATGGACTTGAGATCCACTGCAGCCCTTGTAACCCACTTCCCTACTGCCCGGGATGCCTTTGGTCCCAGGGGAGCCTCGGGATGCCTCTCTGGCTGAGCCATCAGGGCGGTGTGGGGGAGGAGGCACAGCCAGGAGAAGACTCTCACTTCCCCCACCGTGCTTCCTGCACACGCCTCGGGATCTCTGGGCCCTGCTTAAAGCTGAGCCCAGCTCCTGGGAAGCTGCAGGATCCAGCTGTACCCATCCCCTCTCAGCCATCCCGGTGCCGGTGACACGGAGCAGCGTCCCCCACACGGGTGCCTTGTCCCCGGGCTGTGCAGCCCCAGCTAACAGCCGTGAAATGGGTTTCCCTGCACCGGGAGCACGGGCTGAATAACAAATGGCAGCAGCGGGAGCTGGGCTGGAGCTCGGGAAACAGGCAGGGAAAATGGTGTGGGAGCTCAAAGGCAGCTCTGCCTTTTCCTGGCTGAGGAGCGTGGGGAAGGGTACAGCCCCTGGCTGCAGCTGCCTGAGCCCTGGGGACACTGCTGGCTGGCACAGGCTCAGAGTTGGTCCCCAGGCTCAGGATGCCACATCCCCAGGCTAGCAAGGGCGTTGGGGTTACTCACTGATTGCAGAGTGCTAATTAGGCAAACATTAGACAAAGTGAGCTAAAAGGCCTCCTCCTCCTCCCTGCTGCTGCAGGGCACAGAGCCTGGCAGAGCTTGTTAGCAGCCAGAGCCAGGGACTGCACAAGGCTGCACTCACCCCTCAGGGCTGATTATTCCTCCCTTCCAAGAGGTTTCTCCCATAACTGGATAATTGTCTGGGGATCATTCCCAAAGGCACAGGCATTTTCCCCTCTTCTGTCTCCTAAAGGGGTAGGAAGGAGTGGGATCAATCTGGGTACCCCATGCCAAGCCTGCACACCAAGCTTGGCCGTGATGGGGACCCTCAGGCATGGCCACCCCAAGGCTGCCCCCCGGGTGGGGCAGTGGCAGCCACATCTGCCCCAGGGTGCTGTGCCTGGGGCTGTTTGGGGCTGGTGCTGCCCTTTGCCAGCCACAGTCCCCAGCATGGTGGGGGTGAGGGATGTGATGTGGCACAAGCAGCCCCTGGGAGAGGCTCTGCAGCTCCAGCAGCTCCAGGGATGGTCGTGGCCTTAATAGGAAAGCCTGGAGCCCTGCACCTTGGCACAGGCTGCAGCTTACATTTCACAGCTGCTTTCTTTGGCTGCTGGGCCTCAGCACCAGCTTGGAAATAGGTCCAGGGCAGCTGCATGGATCAGCCAGCACTCATGGGAGGCTGTGTGGATGTTCATGAGGGTCTTGCCCCAGCTCCCTTCCCCAGATAACTGGCTCTGCTCTGGGCATCTGCATTTTACCATGCTTTTGGGTCTGCCTTACTGCTCTGTCTGCCTTCTCCACCTCCCAGCTGTCCTCACTGGACATTGTCCCTTGTGTCCCCTTGTGACCTTGACAGCAGAGTCAGCATTGTGCTGCTGAGGGACCAGGACATGTCCCTTGCTTGGGGAAAAGGCGATGGGGAATGTCATCATCTGCTGCTCCCACACTGGAATGTCCTGAGAGCTGTCCCTTGGCCTGAGGGTTGGATTCCCTGCTCCATCCAGCCCTGACAGGGACCATGACTCAGCCTCTCCACTCTCCATGGCTCATTTCCTGCTCACTCCTGCTTTTTCACTGCTCCTTTGCCTGCAGGGGGAATTTCTGGCCAAACCTCATGATGTGATTCTTGCCAGTCCTGCTCCCTCAGAGCAAAGGGCCTCCTTCAGCCCACCAGGGCTCGGGTGTTTTCCTGGGCTCAGCACTGATGTCCATCCACACTGAATCTGTCTGTGTGTCACTGCTGGGGTGCAGTGCCATCGCTGTGGGTCATAACTCTCTCTTCCTCCTGCAGAACTCCCTGAAGAAGCGAGGGTCTCGCTCCATGGGCAAGACTGAAAAGAAGCCATCAGTGCAGGTATCAGCACCTGAGCACCCAGGGCACGCCACAGTGACCCAGCAATGCCCCGGGTCATGGTGCCAGCTGGACACTGAGCCCAGAGCAGGAGTAAATCCGGGCATGGCAGCGCCATCCCCTCCTTGCAGGGCTTTGCAGAGCTTTCCTGCCTCTCAGAGCCCCTGCATAAGGGAGGGATTGATGTGCTGGGCCATCCTCTTTGTCCTCAGCCGCTCCCTTGTCTCATTTATCAATGGAGCAGCAGTGGCCGGCGGTGGCTTTAACCCTTTCCCTGTGTAAGGAGCTGAAGGAGTTTTACATCGCAAAGCTGCTCCTGCTCTTGTGGCTCTTGCAGCCCGTGTCCCTCCTGCCAGTGCCAGCAGCCGTGCTTGAGGGTGGTGTGGGAGCTTCACGGGGTCTGGCGGAGCAGAGGCCAGGGGGATGGCTGGAGGCCACACCTCTCCTGCCCCTCCCAGGCTGCCGGAGCAGCACAGGGAAGGGGGATTTGCCGGTGGCAGCAGGATTTCAGCTGTCACTTGCTGTTGAGCTGAGCTGCTGTGACTCGCTAATGCTGTTACCAGGGCTCGGAGAGGCAGAGCTGCTGTTGCAGGGATAGAAAGGCAAGGGAAAAATCCTCTTTCAAAGGCAAAAGACCTGAAGGGTTTATCTTTGGGAACGGATCTGCTCCCCCAAAGCTGGGACACGGAGGCAGACCATGTAAAGACACTCCTGACATGCTGCTGAGTGTCTCGTGGCAGAAACCCTGAGCAGCCCAGGGCGTTTGGGTGACCTGTGTCCTTCTTGGCACAGACCCTTCTGTGCAGCCACAGGACAGAGACCCCAGAGGCTCTCAAAGACTTTCCCTTTCAGTGTTTATTTATCACCTCCCTTTAACTCCATTCTTGAGAGCCCTTTCTGGCCAGCTGATGGTCCCAGCATCCTTCCCCTCATTTCCCCAGAGAGCACTTACAGCCAGCTCTGCCCTGAGTTGAGGGGGCTCCTCCATCGCTCCCTTCCTGAGGCTGAGGCTCCTCATTGCCTCCTCATGGGGCAGGAAACAATCCCAACCCCCTGTGCTTCCCACAGCCCCATGGAGCCAAGACCCTTCAGCTTGGGGTTGCAGGGTGGCCCCAGTTCTGTGGTGGGACCAGTGCTGCAGGAACTCTTGGCTTCCCCGGGTGCAGATGCCCCTGGATGTGCCCCCCTCAGCTCCCTGTCCCCGTGCAGCTGGGGCTGGTGGCCCTGTGGGCACAGATGCTGTGACTCAGCCGTGGCTTCCTGGGCCCCTTTCCTGCCTGGCCGTGCTGGGTGAGCATCAGCACTGCCCAAAAATGGAGCTGGGGGAGACAGACTCAACACCGAGGTCTGCCCAGACCTCAGGAGCACTCCAGGTGGGCTTGGGGACATGTCTGTGTCTCTGCTGATGCCAAGGCATAGAGAGACACACTGGGTTGCTGCTTTATTTATTTTTTTTTTTCCCTTGAAGAAACAGGAACTGAGGTCATGTCTGCCCTGCCTGCACCAGCCCTCCCCTAATCTCCTCACCTAATTAGGGGGCACAGCTTTAATGCGCCTTAGTGAGGTCGTGTCCCAGTGCACAAGCATGGAAGTGCAGCAGGGTGGTTCCTGTGGTCACTGCGGGACATTTAGGGAATACAATGGCACCCCAAACTCATGGGAACTGCCTTTCCATCACCCCTGGCCTTGTTTTGAGCAGTCCAGAAAGTCTGCAGAGTAAATACTGCTGCAGGGTTTGGGGTGAGCGTGGGCATGGCTGGGGGTGCAGAGCACCCAAAGAAGGGGACAGTTTGTTTTTTCCAGCCAAGGAAAGGGGAAAGGGGGTGAATTCAGCTGGGCAGAGGGCTGCCAGGGCCAGCAGCCACCCAGCCAAAGGGCTTGGCCAGCTCCAGCAGTGCCCAGCTCCAGCGGGAGCAGTGAGGTGAGGGTCACAGCCCGGCAGGTCCCTTTCTGGCACAGACCACGCCTGAGCTCAGAGCACCCTGAGTGACCCCAGGGCACGGGAAGCTGCGAGCTGGACGTCAGGAAATCCTGGTCCTCCATCCAAAAAGCTCCCAGAGCAGAGAAACGGTCTGTCTGGGCAGACAGCCAAGATCCTAACTGCTAAATAAAAAAGGAACACATGGAGAAACGGTCCTGAGAAGCAGAGGAGCTTGGGAAGGGACTACTGAGCTGATGCTGATGCTTTGCCTGGGTTTTCAGTGCCCTGGCAAGCTGGGGGTTGGGACTTGAAGAGGTTTTCAGCTGCTTCTCTGCTCTGTGATGAGAGTGGGGGGCTGAGTGAGAGGAGCATAGCCCTGAGGAGGGCCTTGCAGTGGCAGCAGTGCCAGTTCTGGGAAGGAAACCTTAGTAATTAACCTTGTGGAGTCTTGAGAGCTTTCCTTTCTTCTCTGCCCTGCTGTGGATCGGGCTGGACTTGGTCCACACATCCCTGGTGGTGGCTCAGTGTCCTTCTTGGGCCAGACCCACTGGTCTCCTCATCTAGGGCATCCTGTCCTCTCTCCAGGCTCACCCTGAAAGCCCCCAGGATGGATGTCAAAGCTTTTCCCCCTCCAGGAGCAGAGCCAGCAGCTTCCCTGGGATGACTGAGGTGGGAGGGTGGCATGTCCCCAGGGCTCTCTGGGAATCCTCATGGCTCCTGGGAGCATCTTTCTAATACCCAGCCCCTCTTGGTCCCCAGGAGGACAGCGCAGACCTGAAGTGCCAGCTGCATTTTGCCAAGGAGGAGTCGGCCCTGATGTGCAAGAAGCTGACCAAGCTGGCCAAGGAGAACGACGGCATGAAGGAGGAGCTGCTGAAGTACAGGTCCCTGTACGGGGACCTCGACAGCTCCCTCTCCGTGGAGGAGCTGGCTGACTCTCCCCATTCCCGGGAGGCCGAGCTGAAGGTCCACCTCAAGCTGGTGGAGGAGGAAGCCAACATCCTCAGCCGGAGGATAGTGGAGCTGGAGGTGGAGAACCGCGGGCTGCGGGCGGAGATGGATGACATGAAGGGCCAGGGGGACAGGGAGCTGCCGGGGCAGGACACGCGGTTCCTGGTGGGCGTCTCCAGCTGCGGGGACGCGGGGGACACGGTGGCGGAGCTGCGCCGGCACCTGCAGTTCGTGGAGGAGGAGGCCGAGCTGCTGAGGCGCTCGCTGCTGGAGCTGGAGGACCAGAACAAGCTGCTCCTGACCGAGCTGACCAAGTACAAGTCTGACCACGAGCTGGACGTGACGCTGTCGGAGGACAGCTGCTCGGTGGTCAGCGAGCCCTCGCAGGAGGAGCTGGCCACGGCCAAGGTGCAGATCAGCGAGCTCAGCGGCAAGGTGAAGAAGCTGCAGTACGAGAACAGGGTGCTGCTCTCCAACCTGCAGCGCTGCGACCTGGCCTCCTGCCAGACCACTCGGCCCATGCTGGAGACCGACGCCGAGGCCGGCGACTCGGCACAGTGCGTCCCCACCGCCGGCTGGAGGGACGGCGTGGGCGGCAGTGAGGCCGACGGGCAGGACAGGGGGCCGGGCGGCGGGAAGGGGCCCGATGGCCCCGCCAAACTGCTCAAGCCCAAGGACCTGGAGACATTGCTGGGGATCCGGGACCAGGCGACGCTGGTCAGTAAAGCGATCGATGTCTTGATTTCGGATGCCAACGGGTTCACCTCGGGGCTGAAGGCCTGCTTGGACAACGAGTGCGCGAGGGTGCTGCTGGGCGAGGCGGTGGGCAGCGGTGCTGACAGCCCCAGCGATGCCAAGCTGATGAACGTGCTGCTGATGCGGCTGGGCGTGCTCCAGCAGGACCTGGGCTGCTTCGTGAGGAAGGTGGACCACCTCAGCAGCGGCTTCAAGGAGCACACGGACTCGTTCCCCTTCTCCAGCCCCAGCAGCCACGACATCACCAAAGAGGGGCTGCAGAAGGAGCATGCCTCCGACTTCCAGGTACGGCTTCTTCCCACATCCCTCTCAGCAGCTGCCGCTTTATTTGCCACCACGTTTCCTCCTGCTTTAACGGAGCAAACCCTGATCCCCAGTGTAACCTCCCTCCTGCCTCTCCAGAGCAAAATCCAAACTAACACCTCACTGCATGCCAGTGGCACCGGGGACATAAGGTAGGACTCTGCTCCAACAGAGTGTGCCCAGGGCAGGAGGCAGTGGACATCCTGGCACAGGCTGGTTGTGCCAAGGCTGCCCTGCCCGTGGCCAGGGGCTCTCAGGTGCAATTCCACCTTAGCAGGGGCTGATGTTGTGGCTGCTCTCCCTGGCTTAGCCCAACATTGTGTTTCAGCTCTTTGCTTGTTGGGGATGAGCTGGGTGGGAGGAGAGCAGCCTGCAGCCCCTGAAAGCAGCCCAAATTGCAGGGACCCTGCTTGCAGGAATCCTCCATCCCCAGAGGTACCCAGGCAGGGTAGTTTGGAGAGCAAAGGCTTCAGGACAAATCTGCATCCAAGGGAGAACACCTTTGGAGCAGTGCAGGGCAGCTCATGCCCTGCTGTCCTGCTGCTCTCAGGGGTCCCAGCTTGTGCCCGGGTCCAGGGATGTCAGTGGTGGTTGGGGCTGTGGCACAAGGCCCTTTCTGGAGCACACTCCCTTGTTCAGAGTCCTATTGTTCTGCATGTGGTCCCCCCAGCCCGAGGTCCCAGTCTCCCGCAGTCACTGCATGGCACCGTAACTGGTGTTTGCACATTTTTTCCCTCTTTCTCTCTTTCTTCCCCTTTCCCCAAACAATCCAGGCCACGTGTCTCCTCATCCTGTGTTTCCTTTTGGTTTCCGCATTGTCTCCCGCCATGGTGATGAAGCTCCTTCTCCTCCTCATCCTTTTTGTTGTCTTGTAGTTCTTTACTGTTTCAGAGACCCATTGTTTTGTTTTCTGGCTTTTTTTTCTTCCCGCTCTTTTGGTTTGTTCTCATTAACTCGCCCACGCATGCAGCAGCCTGATTTTAGGGACGCCGACCCTTTCCGCATCCCCCACGCCAAGGACACGGACCCCGCACATCCCCGGAGCTACAAAACCTGCCGGGCTGAGGAGAACGACTCCTACGCCACCGAGGTACGACACAGGCAGGGAGCCACGTCCCCTTGGCCAGCGGGGTGGGGGACAGGGCTGCGGGACGGGGTTGACCCTTTCGAGAGCTGGGGACAGGGGAAGAGGCAGAGCCTGGTCGGGGAGGGACACAGGGAAGTGCAGCCCACCTTTCCCATCCCCTTCCTGGGCTGTTACAGATGAAGGAGCTGCAGCTGGTGCTGTCAGAGGCCAACGAGAGCCTGCGGGGGCTGCAGGAGCAGCTCTCACAGGAGAGGCAGCTGAGGAAGGACGAGGTGGACAACTTCTCACAGAAGATCTGCCAGGTGAGTAAGTAACAGCCTCTGCCACTGGGAGGTAGCTGTCCTCAACCCAGCCCTATGACCCATGTGGGGACCTGGGTGTCACCTGGGAGCACACACAGCATGTCCCATTTTCAGGAGCTGAGCACACTCCTCCTTGCACATGGGCATGGAGCCATGCAGGGCTTCCCCCATGGGACTGCCTCAATAGCTCTGCTGTCCCCAGCACGCTCCCGGGGTGGCGCAGGACCCCGGATGGGGATATGGGGCTGGCACCAGGCTTAGCCCAGACCTTGGGTGGGAGGTCTCACATTGCTGCCACCAGTGCCCGTCCTGGAGCCACTCATCTCTCCACAGCTGAAGGAGGACCACCAGAAAGCACTGCTGCGACGGGAGTTTGAGCTGCAGAGCCTGAACCTGCAGAGGCGGCTGGAGCAGAAGTTCTGGAGCCAGGAAAAGAACCTGCTGGTGCAGGAGTCACAGCAGTTCAGGCAGAGCTTCCTCCTGCTCTTCATGAAGCTCAAGTGGTTCCTCAAGCGCTGGCGCCAGGGCAAGGTGGTGCACAGTGAGGGCGAGGACTTTTTGGAGGTACAGTGGGCTGCCATGGAGGGGAGGCCACACTGTTGGGTGTGTCCCTCACGCCTGTTTGCCCTGCACAGGGCTGTTTGGGTGTCCCCCATCCCTGGCTGGGGGCTGTGGGTCCCCATATCACCCCAGCCATGGTGTCACCCACAGGTGAACAGCATGAAGGAGCTGTACCTGCTGCTGGAAGAGGAGGAGCTGGCCCCGCAGCAACAGGCAGACAACAAGATGTGTGCTGGGGATGCCTGGACCCCCAACACGGTGAGCAGGGTCCCCTCGAGCCCTGCTGTGGCTGTGTGGCACAGGGTGGTGGCTCCTCTTGGGATGCATGGCTGGGTGGGGATGCTCCTCCCCAGCATGTCACCCTTGGGCATGGTCCCCTGCCCTGGTGGCCTCCCCTGTCCCTCACCTTGGCAGCAGCCTGCAGGGCTGGGATGCAGAGAGGGCAGCTCCCACAGGGTCCCCCCCTGTTGGGTCCCCTTCCTGCTGCCGGTGTTCACCCCTATTCTCCTGCAGCCCAACGAGTGCATCAAGACTCTGGCAGACATGAAGGTGACCCTGAAGGAGCTGTGCACGGAGCTGCAGGAGGAGCGGCGCGGTGCCAGCGAGCTGCAGCAGCAGTTCACCAAGGCCAAGGCTGCCTGGGAGATGGAGCGTGCAGAGCTCAAGTGCCACATAGCCCAGGTGGGAGCCCCGGGCACCCCGTGGGGCTGGCAGAGCTTCCCCGTGCCTGCTGGGGGCTGGGGGCCTGCCTGTGCCCTGTGCCAAGCGCTGGGCTGGGAGCAGGGTGGCACTGTGGGAATCTTAATTAGCAGCCACTCAGGCAGGAGAGTTTCCATGGCAACAGGGCTGGCATGGAAATCTGACTGTGGAGCAGCAGAGGATGGATGCTCTTTATTCCTCTGTGGGGAGGGTGGGATGGGACAGGGGCTCAGCATCCCTCCTGAGGCCAGGCAGCTGAGAGCAGCATCAGAGCCCACCTCTCCCCCACCCCAGGTCACAGCACAGGATCTGATCCCTGGGGATGCTGCAGAAGGGATGCATGGCTGCAGGGAAGGCAGGAGGTGGAGGGAGGGCAGCCTGGGCACTGGGGGAAGCTCCTGCCTGTAGGATGAGTCCCATTGGTCCTTCAGCCCTGCCCTCCCAGTGCTGAGAGGTTTCCACTCAAGCCGTGCTGGCAGCAGCCCATGGCTGTACATCAGCTCTGCTCCCCAGCACAGGCACCAGCACTTTCCAGGCAGGATTTCTCTTGGCACAGCATGAGTTCCCAATTCCCATATCTCCTCCTCAAAAGCAAGCAGAGCTGCCATGGTGGCAGCACCCCAGTGGTGCTGCATGTTGGGGGCTGCTCTGGCAGCACTGCAGGTGATGCTGCCCCTCTCCAGGAGCATGTCCTGCAGGCAGGAGCACAGCCGGGCAGGCAGGACATTGAGCCTGTGTCCTGCTGGGTGACCATCTGCTGGGCCGGCTGGCACGATGTGACTGCAAGCCAGGGCTGGCCATGGCTTGGCTGTGCCATGGGCAAGCCATGCTGTGTGTATCACATCCCTGGGGACATGCTTATTGCCCAGCCTGGCAGCATGGGACTGGCCCTGGCCAGCGGGATGCCCACAGCCCTGCCTGTTTGCTGGAGCCATGGGTCCCTCACAGCCACCACCGTGTCCCCACAGCTGGAGTCAAAGGCAGGCAAAGGGATCGCGGAGCGTGCGCTGCCAGACTGGAAGGTGGCACTGAAGAGGGAGCGTGAGGAGCACCAGCATCTCCTGGCCGAGTCCTACAGCGCTGTCATGGACCTCACCAAGCAGCTGCAGATCAGCGAGAAGAACTGGAACCAGGAGAAGGTGGAGCTGCTGGCTCGCTTCAAGGAGGAGCAGCAGCAGGCAGAGCAGCAAGCGAAGGACCTGCAGAACAAACTTAACCAGGTGTGGTGTCCCCCATCCTGCACGTGTCCTTCAGCCTCTGCTGCTTGCCCCGAGAACGTTTCATGCTTTTGCTTGCCCAGAGAGGCTCATGTTGCATCTGTTGAGTGACCAATACATTCTCCAGTTGCAGAAAGGATCCAATCCGTGGGCATTGAAGCACTCTGAAATGGAAAAGCACGGCAGCAACTGGAAAGAGGTGGGTAAGAGAGGGTGGAGTGCTCTCAGGATGCTCTTAGGGCTGAGGTCTGTGCTAAGGGTTAGATGGGAGGATATGTGAACCCCAATTAACATCTCCTTAAACAGCAAATGAGGCTGCAAGGGAGAGCACCAGGAGAATGGGAACGTGAAAGACATGGCTGAACCCCAAAAGCTTCTGTGGGGTTATAAAAAGCTGATTTTAAATAGACGTGGTTGCACCAAGCCATGTGCAGTCCTGGGACTGCTGTGCCTCAGTGTGTGGGGAAGCTGGTGGTGCCAGAGGGGACCAGGATGCAACCCCTGAGCTCCAGCCCATCTCTCTGCTCTGGTCCTCTGCTTGCTGACCCCGGAGCTTTCTCCTGTGCCCTCCTAGGCTCTCAATGAGAAAATCACAGACAAGGAGACAATCTCTGAAGCAGAAGCCAAGGGAACCAACCTCAAAAGGTGAGTGTGCTGGTGCCTCCATGGTCCCTGGAACATAGGAGGGGGTCCCTGGGCTTGACATCCCTGAGAGTCATGGGGAGATGCAACCATGTTCCAGGGTAGTCCTGGAAACAAAAGGCTCCCTGTGAGGAGCAGGACTGGGTGCCCTGGAAGGTCCCATTGGGGTGGGAGCAGAGTGCCTCAGCTGTTCCCCAATCCCCTGCCCTGGCCCCCTTTGATCCCCATCCTCTCTCCTCCCACAGGACCAAGTCTGTTTCCTCCATGTCAGAGTTTGAAAGCTTGCTCGACTGTTCTCCCTACCTCCCTGGAAAGACCGTGCCAGGGCTGGGTAAAAAAGCATCTTCAACCACTCAGATGCTGCCCAACGGGATCCGGGACAGCACCAGCCTTCCTCCCTCAAACTGTACATATGTGAATATCGAACAGCCTGCCCCTGACAGCCTGGCCAAGGAGAAGCTGGGCATCTCCTCCTGGGACTACTCACGGGCAAGCAGCCTCTCCGGGCACGACCCAGCCCAGAAACAAATCCAGAGGAGCTACACGGCGCCCGACAAGACAGGGATCCGCATCTACTACAGCCCGCCGGTGGTGCGGCGGCTGGAGGCGCCTCTGGTGCACAACAAGGAGGGCAAGATCATGATCGAGCCCGGATTCTTGTTCACCATGGCCAAGCCGAAGGAGCCGGAGGAGTCGGCCAGCGCCGAGGGCACCTACAGCCAGTGGCTGTGCAACTTCTCCAAGCAGCAGCAGGAGCTGCTGGATGGCGGCGCGGGGGAGAGCGCGGTGCCGCCGGTGCCGCGCTTCCCCCACTCGCTGCACGACCTGGAGATCTCCGGCAACATGAGCGACGACATGAAAGAGATCACCAACTGTGTGCGCCAGGCCATCCGCTCCAGCTCGCTCGAGAGGAAGGTGAAAAGCACCTCCAGCCAGACGGTGGGGCTGGCCCACGTGGGCACACAGACCATCCAGACGGTGAGCGTGGGCCTCCAGACCGACCTGCCCCGCGGCGCCGGCGTGCATGGCAAGAGCTGGTCCCCGCGCAGCTCCTCCCTCGTGTCCGTGCGCAGCAAGCAGATCTCCTCCTCCCTGGATAAGGTCCACTCCAGGATCGAGCGGCCGTGCTGCTCCCCAAAATACGGCTCTCCAAAGCTCCAGAGGAGGTCTTCCTCCAAGCTGGACGCCTCCAAGGACAGGAGCCTGTGGAACTTGCACCAGAGCAAGCAGAACGGCTCTGCCTGGGCCCGCTCCACCACCACCCGCGACAGCCCCGTCCTCAGCAACATCAACGATGGCCTGTCCAGCCTGTTCAGCGTGGTGGAGCACGCGGGCAGCACCGAGTCCATCTGGAAGCCGGGCTGCCCTGAGAGCAGCCGGGCCAAGCCTGAAGCACCCAAGTACGGCCTGGTGCAGGAGTTCTTCAGGAACGTCTGCGGGCGGGCGCAGAGCCCCACTGCCCCCCAGGAGAAGAAGGAGGCCACTGGGGAGGAGAGCAAGAGGGCTGAGCACCCCAGCCCCGCCACCCACCACCCAGCCGAAAACATTTCCCGCGTCTTGAACAAGAAGGTCCTCAAGCAGGGCAGCTGCGAGGACCCCAAGCCCTCGTCCCCTGGCCAGGGCAGTAAGGACGCAGCCCTGCGGGACCCCGACCTCATCTCGGCCATAGCCAGCGAGGTAACGAGGCACGGAGCCCCCCGAGGTGTCCCGCCGTGGCGGCGGACGGGGTGCCTGACCCCTCTAACCCCGCTGTGCCCTGTCTATCTTTGCAGGACACGGCGTGTGACTGCAGCTCCCAGTCCCTCACCTCCTGCTTTGCCCGGCCTTCCCGCTCCGCGGTCCGCCACTCCCCCTCCAAGTGCAAACTGCACCCCGCGGACACCCCCAGGGCGGAGGAGAAGCCAGGGGCCTCGAGTGAGTGAGGACGGGGGGCCGGGGGACACAGCAGCGTGCCTGCCATCCACTGTCCTGCTGGAAGAGCGCCCGCGCTGAGCCCGCGGGGGCCCCTCTCGGAGGTGGCGCGGGCTCATCTGTCTCCTAAACGTCCCCTCGGCCCCGGGGACGCTTACGAAGCAGATGTGGAGCCGGAGGCTGCCGGGTGCCCCGGGATGTGGGGACGCCCTGCCAGGGTGGCAGCATCACCTCCTGCCTGTGCAGAGCCCCGCTGCCGGCACCGGGGGGTCCTGGCCGGTGCCACCGCGCCGGGAATGTCAGCTGCGACCCTGCTGTGCCGAGGGCTTGCGGGCGCTGAGAAAGGGAGAGCAGCCAGGGGAGGCTGCCGGTGTCGACAGGGAGGGCTGGGGTGAGGCAGTCGGGAAGCGCTGGCCGAGGGGCGATGCCGCGCGGACGGAGGGCGCTGGCTCCGGGCGCTGCCTGGGCTCGGTGTGCCGCCGGCATCCCGCGGGCCGATTGCGGCGCGGTTGCATCAGCCGCGGCCCGCGTGTGCTTCCCCGGCAGGAAGGAGGCGGGAGGCTCTCTGAGCTCATCCGGGCCGGGCTGGCTGCGGGGCCCTCCCTGGCCACCCTTCTGCTCTGGGGGTGCCGCTGAGGCCCTTGGCTGCTGGGAAGGGTCCGGGTGGTGCCCGGGCTCCTCCAGCTGCAGAGCCGGGATCGCTGGGTGCAGAGCGTGGGGAGAGGTGGCCTGTGCCTCTGTGTGTGTGTGTGCACATCCCCTGCTCCCAAGGGGCCGTGGTGCCCCTGCCTCACACCCACCTCCCTGCTTGGGGCCACTTGTAGTTATTTCTCCTCCAAGTGCTGAATATACATATTTCTCTTTTTTTTTTTCTTTTTTTTTTTTTTTTTTTTTTTTTCTTCCCC
>VYXD01004737.1:162152-174033 GCA_013397195.1 Hylia prasina | reverse complement strand
TTCCTTTCCCTCCTCTTCTGGCTCTGCCCAACTCCGGACAGCCTGCAATGTAAAACCAAGTGCATTTTAAAAATACCGAAATGAGCTACATTGGAGAGGCACCAATTGGATTAAGAGATTGTGGGTTGGGAGGCTGCAGCGTGGCCCGCGGTCTGCGCCGCTCGTCCCTCCATCACCACCAGAAAAAGCCTTACCCCGGGAGGGAGGGGGCAGCAGCCACAGCCCCACGGCACTGCAGAGCTCCTGGGGCTGCGGGACTGCGACCCAGCCCCACACAGAGCAGCCTTGGTGCCTCTGTGCAGCTCCAGGAGAGAACAGAGATTTCTGAGGCAGCTGCCTGACCTATTTTCGAGCTGCCTGCCAGGGGCCAGGCAGGGATTCACCCAGATGGAGCTGCCTGCAGGTGCCCGGGGCCCAGTGCATTGCTCTGGGGCTGTGTGCCCTGTTCTGGGGGCTCCATCCACTGCTCCAAGGGCTCTGCATTGCTCTCGGGCTCTGTACAGTGCACCAGGGGCTCCATACACTGCTCCAAGTGCTCTGTGCACTGCTCTGGAGCTCTGTACAGCACCCCAAGGGCTCTGTGTGCTGCTCTGGAGCTCTGTACAACACCCCAAGGGCTCTGTGCGTTGCTCTGGAGCTCTGTACAGCACCCCAAGGGCTCTGTGTGCTGCTCTGGAGCTCTGTACAACACCCCAAGGGCTCTGTGCGTTGCTCTGGAGCTCTGTACAGCACCCCAAGGGCTCTGTGTGCTGCTCTGGAGCTCTGTACAACACCCCAAGGGCTCTGTGCGTTGCTCTGGAGCTCTGTACACTGTTTCCAGGGCCTCTGCACATTGTCATCTCGCAGTTTCTCCTAAGAACTGCTGGTGCTGCCGAGGCTGCTGCCCTCTCCCGTCCAGTCGCTCACTGCCCACAGCATCACTGCCACGTCGCAGCCTCCGTCAGCATCTCCAGGACAGCCACTCACTGCCTGTGTCTCTGGACACACCAGCATCAGCCAGGGCCCAGCGGGCCCAGCACCGATGGCCTTTTGCTCCTGTGGCACCTGGCCGGCCCCTGGGGGACCCTTGTCACCCGGGTGGGGGGCACTCAGGGCAGGTGCTGCCCACCCTCACCAGCAGCCGGGGCCGGGCTGTGTCCCTGCCTGCCACGGAGGAGTCGGGTCCAGCACTGCCACGGGCAATCTCCTGCTGTACATAGATCCTTTTGGGGTGGTTTTTAGCATTTTCATGGATAATTGGGGTCTTGGTTTGGTTTGGTTTTTTTTTAAAGACTCTCTACTTTTTGGAATGTGGTTTCTCATTTTTACAACTGCCTTTTAATTATTTGTAATATTGGTCCGTTCTGTCTTACTCTGTAAATAACGGTGCTGGGCATTTCCCAGGGGGGCTGAGATGAGGCCGGCAAGGAATTTGTGGGGAAAATTTGCTTAAGGTGTGGAGGTGGCTGATTCTACTCCAGCCCCTCCATGGATTCTGCCCCCGTCCACATGCCAGTGCCCAGCCTGGGGTGAAACCCGAGGTGTTTTGGGCAAAGCCACGCTTGCCCCTGCCCTGTCCTCCTCCTTCCTCTCACCAGCCCATGCCTAGGTCGCATGAAGGGCACCTCCTGCCCTGATGACAGGCTCTGCCTGCCCCATCCTGCCCCCCTGTGTCATGCCTGCTTGTTGTGTAATGAATAAACGCCCTGCAACCCCTCACCCTTACCCTTGGTGCTGCCTTCCCTTGCTGTGTTGGGGGGACCGTGCTGCCTGTTCTGTCTGGGGCAGTGCTGCTGCAGAGGGAGGTGTGGGGTGACACAGTTCTGTCCCTCTGTTCCTGCCATCCTGCCTGCTGCCCAGCCCACACATGGTGTCCCATCCTCTCCTCACCCACCCGTCTGTCCCTGACACCATCCCCATGTGCTGAGCCCAGCTGTGCAGCTGTGCCACACCACCAGAGCTCCTTGCAGCTCCTGCGGGTGCTCACTGCCAGCACTGTCACCCCACACCAGGCTCCCTCAGCTCTGCATTGTCCTTGTGATGCTGGTGTTTCTCACAGCTGCCCTGTCCCATCCCAGCCTGCACACAACCCACATCCCCCTTCCTCCTCTGCCCATGGCTTCCTGCCCTAGTGCCCCTCGGTTGGACTCCATCTCAGAGATTGTTTCCAACCTTAATGATTCTGTGACTCACCTGCTGGTCCCAGCCTCCCCTAAGGTTCCCTCCATTAAACTCTCCCACCCTGAGGTCCTCCATCACCCACCAAAACCCACCCTCCTTTTGCTCTTCCATCATCCTTCATGTGCCATCCCTTTCATCCCTGCTCTTTGATCCACCGTGTTCCATCCCTCTTTATTGTGTTCTTTCATCAACCCTAACCCAGCCCAGCCCTTTTTCCTCCTTCCTGTGCTATTCCATCCCATTCCTCCTTCCCATGTTCCATCACCCACCATACCCATTGTATCTTTCATGTCCCAGCCCTTCGTCCACTGCTCCTCCATTGCTCACCCATCCCTCCTTCCTTGCAGTCATCTACTGTGTCCCATCCTTCCCTGCCACCCTCCTCCATCACCCACCAGATCCCATCCTTCCTTTCTGTGCTCCTCTATCAGCCACCATGCCCTGTCCCTCCTTCCTGTCCTCCTGCATCCTCCATTGTGTCCTATCCTTTCTAGTGCTCCATTGTCACTCACCACCTCCAATCCCTCCCTGTTCTCCCCACTCCCTTCATATCCCATCCCTCCTTCCACACTCCTTCCAGTGTGCTGTCATCAGCTGTGTCCCCTCCCTCCCTGCCATGCTGTGCTCCTCCATTATCCACCATGTCCCCTCCCACACTTGTGCTCCTGCATCCTACACTGCATCCCATCCCTCCTTCCCGTGCTCCTCCACTGCCCTCCATATCCCACCCTCCAGTCTTCCTGCCACACTTTCAGCCCATCCCTCTAACCTGCTCCTTCATTCACCACTTCCTGTTCTTATCTTTATTCACCACGTCCTTCTCGCATTTTTTCCTTCTCACCCTCACTATGCCCCATCCCTCCTTGCCTTGCTTTGCCTCCAGCTTTTCCTCTCATATTCATGTCAACATCTTCTTCAGCTCCCACACCACTGTTCTCTACATCTTACCATCAGTTTATCCCTGCTTATCCTCCATTGGCTCCTACCTTCACCCCAACTTCCTCCATTCCTCATCTTCTCCACATCTTTCTTCATCCTCTTCTCTTCCTCTCTCCTCTCTCAACTTCCTTCAGTTCCCCATCCCAAAATGCACCCTCACTTCCCACCATTTCACCATCCTTTCAACTGCTAATGTCACCCAAATTTACCTTCTCCACCTCTACATTTCCAATCCCTTCTTTCCCATCTCCCTATTCATCCTCCTCCACTGCCCTCCAGTCTTGGTTTTCTTCTGTCCCCTTAGTGTCTCTGTTCCTCCTGTCATCCATGTCCATCTCCTGCTGTTTCCTCACCCCTCCTCTTCTCCATCTCTCTATTCTTTCCTCCACCTCCTGCCATCTAATCTCTCTCCTTGTTTTCCTCTTCCATTTTGTCCACCTTCTTTATCCTCCACTTCTCACTGTCCTTCATCCTTCCCCATGCCCCACACCACTCACTATTTGCCTGTCCTTCCTCACCCTCCACTTCCTACCATCTGCCCAGTCTTCTCATCCTCCCCAACCTCACTCTTCATCTTCACTGTCCTTTCCACCATCTTCCATCTCCTTCACCCTCCATCTCAGACTTCTTCCTCCACCTCAGTCCTTCCTGTGACCCTTCACTTCCCATTGTTCCCCATACTTTTCCCTGCAGTTTCACCTCTTGCCCTGTCCCTCTCACACTCAATCTCTGGCTATCTCACCACCCTGTTTCCCTGTTTCTCCTTATGCTCCTCCATTTCTCCCCACCTTCCTAGCCCTCCTCTGTCTCACCAACCTCACAGATTTCCTTTTCCACCCCCCCAATCTCCAGCCATCCTTTCTTACCTCACGGCTCCCTCTCTAACTGTCCTTTCATTCTCCTTTGTCTCCTACCTCTGTCCTGACTTCCAGTCTTCTCCCAGCCTGACCTCTCCCATTCCTCCCTGCACTCTTTTACTCCCAGCACGTCTGACTCCAGCTGCAATTTTCTGCTTCTCTTCCCACTTCTCCTGCCTTACATCCCATCCCTTACTGACCCAGGAAAGCCACTTTAGCTCAGCCACCCCGATGCACACAGGAAGGGCCCTTCCTGACATCAGCAAACACTTCTCCCTAGGGCTGGTGCAGCTGGAACTGGTCATGGGGGGAAAGGAGATGACCTCTGCCCTTGGAAGGTTTCAGTAATTCAGCCAGATAAAGTCCTGATCTAACATTAACAATAACTAATGTGGAACATGGAGCTTGACTAGATTCCCCTGGATCACTTCAACCAGTGAAGGATCTCCAAGATGGGTGAGAAAGGCCAGGAATGGCTTTGAATGCATTGCTTGGGATGCTGCAGGACAGGAAGAACTATCTGTGCCACTTGCACCTGCCCCGTGGTGCTCAAGCAGACCCACCACACACTGCTCCAGCAGGACCATCCCATGCTCCACAGGGACCATCCCACCATGCTCAGGCGGGGCCATCCCATGCTGCCTGAGCAGGACCACCCCAGCAGGACCATCCCATGCTGATTGAGCAGGACCATCCCACCCTACCTGATCAGCAGCACCCCAAACTGCTCAAGCAGGACCTCTCCAGGCTGCTTGGGCAGGATTATCCAATGTAGCTGGAGCAGAACCTTCCCATGTTGCCCCAGGGGGACCACCCCGTGTCGCTTGAGCAGAACCACTCCAGACTGTTCAAGCAGAACTATTCCCAAGCTGCTTGAGTACCATGGGCCGTCCCAAAGAGGCTTCCTGAAAAAGCTGCCAGCTCCCAGGCCAGTAAGTGATCCCTGAGATGTCCCCTCAGACCCAAGAGCCAGGATCTTTCATCATCCTTGTTTACCTCCCCTCAGGCTGGGCCCTGCAGGACCACAGCCATCCCCTCCCAACAGCCTTATGGCTGCAGTAGGGCTCGAGGCTGCTGGCACTGCTGCCAGGGGGAGGACAAGTCTCCTCTCCATCCCAAGGGAGCTCCAAACCCTGTGGGACCAGCACACAGGGTCTTTTCAGAGATCCCACGTCACTCACGCACAAGGGCCACCCAGCCTCGCTTCACCGAAAACTGCCTTGCCATGTTGGAGGCTCCCAGCCATCCCATGGAGGGGACAGGGACAGCCTGAGGGGCTGTCCCACTGCAGGGACAGGGACAGTGTCTATAGGGGGGGTGGCATTTGTAAAACATTCCTGCCCGTATGCCTTCCTGGCTGGTAAATCTGGGGGAGGGTGGAGGGAATTTGCTACCTGTGTTAGGAACTAGCTGAACTTAGGTGTCTCCCCAAGCTGGATTTCTTACTCCAAATGTTCAAACTGTTGTATATTGTACTGGGATTTTTACATTGAATTATTGTAGAAAACAAAAATTTAAACCAAGTCTGTTAAAAAATAAACATTAAAAATCTCTATGAAAAAATAAATGTGAGCTTGTCTCCAAGTCCTCTCTTTACAAATGTGCCAGAGCAGGGATGTGTCTCCAGCGGTGAGTTTCCAGCGAGACCACACCACCCTCTGGTGTCAGCACCGACCTCAGCTGTGTGCTGGCCCTGCTCCAGCCGTGGCCCTTTGCTCCAGCTCTGCCTGGCTGCCAGCGCATCCTTGCACCGCCTTAAATCCTGCTCAGTCAAAGCAGAGCCCATCCTGCTCCCAGCACATGGACATCCCCGCGTGGTGTGGGGCAAGGTGTGGCCAAGCCAGAAGGAAGCAGGGCAAGAGCAGAGCTGCTTTGTTGGGTGCTGGCATCACCCTCACAGCCCCAGCAGGCACTGGTGCTGCTTCCAAAGCTGCACTGGTGTGGGATGTGCTCCTGTGTCCACATGCCCTCGCCCTGGGCATGACCGAGCCTGACCCAGAGCTCCAGCTATCCCTCCCTGCTTAATAAAACAGGGACAAAAGGAGGCAGCCACGTTTCTGGGTGTGAAAGGACACTCTCTGAAGCCTGGGGACAGCTCACACAAGGAAGCTGTTCATTAAAACCCAATCTCCTTGCTGTGCTGCTGCTGAAGGTGCTGCCTCTCCTGAGCCCAGCTTCCCTTCCTCTCCAGACCAGGATTCCAACAAATCTCTTACCGACCTGGCCCCCTCTCCCAGAATGAAAATAGCGCCAGCTGGCAGAGCCCAAGTAAACAAATGAGCTGCTGTGAGAGGAGAGAGCATCTTTATAAGTTAATTGGCCCCATCTAAGAGTCAGACATTTTCCTGTGGATAGATCGCTCAAGAAGCTCAGGCAAACAGCACTAACATGTCTCCTGGGTTTGATTTATAAGCCTGATTGCATTACTAGCTCATCTCCATATAGAATGATTATGAATATATTGTCTTTACTCTGCAGAGGGCTAAATTACCAGGCTCTGATATTCATCAGCTACTCCTTGAAGCTTAAAACCGCCTCGAATTCAGAGCTCTCTCTCCCAGTGACAGCAGGGGTAGAAAGGAAACCGCTCAGGGCTGATCCTTGTTTTCAGCACAACCTGCCTGTTGTAACACACTGATTAAGGGGGTGGCTGGACAGAGGGAGCAGCCTGAGCCAAAGGGCTGTGGAGCAGGGAAGTGCCAGAACCCAGAGCCAAGTGTATTGGTATTGAGCAGTTACATTTACAAACAAAGGAGCTGATAACTCCCAGCAGGACTGAAGGGCTCTTATCACGGTGCTGATTAAAATTTCCTCGCAGCCAGCAACGAGGGGGAGTGTCCTCGGTGGGGAGACAGTACAACCCGGTGTTTAACCCTGTTGCTGCTGAGTGCTGATTCATTCAGCACAAGTGAAGGGCTGTCCAGTCTGGCCATGTGCTGAAAATTAGCCCAGAAAGGCCCAGCAGGAAGATCCACAGCCTGGTCACATCCACTCACTCCATCTCACCCCTGCTCTGCAGGTCCCAGGAGTTTTTGCTGGTGTCACTTGTGATTCCTTCCAGATCCTTTGCTCTTTTGTTCTGCCCCCCAGTTCTGTGCCCTTGCCTGTGGTTAAAGAAATCTTTCCCTTCCCACTGCGGGATATTCTGATAAAGGCTCCCACTGCTTCTGGCACAGCCATGGAAGGCACAAACTTGTTTGTGCTGTGATAAATTCACCAAGACTAAGGTCCATGATAAAAAGATACCTTCTCTGATTAGCATGACCGACAGCTGCATCACCAAGCTTCTGAATCTGCCTCCCCAGGCCCTGGTCCAGGCTGCCCTGCCCAGGAGATGCTCTGGGAGGAGTAGACAGGCAGTGGGAGAGGAGGTGGCTTGCTGTCCTCCTCTAGACAAGCCCATGAGCCTCAGCCATCACACTGGTGCCTTGGTGTAGCACAGACACCTCTGTGCCTTCCTGGGTTCCTTCCTCCTCTGCTGTGGGTCACATCCTTCCTGCCTGATGCTGTGAGTGATTTGCATGAATGGGGATGTGATTCCCACATTTACTGGCAATAAGGCCAGTCATCAGAAGGCAATGCCTTGTGACCACACCGAGACCCCCAGGTAAGTCACCTGCTCACCTGGAGCACTGCTTTGCCCAAATTAGCACAAATTTCCCACGTGAGGCTACCTCCTGCTCACCCCACCAGGATTAGAAGGTCTGAGGTGTACAAACCAGTTCACACTTTCCAGTTTCTTTCCCCCACCCCCAGCATCTTCAGGACTGAGATCTTTCCTGTCAGGGAAGATGCAGTGAAGGGTCCCACCACAGCTGCTGAGCTGCTGTGGGTGCTGCACTAGAGAAGCTGTTTCCAGAGTATCCCAAGCAGAGTGTGAGCAAGACACCACATATCCTGGCCAGTATCTTTTTATTTACTCTCTGAGTCACTTCAAGAGACCTTAATACACATTAATGTATCCACTTCAAGTACTTTTATTCCTTTACAGGAAGAGGGAAATAAAGGGCCTATAATGAGCTGATTTTTCAGGACTGCCTGGTGAGTTAGGAGAGCTGGGAGCCAAGCTTGGAGCAAGCCCTGCAGCATCCAGCCCCACCAGCTCCCAGGGCAGGAGCCCAGCTGGATGCAAACTGCCCTGGAGTAGAGGAGCTGGAGCAGCAAAGCATGGTCATACAGCAGGACTCCCTTTCCTAGATCCTGTAAAATCACTAAAGAAGCCTGGACACATCAACCAAGCGCTCAGGGCCAGGTGGGATGAGGCTTAGAACAACCTGGCCTAGTGGAAGGTGTCTGTGCATGGCAGGGGGTTGGAATGAGATGAGCTTTACGTTCCCTTCCAACTCAAAGCATTCCATGATTCTGTGGTTTTTCAGCTGGGAGATACTGAAATGAAAATGTGAGGAGGGCTGTGTTTGTGCCATGGGGGTCTGACTGATGGTACCAGCTCTGTGGTTCACAACCCTGTACGGAGCAGCTTAGACAGTGACTGGAAGAGGAGAGAGCTGGGGAAAACAGTAGGAGGCTATTTGGAATTTTCTGCTTTGCTGGTGCTTTCTGAGAGGAGATGCACCCTCTGCCCATCAGGCAGCTCCCTGGGCCACAGCTGTGGACAGCTGCAGCATAAGAACAAAATTCCTTGGCTGCAGCAGCCCAAGCTGGACAATGTTGGACGAAGGACAGCTGTGGGGCTCATGGAACATGGTGCTGCCCCAGCCTTGTGGTTTGGAATGTCCTACACACAGAGGCAACAGTTGCTGGACAGAAATCATGCTGTCACTGAGGCTGGTGGGGAATTTCAGCTGGCCAAATCACTGAAAGCAAAAAGCCAATGAGAAGGGAAGCAGAGGGTGCCTCCCAGAGCTGCAAACCACCTCTTCATGGACTCTGGGACCTTGTCCTGTGACAAGGAGAGTGACAAAGCCCTTTCCCAGCAGTGGGGTGAATGACAGCCCCCTTCCTGGCACTTAGGGGCACGGAGAGTTTGTTAAAGAGCCGCTGGTAAATGCAAAATCCCTGGGACACAGGCTGCTGGAATTGAAGGTTGGCAACTTGTAACAGAAAATTATCAGCTTGAGGTGGCTTGTGAAGGATATTAGAAGTGCTGGGTTTGTCCCACTTCTCAGGAGAGGGTCAGTGTGGTTTCCAGCTGGGGTTAAATGATGTGCCAAGTGTACCCAGAAATTCATGGAGCTGTGCATTGACCATTGATCCAAGGGGAGTGCTGGAGTGCAATTCCCACAGCTCCTGAGGAGCTTCAAAATACACCTGTCTGAGAGCCCAGGCTGCAGAGCCAAACTGACTTTTTCTTAAACCCCCCCACACACACCTTTTGTAATAGGGAACTTGGAGGTAATGATCCTGCTGGCTGGTCAAGGGAAATTTCTTGCAGGATTCAGCTGTGTCCTTACTGTTCTACCCACAGAGAAAGCCTGGGCTCAGAAACTGGTGATCCCAGGCTGAAAGTTCAAAAAGGAATGGGCTAAAACTGGGCATCTTGATGGATTGAACTTGTGCTGGAGACTTCACCTTCATCCATGTGATAGAGATTGAGACCCTGCACACTGATCTTCCTGTGATTTTTTGTTTGTTTGGGGGTTTTGTTGTTGTTGTTTGTTTGTTTTTTGGTTAAAAACAATGAAATTAATAATATGAGGCCACACTGTAGCTCTCCAGGACAGGGATTTT
Organism: Hylia prasina; assembly: GCA_013397195.1. Classification (NCBI taxonomy): domain Eukaryota; kingdom Metazoa; phylum Chordata; class Aves; order Passeriformes; family Sylviidae; genus Hylia; species Hylia prasina. The sequence goes on along the minus strand of VYXD01004737.1, from coordinate 164,389 downwards.
ATAGCACATGGCTGAGGAAGTTTTGTTACTCAGGCTACAGCATGGTGTGAGGGTGGCTGACAGATTTGGGATGTAAATCCTGCTGAGCTCATGTTGGAGGTGCATAGAGAGTTTCTCTGGAGTTGGACATTGGACATAACCCATGGAGAGAAGTATCACTTGAACTACTCCTGAGTTTCACCTCCGAGTAAACCGGCTGTATCCTCCTAAATGGGGTCACAGAAGAATCTTTGCCCTGAAGCAGTGTGGGCAGGCAGCAAACTGACACCAGAGCAGGGAGCTGCAGCACAGCTGTGCCCTTCCAAACTAGGGAACATCCTTAATGAAAAATGCACACCAGCCCTGCTGCTTTTGTGTGTAGAACTGTTTCTGGCCTCTTTGCTAATGAGAACTTTGCTTGGAGTGGCATATAATGTTCACCAGTCTACAAGTTTGTGTCTCCTTCAGTCTACAGCAGGGCAACACTCCCAAGGAGTGCACAAAAGCATGGAAAACCCAAGGATACCAAAGTAGGCTGTACCTGCTTGCTGACACTGTGCCAACTTCAAGTTTATGGACTTTAATCTTTTGAGTGCTCCTTGGCCCTGGCCCAAACCAGCACAAAATTCCTAGGGCAGGTGGCTGCCTGGGCACAGCACTGCTTTGCTCCAAGGGGTGCTATTCCCTAGTGGAGAAAAGGAATTTGAGGTTTTGGCAGCCAGCCTAAGAAATATCTTCTTGGGCAGGCAACATCATAGGGGCAGGCAATGCTGTTGGGATAGTTGGGCTCAGTGCAGGGAATGCTAAGGATTGGGATGACAAGGGGCCTGCTGCAGGAGGTACAACCACACGGAGCTCCTGCTCTGGGACCGGACTCTTGCCATCAAGGTGGTCCTGGGGACACCCCAGCTCCATCCTCCTGCTCCAATGGGCATGGCTACTCAGGGGCTTATCTTGTTCAATTCTGTCTGTGCCTAAGGACAGTGACCCTGCTCCTACTCTGGGCTCCTGTTCCAGCATTTGACTGCCTTCTTGGTGAAAAAAAGTGAAAAAAATTGCTTATTTTCTCACTACCTCAAAAGACCTGTACAAAGTTTTTGCAGGAGGAAGGTGCTCAGTGAACTGCCACAGCTCGCTGTGCACACACAGCTCAGTGGAGGGGAAGTGGAGGGCCATGGATCCGAACCAAAGTTGTTTTCCGCAGGGGGACAAGGCACAGAGTGTGGCCTTACCTGCTGGCTTGCACTGGGGCTGGAGGAGGAGGATCTCATGGACAGTGCCCGGGGCTGCTCCCTCTGCCTGGCAAAGTGGCAGGGACTGGCATGTCCTGCTGACAAGGGAGATGTGGCTGACAGGGCAGCACTGTTAAATGGGGACACTGCTAGCATGGGGGACAATGGGCCATGGGCTGACAGGAGACATCACTGACAGCGGGACACCACTGACAGGGGACACTGCTGACAGGGGTCACCGCTGATGGCAGGGGGACACCACTGACAGAAGGGCCACCGATGAGGGGTACATGCTGACAGGGGCGACACGGAGGGAAGGGTACATGGCTGCAGGGTGACTTGGCTGATAGGGGGTCACCGCTGACACGGGGGACACCACTAGCACAGGGGACACGGCTCACAGGGCGTCACCACTGACACGGGACAGCGCCGAAACAAGGACACGGNGGCACAGAGTGTGGCCTTACCTGCTGGCTTGCACTGGGGCTGGAGAAGGAGGATCTCATGGACAGTGCCCGGGGCTGCTCCCTCTGCCTGGCAAAGTGGCAGGGACTGGCATGTCCTGCTGACAAGGGAGATGTGGCTGACAGGGCAGCACTGTTAAATGGGGACACTGCTAGCATGGGGGACAATGGGCCATGGGCTGACAGGAGACATCACTGACAGCGGGACACCACTGACAGGGGACACTGCTGACAGGGGTCACCGCTGATGGTAGGGGGACACCACTGACACAAGGGCCACCAAAGAGGGGCACACTGCTGACAGGGGCGACACGGAGGGAAGGGTACATGGCTGCNATGGTGCTGCCGGGGGAGCAGGCCCGGATCTACCGGCCGCGGCCCGAGCTGCTGCCCGCGGCCCACGTCCCCTCGCTGTCCCACTACCAGCGCCTGTACCAGCGCTCCGTGGAGGAGCCGCACGGTGAGCGGGGCCGGCGCGGCGGGGCGGCGGCTCCCCGGGCCCTGCGGGGGCTGCCCGCGGCGCTGTGGGGAGCGCGGGGAGCGCTCCGCGAACCCCCGTGTC
>VYXD01004737.1:120506-161902 GCA_013397195.1 Hylia prasina | reverse complement strand
GCACAGGGGACACGGCTCACAGGGCGTCACCACTGACACGGGACAGCACCGAAACAAGGACACGGCTGACAGGGAGGGACACCGCTGACAGAAAGGACAAGGCAAACAAGGGGACACCACTGACACAAGGACGCTGCTAGGAGGGGGACACCGGAGACACCCGCACCGANCCGTTACCCTCGTCCCTGTTTCCTGCTCACGGGCTCCGGCGCCCCTTGCCTTTGCAGAATTTTGGGGGGACATCGCTAAAGAGTTCTACTGGAAGCGTCAGCACACGGGACCCTTCCTGAAGTACAACTTCGATGTGACCAAGGGGAAGATCTTCATCGAGTGGATGAAAGGAGCGACCACCAACATCTGCTACAACCTCCTGGACAGAAATATCAATGAGAAGAAGCTTGGGGACAAAGTTGCTTTTTACTGGTAAGTTTCTCTTTTGATTGTGGCGGAGAGAATGTGTAAATAGCCCCCTGAAGTGTACAAACAGTGTCAATTTCTTCCGAGGTGAATGAAGACATAAAACCTGAGAGGGGCTAATCCTTAGATGGGTTCAACGTGTGTTTGCTTGCAGTGTCCTTGGGAAGGGCTGTGCCGGGAAGCTTCTCTGCCCTTCTCGGGAAGCTTCTCTGTCCTTCCTGGGATGCACTGAAGTGCCCGGCATAGCAGGGGAATGCCTGACTCCCAGCTCTGCCTCTGCAGTTGTACCTGCTGAGAGCTCCGAGCTGTCAGACAGGAGTGAGGCAGGTGCCACAACTCCCTGGTGAAGGAGGTAGATGTGGAGAGAGGCACAGGATGAGGAACAGCCAACATCCAACAGCTAAAAGCTAATAAACCCCATTATCTCCTGTTTATGTTTTGTGGGTCTGGCAATTTTCCACTCCTGTGGCAGAAAGGTGCTCCTGATACCTGAGTTTGTAGGTGGATTCCTTGCACTTGAATGTGAGGTGCTTTCAGAAAGACTGGCTTCTCTATCTTTGGGAGGAAAAGTTACTTCCAACCCTATCTGAACTATGTTCCCGCTTTTTTACCAGAGTAGTTACTAGTGTTAAAATCCATGTAAAACTTAATTTTCATGTTGTTGCAAAGTAGGTTTCATTTGTGATGTCCAGGCTCCAGAAGTAATGCGCTCCTGCTGAACTAGCTCAGCTGGCAGCACAGATGTGTCCTCAAACAGAGCTGTGCCTGGCTTTCCTGTGCATTTTGCTGTTTCCCTTGAGCTTGTATTCATGTAACCTGGCTTTGACTGTGTGTGGCAGGGCAGAAGCACAATTAAATGTACCCCATAGTAGGAATGCAACAGCTCTCTGGGATATGGTGAGTCCCTTGAGCAGAGCAGATGGAGAAATCTTACTGTCATTGCAATAAAAATATCGGATGCTCAGTGATTTATTGTGCAGCTGAAGGTCCCCTGAGTCACCTGCTGTAAAGTTGACTGGGGAGCCGCCTCACTGCTGAAAGGAACATGGTTATACCAGTGTGGCCCTGGCTGTGGCTGTAAAATTTGCTTCATAGAGTTTCTAAGCACAGCCCTTCTGCTTCAGTGAAACAATTACACATGCTGCCTAGTAGATAATCATATTGATAAGGCACAGGTGAAATGCTGAAAAGTGTTTACTTCTCTGCTAGTTAAATAGATTCTCTATCTCACTCTGATGTAAAATGACTGCAGCTCCTGAATGAACACCTCCTTTGTAAACTCCTGCAGGTAAGGTGCGCCAGCAATTAAAGCCATTTGGCAGCCACTGCTGGGGTTTGTTGAGGGACTGGGTTCTTTGTGCATGTAAAAATCTTTGTGTGACAGTGAGGCAGCCACCCACAGTTTTAATTTGGGCTTGGTGAACATTTTTCTTGTTGGTTATTCTGGCAGCCTTCGTGGGGGTATTTGTGATGCTGAGAAAAGCTTGGGGTGGATATAAAAGTGGTGGGTGGCTGTCAGTCATGGTGTTCACAGTGCTAAAAAATAAAGTCTCTCTTCCTCCTTAGCAGAGAGTTTCCCCTGCCTGTTTTGGGACAAACTCTCCTGGTGTGGCTCTATCACAGGTGACCAGGCACTGTAGTGTGCAGCTGTCAGCTAGGAATGCCAGTGGGAACAATGGAAGAGGCACGCTGTGACAAACCTGAGGGCTTGGGAAAGCAGGGCTGAGGGTTGCAACTCACAAAATATGTCCTCTCTGGACACGTGGTTTTCTTCAAAACAAAACAATAATTAATTGCTCTCATCTTGTCCTCATGCATTTTGTTTTTAACACTCTGGAATGAGCCTGGCTCCCTAAAACACTTGAGACTTGTCACACTTTATGAAAGGTCGAAAAAGAAATTAAAACCTCTGAAAGGTGAAGAGGTTTTTTTTTATTTTTAAACACCTGAGCCATTAGATTGTGTCTAAGAAAGTCTGTAGTCTGCTAGATGGGAAAAGTGCTGAACTTACACCAAGGTTTGGTTCACTGCCCAGCTCTGAGAGCTCTGAAAAGATACAGGACCATGGTCTTTGCTTTCAGAGAGAAGGAAATTAGAGAAAAGTTGAATAATGTTTGGAGGCATTGCTGAGTGTCTCTGAGAAGTGACATGTCCTTACAAAACTCAGACTGCTGGCTGTGGCTCCAGTCTTGCATGGGCAGAAGGAGCGAGCAGCTCGTCTGGGTTTATTAGGGCCAAGCTAAAGGTTCCTGCACCACCAGCAGTCCAGGACTGCCCAGCTTGGCTCCACTCACAGGGTCTAATCCCAAGCCACATGGAATTGTGTTTTCAGCACAAAGGGCAGTACATGGGATTGCCTAATGCTGCAGAACTTGTACATAGGTGACTTTTGCTGTCGTGGTGTTGTCCTCACAGTGCTGTTAGGGCTGTGTAGTTCAAAGTGGCCATCCTGAGTGTGTAGGAAACATGGATTTTCCCCTGCTTCACTAGGATATCTTGGGCCGCTTGTGAACGTTACAAATATTTCTGGTTTCACTGCTTCTGATTCCTCTTTCTCTACTTGGTATTGCTGATGTGGCCTAAAAAACGGAACAGAAGCTCCAGGAAATGCTTCTGATAAAGTGTTGCTCTCCAAAGTCAAATCTCTTTCATAATGGTGTGCAAAGGCTGAGATCAGTAACAGTGGTTGCTGTGCAGGTGGGTACCTGTGGTGACTCTCGTGGGCCTTGCAGGGGAAATGGATGGACCAGCTCCTGGGACATTAATGGGACTTGCAGCAGTGCTGAGGACTTTGTGAGGGGTGGTTAATTAGGGCAGGAGCACAGCATTCCCTCACCCTGCTGTAGACATGCCTAAATCACTTGGCCAGCCCTTAGTTCTGTGCTGAAGTGTTTGTTAATAATCTCGTATAAACTTCAGCTGGGCAGCCTGTGGAGGTAGAAATATAACCATGTGGGAATTAAAAAAAAAAAACACCTATTGCAAAACTCTCTAATTAGACCCTGGGGTGTGAAAGTATTTGGATGAGATGTGTTCTGTGTGTAAGCTGTGCCTCTGTTTCTCAAACCAGTTACCCCAGCTGCAGTGCTGGTGGTGCCTGGTGGGACAGGGACAGGAGGTAGAGCTTTGTTTTTAGAGTCCCTCTGGCTTTTGCCATCTCTGGGAGAGTGTATTAATTTTCTGCTTTTTCATATTGGCATATGATATTACAAATCTAGAAAGGAGCAATAAAGGTAGTAAAGGCTGCTAGAGCTTATTGGAACTTTGTTTAACAAAATGAGTGCCTATGGTTCCTCTTCCAGACCCAGAACAAACAAAACATGCAAATATAAAATTGGAAGGTGTGGTTTGTTTGGGCTACTTTATATGATTTGACTTTAAAATGTAATCATGGATTTAGGACCTTGTAGTCTTGAGGTTTCTTCCGATAGAACTTTATATAAGAAAATACCGAACAACTATAATAGCATATTTTAAAAAAATAAAAGATAACAAACCAGCCTCACACATCTGTCACATGAACAGATGCTGTGGCAGAGGATGTTGGTTGTTAACATCCAGCCTTTCCAAGTGCTTAATTGAAGCCAGCTTCTACATGATGCTGTTGGCTCTGCTTCTCTCACTGGCTTCAGGATTTTGGAGCATCCTGTGTCAAATTCACCATTCAATTTTTTAGTAACTTCCTGGATGACTTTATCCTTCCAGTGATGCAGCCTCTTGCAATGCTCTTCTGGTGATGAGAGCACATCCCTAAATCACAGTTTGTTTGAAGAACAAAATTCACCACTGGGAAGGTTCCTTTTACTGATGCACATTTGCAGGTGAGTGCATGGTTTGGTTCATGCCCACAGCACTGCCCAGGCTCAGCACAGCTCCTGATGGGGATTCTCCATGGGAAGAGGGGTGGCCCCCTCAGCCCCTTCTGAGGTGCCTCCCCAGCAATCCGTGTCATCTCCCTGTTGTGTGTGCAGAGGGATAGATTGCTGCTTTTGGCAGATACTAATTATTTTGGAAGCACTGCTGAACAGTACGGTGCTCTGCTTCTGGAAATCAGGCCCATTATGTGCACCTAAAATAGGTAATAAATTAGACTGAATGTATTAGTATTTTATGAAGCTGTAAACCGTGTACCTTCTTCAAGGGCAATGATAGTTGTAGATTCCATCACAGAAAGCGTAGCTCTTTTCTGGTGGGCTTTGTGAAATCTGCCAGTGTGGGAGAGGGTGACAAAACTGGGAGCTTCAGACAGCATTTCTCATCCTTCCAAAGGGGAATATCCCTGCATCGTGGGGATGACTGAGCTGTGTGGGTAGTGCAAGAGCAGGGGTGGGGAGAGCATCAATAGAAACATGGTATTAAAACAGAGACTACAGGGAGTAGTGTAGTAGCTCAGGCATGTCCAAGTCATGTGCTTTCCTGGCTTCTTTGAAATTTTTCTTGTCCCTGTTCTGGGCAGTCACCAAGCAGTGTGGTTAGTGCAAGCCGTGCAAGCAGCCACTGCTTTGGGCACTCATGTATTAAGTACAGGCTGGGACAGGAGGCACTCATAGCTTCTCCTCAGGTGTAGCTCCCTGACTTTTCTCCATAGGTAGATGGAATCTCTAACTTTGGCAGTGGGGTGTTTGGAGCAAGGTCAGGGTGGGTTTAAGATTAACTGATTTCATGTTAACTGCTCTGAATTCCGTGCTGTAGATTGCAGATGAGATACAAAGATGATGCTGCTCCAGGGCAGCACGGTGATGCCTGCTTAAGGGTTTGAGGTTGTCAGTTTGGCCTGAGGGCCTGGAAAACACAGAGATCATGGTCTAAAACTTGTTATCAAGGGCTCTGTGTGCTGTGTGCCGAGACCCATTTTCTCCTGTCCTATCTTGAGGTTCTTCTGTCCCCCCAGATGTTTCTGTTGTACTCATGTGCTGTATCCTCCATCCTGATTTCATTACTAGTGAAATATCAAAGGTAGTTCCCAGGCGAGCAGTTGTGCCAAAGGGATGAAATAAATACCTGAGAACAGGAAACTACCTCCTTCAGGCATGTGTAGGGTGTGCTTTGCTGGATGCTGTGAGTCAGCAGATTGAGCACTGTGGTACTCGGGCACTTGGTGTGCTCAGAGTCACTGGAAGTTGTTTTTCCATTCCAAGGACTGACTTGAAAGCAGAACTTGACTCATCCCTGTCAGGTACACTTGCTGGTGTGCAGGGAGATGCTGGGAAGGGTGATTAGTTTGATGTTTTGCAGATCTCCAGCCCCATTCCTGCTCTGCAGAGCCTCTTCCATCCCAGAATGCCAGGTAGGGCAGGAGCAGGGAGCTGGCAAATGCTCTCAGCCTCGTGCTGTTCTGCTCTGCCGTGTGAGGAAGGAAAGGGACAGGTATTGAAGGTTGGTGACCACTTGATTACCTAGTGCCTGTGGTCTTCTGTGGTTTTGCCCATTCAGAAGCACCCCTGGACTTGTGCCTCCATGGGAGGGCATTCCACATTATTGAAGATTTTCTCTGGGAGTAGTTTTTACTGAGCTCAAAAAACACATAATCATGCTCCTGGAAAGAGAGTGGTATTTTTCTTCTCTATTAAGTCAAATCTCTGAAGAGAGAAGGCACCCAGGTAGCACTTGAGTGGTTGCTCCTTGCCAGAGCAGTGAGGTCAGGGGTTGTTTAACTCTCCTGCCTGGGAGAGCAGCTCAGCTGCCTTGAATCAGGGAGCAGCTTTTATTTGAATTTTGTTGGATCTGTTTGTTTCCAGCCTTTTGCTCAGAAACCTTTGGTAGCTGCTACTGGCAGGGATACAGCATCCATCCACATAAATACAAGAGAATATCCAGGAAGTATTGTACCAGATAAACAAGTGGGGTGTCTGTAAGTGCCCAGGATTCGATGGCATGTGCCCCAGAGAGCGGCAGGAACTTGGATGTAGAATTGCAGAGCTGCTGGCCAGGGTATGCTGGTGATATTTGCAAAAGGCTGCGCTGCCAAGGGCTGGGAGGTTGCCAGTCCCCCTTTGCCCAGAGAGAGGGCAATGGAGAGGGTCCTGGGAACCATTAAATGTGACTTGTATCCCTAGGGGTGCAGCGGAACAGGGGCACTGGGAGAGGTGGTGGAGCTGCTGGCAGAGCTGCCGGAGCACGAGGCCGGTGGCACTGAGTGTGCAGAGATGGCTCTTTTCAGAACTCCTTCGGGAGGTTTCCCACAAAAAGTTGTTGGAGAAAGTAATTCAGATGTGCCTGGAAGAACAGTGTTTTTATGGAGCTGGTTTAGCCTTGCCCTTTACTTCCTCACTTTCAGTGGACGCTCTCCAGGGTCAGCAGCAGGACTGCCAAGGGCAGTGTTGAAACAGAATTGCTGATGGTGGCCAGGCTCACATGCTCCAGAAACAGCCTCTCCTGCTGCTGTTGCTCCTGAAGGCCAAACATCAGCCGTGGTTCTGACTCACCACTGGGTCTTTGGTTTTGTCTAAGAGGCTCTTGTTTGAGCTGCTGTGAGCACAAGTGCAGTGCTGTTGTGTAAATGACACCAGTGACACCTCTAATGTTCTTGTTTAGTACTTTTTCCTCATCCTCCTCATTGCTCTGACAGGTCTCTAGATTCAGCATGAGGGATTTAACAAGTTTTCATGAATTTCTGCTTGCATCCCTGCCTGAAAATGTTGGTCTATACCCTGTGCAATGCTGCCTTTCTGCATGGTTCTGGGGGTGTGGTTGTTACAATAACTGCCTGGGGCAGTGTGGGGGACGAGCATACACAGACAGTGGCACCTGGATTTTCTCATGTCTGTCAGACTTTTGTCTTGTTCTGCTGGCAGCTATTACAGGCAACTGGATATGTTTTAAACATACTTGATTGCTTTAGGGAGGGGCACTGTGGTTGTGCAGTGATGGCATATTGCAAATATTGGCTGGAGATTTGAAACTTGCCATGGATAAATGGAGTTCATGGACAGAGAGGATGGTGAACTTCTGTATGGATTCAGGACATGGAAGATCAGAGCCTTCAGTTTGCTCACTGGACTAGAAAACCTGATTATTTTAGCTGTGTGAATGGCTTGTGTGTTCTCCCTTGGCACCCTGGTGTGAATGGAGCAGCAGTGGACAAGGACTCCAGCTACACGTGGGTGAGACTTGCTCCAAGCAGGGGGCAAAATGCTCAGGCTTTGCCAAAGGAGGTGTGAGTGGGTGCTGGTTGGAAGTGTGGCATTTTTCTGGTGGGTTGCTGCACTGGCTGTGCCTGGTGGACTCTCTGTGCCCAGAGCTCCTGGGCTGAAGTGTCGATGGCCAGTGGTTTCACAAGAGCTTTCACCTCCCCCCTTTTGGAGCAGGGTTTCAGTTCTCTGTTTGCATTTCTGCACGTTACTTGAAAATGTCGACATGAGGTGCGGTACGAAATCGTGAGCCCCGGCAGTTTGCCACTAATTCATTTTCATGGATGTCACCTCCCTTCTTCAGGGGAATCCCTCAAGGATGTTGGGGGCCTTCCTGGCTACCTGATAGTGCCCAGAGAAGCTGTGGCTATCCTGTCCCTGGAGTGGTCAGTGCCAGGCTGGACAGAGCTTGTAGCAACCTGGTCTAGTAGAAGGTATCTGTGCCCGTGGAACCACATTGTCTTAAGGTCTCTTCCAACCCAGACCATTCATTTCATGATTCATTCAGTGATAGTGAAGCATGTTTTCCATTCCTGTTGCCAATGACCATCTTTTAAGAGATGTTCCCTAAATGACATTCCAGCAGGTGACGCTTGGCCTTCACCTCTGGAGGTTTATCATGCATGAAATTGAAATGTCCATCGAAAATCTGATTAAAAGCCTAATTTCCTACCATGCCCTTAGTGGATATTGTTTGAGCCTCCATTGAAATTGCCTGGCTTTCTGTGTTTCCAGAAGCTCTTCAAAATATGGCAGAAGGTTCCCACCAGAGATGCAGCTTTTTCCCAAAATGGGGCATTTCCCAGCTGCAGGCAGCTCGTTGATTATTTTACTTACAGAAGCTTCATCCAGGGTCTGTTCAACAGCCCAACTGTAAATTGTTTAAACATCATCTGTTTTGTACTGAATATAAGCCCTACTCCCACTGGACTGGTAAAAATAGTCCATGCTCCTTTGAAAACCTCACTGATGGTAAACATCTAAAATGTTTCCTCTCATGTTAAACTGGCACATTCTTCTGCAGTATTCAGTGAGTTTCGCTGGGGGGGTTACAAGTGCTGGCTGAGGGCAGCCAAACTCCATGATGTGCTGGGTGAGTCTTGCACATGATCTCTGTTGCAGCGCTATGTGATTATTTTGTTTTCAAAAACGGAATTAAAATTTGCTTTAAAAAAACCTCTCCCCTAAATAAAATACGCAAAAAGCTGTTGTTTTTCTCCACTGATTGTTCTCTCATGTTTTAAAGTACTTCAGAAAGTAAGAGTTAGAGTTGATGCTTTTCCTCTTGACTTGATGGTTACTCAGTATCAAGGAAGAAGGAAAATGGTGAAGCCACAGGGAGGAAATTCCCCTTGCTGAGCCCATCAGGACAGAGTGGCTGCTGACGCCTTCACCGGGGTATTTACATGTGGTCTGCATGACTCGTAAAATGACTTGTCTTGTCAAATGTGCCAGGGTGAGAGTACATTTCCCTTGAAGAAGGACTTGCTGGCTGCTGTCCATCCTGTCTTTGCCAAAACTGTTCCCCTGGAGTGTTCTGGCTCTCAGGTGTGAGTACAGAGCGTACAAATCCCATGGCACTGAGTTCACTTGCCCATGTCAGCTGATAAACCAGCAGCAGGGGGAAGTATTGATTCCTTTAGAGATCTCTGAGCATCCCACTGCCTAAAGAAAGGGGCTTGAAGTAGCTTTTAGGGCTTAGCCTGGCATGAGTGAAGTAACTGGAGGGAGTTTTGGCAGGGTGATAAATAAAGAGTGGTTTTGGAGCAGTGTCACCTCCAGCTGGGCTCTGTGGTGTAGGATCGCTCAGGGTATGGCAGAGTGGTTGGGCTGCACAAGATAAATATTATTTCTTTAGATGCCTCTGGTATTTGTTCAGCTTCTGAAAGGCTGCAGATACAAAGAGTAGCTGGGAATGTATTTAATGAGAGGGAAGGACAGAAGATGGATGTGGTTTTCCTAAGGGACAGTAACAACTAAGCGGAGTGTTGAGTGTTTGCTTTGTAGGCTGCATGTCCACGTAGCTGTTTTTAAAGGTGAGTAGAGGATTGATTCCTTGATCAAAGAGCAGATGGTGACCCAGTGTCCCTGTAGAAATAAGCTCCATTTTGGCTGTTCTGTAGAATACATAATGCCTGTGTTGGAGTCAGTTGGGCTGGAGGGGATGGGCCTGGGGCTGAGCACAGAACATTGTGCCCTGCAGAGCACAGGGCTCCTGCTTTGACACAGCTGCTTTGGGTTTCTTAGCAGCAATAGGAGCCCGTTCATGCTAGATGCATGATCAGCTTTAAGTTGGGATAGTTTGGCTGAGAGATGGTTTTGAGAGCAGAGCTTTGTTAGACCCTACCTAAGTGTATGGGGGACACTGGAGGGAAAAAATGATGGATGATTTTAATGCAGTTGTCAGGGTCAACTGTGTGGATTTAGGAAGTGATGGTATTAAACTGGTAAGATTCTTCTCTTCCCTGGGCTTTCTGTTCCCAGGTTGTCTCAATAATGTTCTCTCAGTGCTGCCAAATATTTCTGAACACACTGGGAAAACCTTTTCACCAGCCCCTCCCAAGCTGAGCTTTGTCATTACGCAACTTCTTCTTTCTTGATCCGTGTTGTGATGCAAGGGGATGTAATCATGATGATGGTGGGGTTGAGCTTTCTGGTAAACCTGCTGCTTAGGAAACCTCAGTCTTCCCAGAACTCCTTTGGGAATTTTACATTACTGTGGTGGGAGGTGATGACATTAAGCATGGGCAGGGCTGGGCAGTCTGCCCTGTTATTATGAAATGTTCTCGTGGAGGTTTTTTGCAGACCTGCTGCAGACCTATCTGTTTGTGCATTTAAGAGCATTTCCATATTGAACAATCCATGCAAATACCAGAACTTTTTTCTGATGAAAGAGTGTCTTTTTTATGATTATCTTGTACAGCTGTTCTCCCCAAACTTCATGTTGCAATGTAATCTATTTTCTCAAAAACAGATCAAAAAGGCTATCTTTACTCGAGTGCCATTCCTTTCTCAAATGGCATAAGCAACGCTGCAACATAGGCAGAAATCTTAGTTTTTTCAATTTTGGCTGCTGTTCTTCCTGAGAAACCAAGGTATGTCTGGCCAAACCCTTTTCAGGCAGCAGTTTTTGGGGCTGTCCTAAGAGCAGCCGAGGCTGGGCTGTGGCAGGAGGTGTGTGAGCAGCTGACACCACGGCGGCCGAGCACGCCCAGGGCTCTCGCTGCCCACGCGGCTCACACGTGAGCACATTCCCCACACGGCAGGAGCCTGGCTGGCCCAGCTCTGCCTGGCATTTTGGCTGCTCTAATTCTGGATGTGGAAGGCATCAGGGAGCCAGGAGCCCTCCTGGCCGCCCCCGGTGACCTTGCACGTGAAGAGCTGTCACCACTGCAGGAAAATCCCTTCCTTTACCTTGTACCCTGCTCTGGGGACAGGCTGCTGGTGAAGCAGGAGCTGGAGATCTCTCATGCTGCATTGGGTTCCATGTTTAGGAGGGATCTGGGGCTCTGAGCATGTTTTAGTTTGGATGGCCCACAGTCCCCATCTCTGCTCTACTGGAGTCACAGAACCACAGAATTAATTAGGTTGGAAAAGATCTTTGAGATCATTGAGTCTCTCTGTGGTTCGCCACTGTGCAAATTGTTCCTGTGACATGGCATCATCTGGTGAAGACTTCTTTCCCTCTTTCAACACCTTTTCCAAACTGGGAATCCATGTTTTCTTAAGGGTGTGTTCCAGTGTGTTCCAGAGCCTTTGTCCTGCATTAAGAAACATTGCTCTGTGGCCTGCCATCACATCTCTGCCAGTCAGAAAATGAGACCTGCTAGCTTTGACATGGTTTACTGTGCTCTGAAAATTTACCTTTCCAGTGTCCCCCACCTGTGCTTGGTAACTTTGGGTTACTGCTTTTACTCAGTCACAGAATGGTTTGGGTTGGAAGGGACCTTAGAGGTCATCTAGTTCTACTCTCTGCCATGGGCAGGGACACCTTCCGCTATCCCAGGTTGCTCCAAGCCCTGTCCAACCTGGCCTTGGCTTTGTCCTAACTTGGTTTGCTCTTTGATTTTCTGTTTCTGACTCTGTGGATCTGCAGATGGTCTGGCAGATCTTGAAGATTTCTAACACCTCACTTGCTTGGCTTCATTTCTTCATTTTCTCCTGTACATCAGCTTCTCAGTGGTGTTGTAGCTCTTGTAAACCACAGTTATCATCCTCAATTCCTTTGAAAACTGTAACTGCCACTGATGCAATCCGTGCTTCCTGTGCCAATGCTGGGGCAGCTTTGCCTAGGGAGTTGTAGTCATCTGTGACTCAAACAAGTGATGCAAATAACTTCTCTTTAGAAATGTGGTAAAAGAGAAACCAAAAATGTTGGTGATTCGTTTTCAGGTGAGCTTTGCTTGGTCTGTCTGGGTGCTCTGGGAAGAGTGTGTCCCCATGGCCATTGAGTTCCTGTCCCTCCCTTGTGTTTGTCACCCTACAGCTGAGATGGGCTCAGCTCACTTGGTTAGGTGAAGCAGACCATGCTTTGGAAAGTCCTGTAGTCATCCCTGGTGTTTGGCAGAGCACAGTTAACTTCTTAACTTGCTTTGGTGCAAATATCCAGGAGAGCATCTGAGCACAGCATCCCTGTCCCACCCTGCTGCTCCTCATCCCTGACTGCTCCACAGGGTCAGTGCTTGAGCTAATGGGGCTCTGCAGAAGTGCTTGCCTGCTCCTACAAACCACCTTCCCTACTACACTGTCTATGTACAGCACTTCATCACTTGCTCACCTGCATGGTAGCTCTGACAGGGGAGCTTAACCTTGATTTACTACCTGGGCATCAGGTGAAACAGCTCTGTGGCTCTGCACCTCCAAGGTCAAACTCCCAGCTGAGGAGGCAGTCTGTGAGCCCCCTGTAAGTGTGGTAGTGCCACAGAGGTGACAAGTGTTTGGCTTTCTCACCTGATGTTTTCTTCCTCTCCTGCCTGTGTGACTTCTCCATGCAATCGTTCCTCGCTGGGACGCTGGCAGGGTCTGTGCCATGGGGCACTGTGTGTGTCACAGCATCTGCTCTGAAGTGGGCAGACTTGTTTTAACTGCTGGCAGAAGGGGGCAGGAGGGTAAGAGCTCTGCAGAGCCTGGGCTGCCTTTCAGATGTTGACAGGGATCTGTCTTGAACAGGGCTGGGCACTGCCATCCTGCACATGGCAGTGGTGGTGGTCCTCGATGCCCCTGGGGTGTCTGGCCCTGGCAAGGATTGGCTGCAGGGAGATAAAAACCTCTTGTCTTTGCAGGAAACCTGACCTCTTCAAAAATCACAAGTTCTAGGAGAAGACCTGCCTCAGAGGGCTTCCAATTGTGCATCTGTGTGTTTAGTTAAAGAACTTGTATTTACTGTGTCAGTGGGTGGTTCAGTGGAGGTCTTAGAATCAGAATTGGTTGGGTTGGAAGGGACCTTAGAGGTCATCTAGTTCTACTCCCTGCCGTGGGCAGGGACACCTTCCACTATCCCACAAGCCCTGTCCAGCCCTGCCTTGGACATTTCCAGGGGTGGGGCAGCCACAGCTTCTCTGGGCAAACCTGTGTCAGGGCCTCCCCACCTCACAAGGAACAATTTCTTCTGTATGTATTCCATATGGCAAAATTTCCCTTTTTCCAGCTGAGCATTCACACAACATGCAATATGTAAAACATGGGCTTCTCAAGTGCTAAAAATCTCAAATGCATTCCTGCCATGAGCCAGATGATACTGTAAAATTTTGGATTACAGTTGCTAAATATAGGACTTGGTTTGACGATGAAAAAAAATCAGACTCACTATGTATTTCACTTCACCATGTATTTCATCTGATGATGTACCTGGGATGTTTGGGGAGCTGAGAATTGGATTTTCCTTTCAGAAGAAGCCTTGCTGTTAGAGCACAGATTGCACATGAACAATCACAGCAGTGCTGCTGCCAACTATTTTCACCAATAGATGTTAAAAAAATATGTAATTGGGGAGTGTTGGATTTGGTGCGGTTAAGAGCTGCAGAGTAGTTCTGCAGTGCTGTTTTCAGAGGAGTGAGATTTATTTTCACAGTTTCATTTCTTTTTCAGTTGAATTTGGACAAGGGAGCCCATGTGAGACGCTCAGAGCTGACAGCTCTTGCTTATGTCAAATGGGCACTGTTGGGAAGATGCTGCTGGCAGAATTTGGATGCCACGAGTTTACAGGCTCAGTTTTGATGCAGAGAGTACTCAATAGCATGCAAGTGGGCATTCCTTTAAGTGCCCTGTCTAAAAATCCATCATTCACTGGGCTTTTGTGCCAGAGCAGAGGCCTGAGCAGTCTGAGTGCTGCTGTAGCCCACTGAGTACAGCTGTGGGCACTCCAGACTATTTTCAGAGGCTGGGAGACATAAAGCAATTGCCTGCTCTTGGGAGACTGCTCGAGGCCTTGGCTGGAGATGCACTGAGAGGAGGCATCTTGTCCTGTAGAAACAGGGACATCATTTGTTTCCCATTGAACAAAAGGTCTTCTTAAAATCTGCAGCCTGAGGTTTGCCCTGCTGGTGCCAGGGGAGCTGTTTTGCAGTCACGCAAATGGATGGAAAGGACTTTGAAAGCCTACTGGAGACCCTCACAAGACTTTTAACTTCTCTTTTACTCTGCTCTGTGCTTTTCATGCAGTGCCTTATGCAAGGTGCCTTAGTTCTGGCCTTCAGGACGAGCCTGGGTACATTCTTTGGCCGCAATGTCCCTCTGAAATCCTGCCAAGGAGGAGGACCTGGCGTATTGGAGAGGTGCCTCTCGTGCAGGGAGAGCAGGAATGTCCGAGCGGTGCCTCGTGCCGGGCGGCTCAGGGCAGATCTGTGTCCCTCATGGGCACCGTGTGCATGGCTGCTCCCCTGAGAACCCACAGCTTGGGTGACCTGGCTGCCTCTCCCCTTGGCTGCTCAGCCCCCAAATAGCACACAGGGCCCTGGGCAGCCTGTGCTAGTCTTTCCTCCTAACGTGTTCTTCTCTTAGTAAAGGCTGTCGTTAGATCCTTTGCTGGGCCAGAGCACGGACAAAGGGATGTCCTTCCTCCCTGCCCTGTTTGTTGAGCTGGGACCTGCCTGCGGTGCCCAGCAGACCCCAGTGACCTTCAGGTGAGGGATTAGTAGGCTGGGATACTTCAGCTTGCATTTGGAAGCATTATAATTGTCTTCGAAGAGCTATTCCATAGCAAGGCTCATGGCCAAGGAGAGAGCTGTGATCCTGCATGTCTGGACACAAGCAGGTCTGCACAGCACCAGCCTTGATGTAGGTGCACAAAGGAAAACCTGGATGGTGAGGGAAGGCACTCAGTGTGCAGCCAGACACAGCAGAAGCAGATGCTGTTCCTGAGCCAGATCAGTTACGGCTGCTCAGCCCAGCACTGGAATCAGCTCTTGCATCTTTGATCTCAAGTAACAGAATGAAAAGGGAAACTGATTTCCTGGTTTCTCTTTCCTTGCTCAGAGTCCTGGTGTAAGGGACCTTGACTAATGGTTTTACATGTCATTTAGCTCAAAGTGATGCTTCTGGCTGTGATGGGAAAAGGAGAGGAAAATGCTGGGATGTCCAGGCTGAGCTGCCTGCCTTGGGCACTGGTTCACATTCCCACACTTTGCTTTGGCTTTGTATTCTTCTGTCTCTCCCCTTTGCGCTTAGAAGGGGCCAAACTTGCATAAAATGGCAAGCAGGGAATCACCCTTCCAGCAGCCTGTGGTGGGAAGGTTCCCTGTCCTGTGTCAGTGCAGGTATCCATGGTTCCAGTTGCTGGAGAGCACTGTGGAAGTCAGGAGTGTAACTGGGTATCAAGAGGGATAAGGCAAGTGTGTAAGCAGCAGATCAATTTTGGAGCCTGTGTTCTACATGGGGCAGGAGCAGAGCTTGTACCAGTGAGGCTTTCCCTTGTGGTTTCTCCACCAGGACCATGTCTGCCATTGGAGCATGTGGTCATGGTTGTGCTGGCACAGAATGGCATGATTTACAGAATTACTTGGGGAATCAGGGTGTCGCTTTATGCATTTCTGCATCCCAGAAGCCTTCCTGCTGTTTGTGTTGCTGGGGGAAGTGGTTGTTTTTTGCTAGCATTCTGTACTTAGTTTTGGTGTGCTCTGTTTGACAGGTTGAAGAGATGAAGTTTCTGTTTCAGAGCTAGGCAGAGCCTGGCTGCAATCCTGAGGGAGCACATGGCGTGGAGGTGCTTCGTGGCCTCTCCCCAGTGGTGCTGTTCATTTGGCTGCACACACTAAGGGGACACTTTTCCAGAAGCACTGGCAGCTGAGAGTGATGTGATACCCCTATTCATCTATGGATCACTGGAGTTTCTGTGCTGGCTGCCTTGGAGAGACCTGGAAAAGTGTCTCTGTCTTTCCAGAGTGTAGGAGGCTGCTGTTTCTCCACTGTGAAGTCATGTCAAATTCTTTATGAATCTCCTGATATTTTGGGAGTGGACACCTCATTTGCATGGCTGAAGTGTTGAGTCACATTAAAATTAGCTGTTTATTGCTTCAGTAGCAAGCCATTTCCCTGAGGATGTGACATTCCTGTCCCTTCTATGGGTGCAGCCCTTGGCTCTTCTTCCCATCAGAGTCTGGGCTGCGGGAGCCTGGAGCTGGTTCACAGAGGAGCACAGGGAGAATAAGGCAGAGCAGGCATGACACTGAACAAGTATACATGGGTGTATTTATATATGACCTTGGAAAACAAGACAGGCCTTGGCATCCCATTACAGCCCATCAGATGTCAGGTATTGGTGTGCTGGGTGCTCCTGCACATTGGCCCATGTTTCATGTGGAGATATCTGAGGGAGCTATGCCATAAATCCCAGAGTGCTCCTGAGTCTGTGCACTCTTACCTTTGGTTCTTTTGGACTCTTCCTGCCTCTCTGAAAGTGCCAGTATTTCCATTTCACACATTCAATTGCTTTCAGTAGCAATCTACACAAGGGGTGGGCACATCGGACTAAATTTTCCTACTATTGGAGAACTTTAGTCCAGAACTTGGTTTCTGGAGTTTGGTTACTCTGTGCTTGGAAGGGCACGTGAGGACATACTCGTTGGCTAGAGCAGTTTTCAGTGTCACTCTTACCTTGTACTGCTGCACAGCAACAAAGATTATCTTGCTTTTCCAGGGAAGGGAATGAACCTGAGGATTCCACAAAAATCACCTACCGTGAGCTGCTGCACAAAGTCTGCCAGTTTGCCAATGTCCTCCGCAGCCAAGGTACACAGCTGGGGCAACAGGAGCACTGGATACTGGGAGGCATTTGGCCAGGGGTTTGGAGATTGGGGTCACTGCTTGTGTGCTTGCCAGTCTGTTGAGTAATTCTCATCAATTTGCTCTGCAATGCACAGATTCATTCCTGGCTCTGTCTGTGAAGACTGGTCAGTGCTGGTCATATCAGCTGTACAAGGAAGAAATCAGTGCTCAAAACTTCATGCTCTGGGGTTTTCCAACAAGCAGTGGGCTCTGGTTACTTTCCTGCTTCATTCAGAGAGGCAGATGAGAACATGGATTGTTCATTGTCATTATCTCTCAAGAGCCATAGTGCTTTAAAGGCAAAACCCAAGGCTGCTCCAGCTCTAACTCCAGCTGAAGCTTTATTGTGTGCTTATAAATGTGGAATTAAAATAATTGATTTATTTCTATATCTTGTTCTTTTGCCATGTAACGTGTTCATTTTGACAAATGCCATGTTCACTTTCCCTCCACAGGGGTGAAAAAAGGAGACCGGGTTTCCATCTACTTGCCAATGATCCTGGAGCTGGTCATAGCCATGCTGGCCTGTGCCAGGATTGGAGCTCTGCACTCTGTTGTGGTAGGAACAAGCTCTTTGTGCTGCTCTTGGTGCTGAGCTCTGAGGGGAGCAGCTCTTGGTTTTGGGAGAGGAGCTGGAAGGATGAGTGCTGACCATGAGAGGGACGGAAGCTCAATTTAGATGCTGCTGTTTCCCTGCATTAACTGTGCAATGAGCTCCTTTAGCGCTCTCCATCAGTGCCTGGTGGTGAACCATTTGCCTGGGGTGAACAGCACAGCAGCTGTGGGGGTTTTTGGGGCTGTGTTTCTGTGTGTCCTTGCTGACTTTGCTGTGTGCTCTCTGGCAGTTTGCAGGTTTCTCTGCAGACTCCCTTTGCGAGCGGATCCTTGACTGCGGTTGCTGTCTCCTCATCACGGCAGGTAAAACACACGTCTGAGCAGCTCTCTTCCTGTTGCCTGGCTGAGAGGTCTGTATTTTAAAAGCCTGGAAGGGGAACAGGGAGGGGCAGTGCCTCAGCTGAGCCTCCCAAAGTGGGTACAGTGCTCCAGCTGTGCTTGAATGTTCTTCCCACTCCAAACGTGGTGAAACCTCCAAGCAGTCCCCCAGTTTGTCCTGTAAAGCTTGATGTCACCAGCTGCTAATAGCATGTTTCCAAACACTTCTCATGCATGCTCCTCCTCAAAATCAGGCAGATGTTTGCAAGATGTATCAGGAGGCAGGCCTAATGTAAGAATTCCCACCCTTCACTGTTTTAAGGACGTTTCTGCTGCAGCTCCCAGCCTTGTAAAGCAAAGGATCAACAATGTGGCAGTAGTTGCATGTAAGCCCACTGCATTTCCCCAGCTGTTTTTTCCAAAAGTGCAAGCAATAGTGTTTTATTAATTCCCATGGCGTGAAAAGGACTGACTTAACTGCAGCCTATGTTCTGGATGCATTGGATTATTTCCCACAGAATATTCCCAACAGATTTGTCAGGTCAAACTGAGACCTCTCCCAGAGAAGGAATTCTACCATGTCCTTTGGCATGTTTCTCTAGGCTAAAAGGGTGCAGTAGGAAAGCTTTCCCATCAGCTGCTTTTCTGCTTCCCCTCACTCCAGTGCATAGCTCTGCTCTGCTTTAAAAGCCTGGAAGGGGACAGCTGCCCCAGGCTACCTTGGCTGGGAAGCCTCTCTGATGTTTCCCTCACTGTTTTGCAGATGGCTTTTATCGAGGGGACAAACTGGTCAACTTGAAGCATATTGCAGATGAAGCTGTCCAGAAATGTAAAGACAAGTAAGTTTGGATTCCTTTGTAGGAAAGGGCATTGCTGCCAGAATCTGCTCCTGCACAAATGGGAGTTGTCATAGGTGGGCTGACTCTGCAGCAGGTCTGACACAAACAGTCATCAGATGTTACGGAAAGGGAAATAATCCTGGTGAAACGACTTTGCCAAGCTTACAGACACAGCATCTGTGTAGCTTGGGTGAGCCTGAATGTGGGTTTGTGTGTTACATCAAACATGGAAATTCAGGGCAGATAGTCTGCATGTTAGAAATTCACACTCTTTAAGAAAATGTAAGTCTTTATGTCTGTAAAAATAGGTACCTGGGAGGACAGAAGTGATCCTGGAGCTGGGAATTAACTGGTGGAGACTGTGTTGGTACCCTGAACAGGGTTGAAGGGAAATAAGAGCATTCTGTCAGTGTTTTGTAGGCTGTCTTTGCCCTCATGAGGGGGAAACACCTATGCCTTTCCTTGATGTACTATCAGCCTTTGGAAGCTTTTCCTTCCTCTGAGACAGTCAGTCATGCCTTGGGGTTGGAGCAGCCACTAACATCTCCTGGTAGGAAGGCTTGTTCCTGGTCACACCCAGGCAAATTTGGGATTTGTAAGGAATCTCCACAGCAGTGTCCTGGGAGAGAGACTTGTGGGACTGCCCCTTTCTCCCCAGGAATCACACCTGATAAATCTGCAGTAAGCTGTGCACAGACTGTTCCTGCTCTCCGAGCTGTTCCTGTGGCTGGTGTCCCTGGAAGTTCATGGTGTACCTGCAGTTTGCATGGCAGCAAATGCTTCAGCTCAGCAAAAGGAGCTCCAGGCCCCTGCCCTGCCTCCAGTGCTGCCTGTGAATCCCAGGAAGGGCTGGCTCAGCCCCTGAGCAGCCCAGTGTGACAGCTTCTGCCTTTTACAGGGGATCCTCTCTGAAAAAGTGCATCGTGGTGAAGCACCTGGGCAGGGAAGAGATATCAGTGGACGGGACCTGCAGCAAGTCTCCTCCTCTGAAAAGGCTGTGCCAGGAAGTGCAGGTGTGTTCCTGGTGGGATGAGAGGGGGGTTTTATAACCATGGGCCTGAGATCAGCAAATTGATCAGTGCAGAACCACTGCAGTGATTCCCTGAACGCTCCTGTTCTGACTCCTGTTCCTGTTTCCACCCCTCCTTGCAGACGTTGCCATGTGAGTGGTCTGCAAAATGGTTCCTTTTCCTTACCAAGATCCTCTCCCTGCTGCTTCCTTCCAGCCCACAGGAACCCTGGGTACATCTTCCTAAGCCACTAGCTAAAAGATGCCCATTTTCCTCTACCTAGTACAAGGCTTTTCCTTCCTAAACCTTTGTCTCTCTTCCCTTTTGTGCAAAGACCAATGCTGTTCTGCTCTGTGAGAGTGGCAGCAGGAGAGGAAACCCAGGAGATTTGTGTTCATGGCGTGAGCTCAGTGCAGCCCCATGACAGGGCAGCAATCCTCTGCTGAGAGCAGTGCAGGATCTGTGCAGCTGTCACTGGGACTCTGTCAGCTCTCAGGCTGGGGCTTTCCTTTGCAGCTGAAGGCCAGAGGCATGTGGTGAGATGGGGGTGGAAGGAGGAGAAGGTGTCATGGGGCTGTGCTGCCTGCTGAGCTCCTGAGGCTGCTGAGCAGCCCTGCTGTGCCCAGCCCTTACCTGCCTCAAAGGCACATTACTGTCAGCTACCCTACAGCTCCAAATCTTGCCATGTTGTCCCCTCATGATCTGTGTTGGGTGATTATTTGCATTGAGTTATCCCCAGGCTGCCACTGGCTCAGAAAAGGGTTGTGTTTGGGAAGTATCTGAGCTTTAGACTCTGCTTTCAGGAGGAATGGTCTGTGCACATCCCTGGAACAGGAAGTCCAACAGATTCTCTACCTTTGAGTTGTTTTCCCTTGTTCAGCTGTGTTAATTTTATTGGGGTGTTGGTCTTTGTTTGACAGCCTGGCCATGTTCCTCAGCCTGCTCTGCCCCTTCTCTTGTGAGGGCAAGGTAGATGCAAAGGATTGGGAAAACTGGAGCAGACCAGCCTTCCCGTGTGATGTTTCCCTGGCAGGGTGATTGCAGGGCAGCCTGTCCCTGTACTGCTTCCAGTAGGTGAGGTGAGGTTTTTGTGCAGAATGTCCTGGGGGTAGGCTGGAGGGTGTCTCTTACCCTTTGGTTCTCTCTGTTCTACTTGTTTGGACACTTCATTGAGGATTCTTTCCCTCGTGGATGCATTTTTACTGTCCTGTTGGTTTGTGTGAAGCTATTGGATGGTCTGAGGGCTGGATCTGTGCCTCTGCTCCCAGCCAGCTGTGTGCAGGGGGTGGCCTTGGGGACGTGCCCTGGAGGCAGCTGGTACCCAGGGAAGGTGATGGAAATGTGCAGGCTTCTTCTCACAGAGGGCATCTCATGGTCTGGCCCTGGATCTGAGCATTTTCCAGCCTGCCAGGGTGATTTCCCAACATCTGGGCCTGTGGGCTTCCAGAAGCTCCCTGCCTGCAAAGCCCGGTGTGGATCCTCTGCTTCCCAGATTTCACACCCTCTTTGTGGATTTTTAACAGGAAAAAAAGACTGAAAGCTCACAGAGACTCCATCCCAAGGTATTTACACACAGCACCACCTTCCTCTTTTTGGCACCTCCCCTCTGCTTCCCATGCAGCTCCCCACCTCCCTTAACTGCTCTGGCTGCCTGGCCACACGTGCCCTCCTAACCGTGGTGCCAGCAGCTGCATGTCAGTGACAGACCCCACCCAGCTTGGCAGAGCTGCCCACGGTGTGGGGTGACTGCAGTGCCACCAGTGCTTCCAGAAACAGAGCCACATCCATGACCCCTGGGCACAGGCCAGCGTGCTGCCGGGGCACTGCAGAGCAGTGGGATGCAGTGTCAGCATCCAGCTCAGGGTTTGGCTCTCTGCCTTTCAAAAGCAGCTCTCACAATGCTCTTCCCTTTGTGTGGAGGCTGGCAGGGGTCACCTGCAGCTTCCTGGCCACAGACAGCAATCCTGGATCTCCAGACCCAGCATGTGGGCTCTGCCTGCCTGCCTCATCCAAGGAGCTGTGGCCTCTGGACCCCCAGAGAGGCAGTCAGAGACACACAGTGCCAAGGGTCTGGGGCACTGGAGGCTGGGTGCTCAGTCAGGGATCCTTCAAGGAGGGATGCAAGGATAGCCTTGGCCTTGTTTACCTGGTGCCTTGCTGGGAGCTTGCTGGTGGTATAGAATTGTGGGAACTGCTTTGCCAGGTAAAACCAGGAGCCTTGGGGATCCATGAAAGCTTTCCAAATGGGCTCAGTTGTGCCAAACTGTCAAGTAGCTGATGTCCCCTGCACCACATGTGGGGGAGCTGTGTGCTGGGCTATGGGGTTCTGGTGCCTCCAGATGTCTCATGAATCTTCAGGGCTTCAGAGTGACCATGTGGCTGCTCTCTGTGCACCCCAGCTGAGGGAGCTGTGGAGTCTCTGGCTTTGTGAGGAGGAAATGTGCAGGGCTCTGGGTCAGGTGTGGGAAGTGGAGGTCTGAGCTGGGGCTGGGGCGTGTTCCCTGCCCAGCTTCCCCCAGGCTTCTCTGAGGAAAGGTGAGAAGGTCAGGAGAAGTTAATTCTTGTCCTGAACTGTGCCACCACCCTAGAGAGGTGGGCAGCCAGAACAACCCTCAGGGTGACCTCTGCCCATCAGCCACAGGCTTGGTGGCTCTGTCACAGTTCTGACATCTTCAGCCAGCCAGTGCTGGACGGCTCTGCACTGGTGTGGTCGCTTCTTACCGGGGTAGTTATTACCTAAAAACCCTAACCCTAACCTGAGATATTTTGGGGGCCTGCAGGGCCAAGCAGTGTGAGCCCACAGTGCTGCTGTTTGTCTCGGGCCATGCTGCTGTCAGGGTCCCCACAAGGTGTGTGGGACAAGTGGCTGTGGGACGTGTGGCTGTGCTTGCTGCTTTGCTGTGGGACTGCAGCTCGGGGCAGCCCCACAGGGCAGGAGGAGCCCGACTGTGGGAACAGCCCGGAGCAGCTGCTGCCAGCCTCTCCTGGCTGCTGCTGCTGCCCACGGGGATTTATGGCTGTCACCTGTGGTCTGGACACTCTGCTTCGGGCCTTGCAGCCAGACCGCGTTTAAAGGTTTTCCTTGTGGCTGTGGGCTGTGAAAAGGAGCTTTGGGATTGGGAGCTGCAGCTCTGGTGCATGGTTTGCAGCAGGCTGTGCTGTGAACATCCCCCTCGATGGCCCGTGAGGGGACAAGGTTTGGGCTGTGCTCCTCATTCCCCCTCTCTTGGTTTTGGACAAGCCTGTTTCCAATCTTGTGCTTTCCTCAGACCCCCTGGGACCCAGCCATGGACATGTGGTGGCATGAGCTGATGCATGGTGCCAGCACGGAGTGTGAGCCCCAGTGGTGCGACGCCGAGGACGAGCTCTTCATCCTCTACACGAGCGGCTCCACTGGAAAACCCAAGGTGTGCTCCCAGCTCCCTGCACAGCACAGACTGAGCCACAGGAGCCCCTCAGCTGGGGGAACCAGTGAGGGGGGAGTTGGAAGGCCCGAGCAGGAAGAGGAGCCACAGAGGTCTTAGAAAGGGGCTGTGCCAGTCGTTCCTGCTCAGCTGCTGTTGGAGCTCAGTGATGCTCAGCTGGGCCTGGCAGGGTGAGGGTGATGGTGATGGTGGGAGCTCACCCTGACATTCCTGTGCCTTCTCCTCTCAGGGTGTGCTGCACACCGTGGGTGGGTACATGATTTTTGCTGCCACCTCCTTTAAATACGTGTTTGATTACCAACCTGAGGATGTGTACTGGTGCACGGCCGACATCGGATGGATAACGGGCCATTCCTACCTCACCTACGGCCCCCTGGCAAACGGGGCCACCAGCGTGTTGGTGAGTGCTGTGTGCCACTGGGTGCTTTCACTCCAGGAAAAGGGAGGTGGTGGTGCTGAGCTGCATCCCTGCATTGCTCTGTGATGGTGTGCAGGGCTCTGTGAGGAACGGTGGTGCTCTCCAGGGAGGGCACAGTGACTGCTCGGGGCAGAAGTTTGTGTGTGGCTTTTGGCTGGTTAATTTTTTCAAATGCTCCCGTTTCTTTCCCATAAAAGTACAAGCCTTGTGTACCAATGGAACCAAGGCTGCACTGACTTAATGGAAAAACTTGATCAGGGAGTGACGTTTTCCCTGCTGATGCTAATTTGACAACTTGTTGGTTAACTCCTGTGCCTGTATGTAACAGATCAGGGAGCCAGAGACCTGTGCCCAGGAATCCCCAGGGAAATGCAAGCAGGAAAATCACTGTTATGTGAGGGGAGGCCTTTAGGGAGTTCTTGGTACTTGGGGTTGTGATTCTGTCACAGTGTTTGGACCTCTTGCCCCTTGCCACGTGGGCAGGGTCATTTGGGCTGGTGGGACTGTGTCACTGTGGTGGCCACCCAAGTGTCTGTGGTGCAAGGGTGTCAGGGGACATCTGCTAGGATGAGGGGGAATCTTGGCCGGGGTGGTTTCACTGTGTGGTGCCCCTCTAAGGACATGCTGGGGCCCAGCTGCTGTTTGGCTCCTCCTGCTTGGGCAGGTGCTGCAGGTGGGGAGCAGTGAGGAACAGCTGTGTCACTGCTCTGTCTCCTGCTCAGTTTGAAGGCGTCCCCACCTACCCAGATGTTGGCAGAATGTGGAGCATCATTGACAAGTACAAGGTGACCAAGTTCTACACAGCACCCACGGCCATCCGGCTGCTGATGAAGTACGGCGAGGAGCCTGTCAAAAAGTGAGTGCCAGTCCCAGGGCCATGAGGACGTTGGCTGTGCACAGCAGGGTTGAGTGGGAGGTGCCCAAATGGCCCAGGACTCCTCTCTTCCCCTATGGAAGAATGTTGAGAAAGCTGTGAACTGTACCTGGAAAGTCCATTTTGGGTAGCCCAGGGGTTCCTGCAGGCTCTGCTGGGCAGCAGGCTCACAGCTCCCTGGCCTGCTGAGCCCCTGCCAGCCCCCTCCTCTCTGCAGGCACAGCAGGAAGTCCCTGAAGGTGCTGGGGACTGTGGGTGAGCCCATCAACCCCGAGGCCTGGCTGTGGTACTACCGTGTGGTGGGAGAGGAGAGGTGTCCCATTGTGGACACTTTCTGGCAGACTGAGACGGTGAGTCCTTGCTGGGTGGTCCTGGCACCTCTCTGTCCCTTGTGCTCCCTGCAGGGCCTCTTTGCAGGTTTTCCATAGTGAGGTTTGGGGTCTGTAGGGTCTGCTTGTTTGACCTGCCCAGGAAACTCTGATGTGCCCCTTCTCTTCCTATCCTGGAACTCAAAACAGGCTCCAAGGGGAAACCTTCCTCTCCAAAGGGTCTCTTCCAAACTCTGCTCTGGACACTGCTCTCCTGCTCCTCTCTCTCTCCCCCAGCTGCTCCAAAACTTTGTGCCCAGATTCCCCATCCGTTGCCATATCCTTCCCAGGGCCCATCTCTACACCTTCCCTGGCAGCCCTAACTGGGATGTGCTGTTCCCAGAGCTGATGGCACAGCTGTGGCATGGGCTGGCGTGGCCCAAACTCACTGTTTTTTGCCTCTCCTTGCAGGGAGGCCACATGCTGACGCCCTTTCCTGCTGCCACCCCCATGAAGCCAGGCTCTGGTCTGTAGGGTTGTGTTCTCCTCCCCAGGAGCCTCAGCAGGGCCCTGCCTGTGCCGTGGCTGGGTCGTTGCAGCCTGCCAGGGGGTGGGGGGCAGTGGTGCATGTGGGGAGGTGACCACCACCCAAAATTCCAGCCACGCTCATGGGTGCCGTGTACCACAGCTCTCCAAAGCTGCCCTTGCCCTGCCTCCCACTCCCTCTGGTTAATGGGGGTCTAATGCAGGGATTCACCTCCATCTCTCCTTTCTCCCTGGTGCTCGTGGCAGACATTCCCCTTCTTTGGTGTGGTCCCTGCTATCCTGAGCGAGTCGGGGGAAGAGCTGGAAGGAGAAGCAGAAGGTTACCTGGTAAGAAAGGGCTCATCTTCCCCATCCTCCCTTTGTCCATTCCCTGTGAGCTCTGGGACATCCCTGGTTAGAATACCCACATCTTCTGGCCCAGGGAAAGGGTAGAGTCACCATCCCTGCAAGTGTTGAAAAAACTTGTGGAGGTGACACTTGAGGACATGTTTTAGTGGTTGATGGACTTGATGATCTTACAGGTCTTTTCCAACCTTAAAAAACTCTGGTCCACACAAGGACCCCCCCTTGGGTGGTGGGAACTCCCTCCAGGGGCATAACTTTGTGGGAGCTTTTACAGCTGATCACTAAATGCACTTGCACATGTGGGCAAGGCAGGAGGATGGGAACAACTGCTCAGCCAAACTCCTTCCCCCTGGCCAGAGCTGGTGAGACTTTCCCAGTGGATCAGCGCTAGCAGCAAGTGTCTGAGGGCTACTCATGGCTGTCCCAGACATGTGTCTCACTGTGGTGCAAACCTGGGTGATTGATTTGGCCCTCACTGCCCCAGCTCTGTGTTTCTCTCCCCCAGGTGTTTAAGCAGCCCTGGCCAGGGATCATGCGCACGCTCTACGGGAAGCGCCAGCAGTTTGAAACCATTTACTTCAAGAAGTTCCCTGGGTACTATGTGACAGGCGATGGTAAGGGGGTCCAGGCTGGTGTGGGCACAGGGGCCTGGGGACAGCAGTGGAAATCTGGCCCTGTCCTGCCCTCAGACCCCTTATCAGTTGCTCTGAAGGCTGGCACTGCTGCCTCACACTCATTTCTGGCTATTTTTAGGTTGCAGAAGAGATAAAGATGGTTATTACTGGATCACGGGGAGGATTGATGACATGTTGAATGTTTCTGGTAAGAAGAAGTGTTGTCTTCAGTGGGGGCCAATGTGCTTTCTGACACCTTGCTTTGTGACACTTCTGCATCCATTTCAAAAGTTTTATGGGGATGGTTCTTTATCTGTGATTCTGCCCAGCAACCTGTCCTCAAAGTGAATCCAGATGCTGGGTCAGGATTATTTCAGGGACACACAAGCCTGTGACTTGGTGACTTCCTGCACCATTTTCCCTGGAGACAAAGCCTTGGAGGGAAGGAACCTTCTGTAACCAGCCAGGGCACCTCTGCTGAAGGATTTAGGGCCAGAGTTTGAGCAGGGCCATGGGGTTGCTAATCCAACCTGCTATGCCATGTTGGGCTCACCTCAAAGGTGGATCAGGCTGCTCAGAGCTCTGAAGGTTCTCCCACCTCTCTTGACTGAGTCTTTGAGATTCATCTGCTTCTCAGCCCATCATTTTCCATATATTCCATTTAATAGTTCCCTCCCTCCTTTCCTGGAGCCTGTATCCTCCAGCTATGTCCTGCTGGCTCTGAGGGGCTGCTTTACTTGTCCCTGAATCAAACTAGATCCTTTCACCTGACCAGCAGTGCCTGATTCGCCACCAACTGATCATTCTGGGAGTTGACCTCCTTCCTGTGGCTTTCTGTGACAGCAGTGCTGGGGTGGAATGTCAGAGCACAGGTAGAGGAGCAGAGGTGTGCAGGACTGAGTTGTGCCCCTGTCCCAAGAGCTGGAGTGTCATTGCCCCTCCCCACAGCATTGGGCTGGAGCCTGGACTCTGCAGATCCAACCTCTTCCTCTGCACCTTCCAGCTGACCATGTGGGCACGTCTCCTCTTGCCAAATCCAGCTCCTCCTCAGCCTGTGCTTTGGAAGGGCATCACTGTGAACTGTTCATGATCTGTTCCAGAAAGAAGCCTAAAGGTGGGAGGGGGAACTGCCAGGGGAGGTGGCTTCTGCAGGTGAGTGACACCTGGCAGCTTCCAGAGCACTGCAGAAACGAGTTTCACCCTCCAACTGTTGTCCTTTCCCAAGCACATCAAACTGATGCTCTCAGATCTGTAGTTTAGGGCCTGTTACAGCCTCAGGCCTGTTCCTGCAAGTCTGTAAAGCTTTGCCTCCCCCTTGTTTCCAGGCCACTTGCTGAGCACGGCGGAGGTGGAGTCGGCCCTGGTGGAGCACACGGCGGTGGCCGAGGCTGCCGTGGTCAGCCACCCCCACCCCCTGAAGGGCGAGTGCCTCTACTGCTTTGTGACCCTCAGAGAGGGCCACGAGTTCACCAAGAACCTCACAGATGAGCTCAAAAAACAAGGTAGCAACAGCCAAATACTGGGGAGCAGGCAAGGGGAGGACAGGTGATGGAGGGGTTAAGGGCTTGGGTGCTTGCCTGTGGTCTGGGGAGTGCAGCGTGGACAACTGCCACAAGGTGCCTCCTGATTACAGAGCACTGCTGACAAAGACTAAAATTAGTTCTCCTGGCCTTTGGCTACTCATGTGATGCCATCTCTGCCTCGCGGGAGCTGACAGCCCTGTGAGAGACTGGGCTTTTGTTTGCAGCAGGGCTCTCCCTGGCAGACTGGGACATCCTGGGAGGATCATGGGGTTTCTTTAGGGTGGTGCTCTGTGTGTTTGTGCTCTGCTGCCAAAGGAGCTGTTTCACTGCAAACTGAATACATGAAACAGACCCATGACAGCTTCTTCTCTGCAGGAACCGAAGAGTGAATCAATCCTTGCTCTATCAAAATGGTCACAGTATTGGTTGTCGCCATTAGGGAGGTCTCTGGAAGATGGAGGGAATGAAAAAATGAGTGCTCTCACTGTTGGGGAGATGTGTTTCTGGCCCTGTTGGCATTGCAGGTCCTGCTGTCCCCTCCCACTGTGTGGAGGCTCAGGTGCAGCAGCCCCAGGCACTGCTCTGCCAGCTGTCCCAGGAGCTGGGCTTGGGGTCTTAACCTTCTACCCTGACTGGAAAGGATGCAAGGCTTCTCCTCATCCCTACAATGAAAATCTCTCTTTTTTGCAGTCAGAGAAAAAATCGGGCCCATAGCAACACCTGATTACATCCAGTACGCCCCCAGCCTGCCCAAAACCCGCTCAGGTGAGTCCCAGGGATGGTGCTGGGGAGGACTGGACAGTTCTGCCAGTGGAAGTTGATCAGGCCTGCTCAGATTAGGGGAGCTGCAAGCTCAGGGCGAGCAGGAAGTGCAGGTCTGGTGCTCCCCACTTCTGCTAAGGATGCTGAAGAGATCCTGACTCCTTTATATGGACAGATAATGAAGGACAAGGGGTGATGGTTTTAAACTGGTGGAAGGCAGGTGTAGATTAAATAGACATAATGAAGGAATTGTTTCCTGTGAGGGTGGGCAGGCCCTGGCACAGGGTGTCCAGAGCAGCTGTGGCTGCCCCTGGATCCCTGGCAGTGCCCAAGGCCAGGCTGGACAGGGCTTGGAGCAGCCTGGGACAGTGGAAGGTGTCCCTGCCTGTGGCAGGGGGTTGGAAGGAGATGATCTTTAAGGGCTTTTCCAACCCAGACCATTCTGGAATTCTGACTGCTGTTTCCCTTTCTTGGCTGTCATTACAGGAAAGATCACCAGACGGATATTAAGGAAAATTGCCAAAAATGACCAAGATCTGGGGGACATCTCCACCTTGGCAGACCCGGGCATCATCCAACACCTTTTCAACAGCAGATGTGAAACTAAGCAGTAGCAGCAGGACGTGTCCCTGCTGAGCAGAACAGAGGCAGTGGCACCTGATGAGCAGGACCCTCCAACAGCTGCTGCCTGCCCAGGAAGGAAACCTTCACCTGTTGAATTGAATGTACCAATGGTAAGAACGAGGAGAGTCTGGCTCTGGAGAGGCCGTGTCCATGCCCTGGATGAGGTGTCTGTCGTGTTCCAGATGGATGGCACACATCTGAGGGTCAGCCTGGTGCACAGAGAGACTCATCCTCCTCCCTTTTCAGCACCTCGTTCTTGATTTTAATTTAATTGGGGGGGTGGGGGAAAGGGTGTTAATTTACTTTATGTCCTGGAGGGGCCCTGGCACCTTGTGCACAGTGGGAAGGAGCTTTGGGGCTTGGAGGGGAAGTGATGCTGGAGTTACTCCATGCAGGCAGGCCTGGGAGGTGCATCTGCCACTGCCCACAGAGCAGCTGAGCCTCCTTTTGTCCTTGCAGTGCTGCAAGCTGCAGGAGCACTGCAGCAGCCACATCATCACTGCACAGCTGTGCTCATCCTGCATCCCCTGTCCTGCTGCTAGCACAGCTTCCTGGAGCCTCCAGGGGAGTGAGGCGTGGCTGCAGGGAGCTCTGGGCTTTAAGCAGGTTTTTTGGGGCAATCTGATACCAAGATCTGCTGCTTCCTCACTGTACTGTGCCAGCTGCTGCATTGTCCCCAGTCCAGGGTCCTTCACTGGCCATGGACACTGCAGGGAGGCAGAAAGGGAAAAGCCTCGGTGTGCCATGTTCCATGGAGCCCCAGTTCCTCCTGCTGCCACCAGCTCCCAGCTGAACCAGAGCTGGAGCAGCTGGATGCTCCTTTTGTGTCCTGGGGGAGGATTGGGAGCTGTTGCACCAAAGGAGGGAGGGAAAATGGAGCCAGGCAGAGGCACCTCTCCCAGGGCACCAGGACCACTGCTACAGCAGAGAAAGCAGGGCAGGCAGGGCTGTGGGAGTCCTACACGTTTCCTCATCAGGAAAAAGTGGTGGGAGATGTTTAAAGTCAGTGTTTGCTTAAATCTGACATGGCTTAAGGATGATGAGAGCTAAAGGCCCCCAGTCTTCTTTCCCAAGAGCCTGACCACCACCAGGGTCCTGCCAAAGCCATCCTTCCTCCAGTGAAGAACATTTAACTCCAGCCAGGGCTGAGCTGGGGCTGATACCTCCTTTGCAATGTCTCTGAAACCTGCATGTGAACTGTTTGATTTTGCACTTAAACCAAAGGAGAAATGGGCTTTAAAACTTGCTACAACAGCTGTTTTGGGGAGTGTCAGAGGAATACCTGCAACCTGAGCTGACTTGGGGCTGGGAAGGAGCAGCAGCTCCTCTGTGTTGGGGTGCTCAGGGCAGGTGTTGGGGTGCTCTGCTGGGCTGTTGGCCAAGTCCCAAATCTCACTTGTTACCTGCTGCTCTCACTGGCACAGCACCTGTGTCACCTATAACCTCGGTGCCTGCCTGTGTCCCATGTGTCCCCACAGCTCTGTACCACTGGATTGTGCCACCTTGGTGACAAGGATTCTTACATCATCGTTCCTCCTGTTACTCTTTGTCAGCTATGTAATTTTGGCTGGAAAACAGCAAGAATTTAATGCAAAATGGAATAAAATCCAAGAAAACAAAATGGAAACAGGCTTGGAGTGTGTGTGGGTGGTAGGTGCTTGTGTGCTGTTGAGTCCAGGGTGCTCAGTGCAGTTGGAGTGGCTGTGCCAGAAACCAGGATTGGCTTTTGGGATGGGGCAGGTTCTGCCAGCATGTTTTTCCATGGACTGGGATTTACTGTGGCTGGCTGTGCTGGCTCCAGGGCTGCAGCCTGTGCCTCAGTTTCTCCCTGGTCTCCAGCCAGTGCTGCTCCAAGGCTCATGGAAAGCACAGGACGGTGTGACACCCACGTGTCACCAAGCCCCTCATGCAGCACCGGTGCCAGGGAGCTGGGTGAGGAGGCTCAGGGTGTCAGCACAGCTCAGGGCTGCCTCACCTCCACCCCAGGCCTGGTCCCCTTCCAGGCACAGCCATGCATCTCTGAGACAAAACAGCACAAACAGCAGTCAGATTGCACATTCCTTTTAATCTCTGGCTTGGGGTAATCAATCCCCCAACAAAACACCCAGGAATCCCAGTTTCAGTCACACCTCAAGAATGGAGCAGTTCACCAGGTGACCGACTGGTGATTGATGCTGCAGCAGCAACGAGCCAGCAGGGCTGTCACTCAGTACATCCATTCTGCAGGAATTCTGCCTTTGTGCTGCTTCTGTCACTCAGTACATCCATTCTGCAGGAATTCTGCCTTTGTGCTGCTTCTGTCACTCAGTACATCCATTCTGCAGGAATTCTGCCTTTGTGCTGCTTCTGTCACTCAGTACATCCATTCTGCAGGAATTCTGCTTTTGTGCTGGTTCTGCCACTCAGCACATCCATTGTGCAGGAATTCTGCCTCTGTGCTGGTTCTGTGTAACTGACAGGGCTGGGCTGAGGCCGCCTGGGCTCTTCACTGCCAGAAAGGTGCAGCTTTTAGGGCTGAGAAGGAAAGGGGGCTGGAGGAGGAGGCAGAAGACTTTGAGCAGGAGAGCCCACACTCCACTGCTGTGCTGTTCCCACTGATCCATAAACCCTGGAGAGCGCCACGTCTCCCCAGCTGCTGGTGCTGGTCCCAGAGTAAGGTCCTTGGAGCAGGGGCTGTGCTGCCCAGCCTCCCCTGCAATTCCTTTGCTTCCTCACCACAGAGCTCCCAGTCTCAGCAGGACCATTCCCAAGGCTGGGGCTCCCTGACAGGAAGATGCTCATTGTTTGATTTGCAGTGGGACGAACAAACCCAGGGTGATTTGGGATTTATCAACACACACAAGGCTCCAATTCACTGTTGCCTGGGGAGCTGCCTCCATCTCTGAGGGATTCTTACACCAGCCTGTGGAGATCTGTGGGACAGGGCTGCAGGAGGCAGCAGGAGCCTGCCCTGCACCCTGCACTGCTGCCTGCCCTGTGCAGCACAGAGGCACTGTTTGGGATCAGCACCCAGTCCTATAAAACAGGAGTTGGGCAAAGCAAAAGCAAGCAAGAGGCCCTTGGGCAAAGGACCCAGGGCAACTGTGCCTGGTGCAGGAACCCTGAGGATCCTCAGGCACAGGGAAAATAGAAACCAGGACAGCAGCAGCAGCAGCAGCAGGGGAAGGAGGGCTGGAGGGGCCATGGTGAATGGAACTGGGCTCTCCTCTAAGCTGGAGAGCACTGAGGCACTGGATAAAGGCTGATACTTGCCCATCCACCTTTCTCCTCTCATTCCGTAAGCTGTGTATGTATTTCTCCAGAAATCAGGCAGCATCAAGGAGCTCAGAAGTGGGAGGAGCACAAAGGCCTGTTGTGGCACATTGACACTTTGCTCTAAGTCCCCCTGGCCCCAGGCCAGGCCCCAAGGGAACATCCAGAACCCTGCAGTCCTGGGAGTCACAGCTGGGCTGTGCCAGGGCAGGGACCCCAAGCAGGCAGAGCAAGGGAATCCTTCTTCCTGGAGGGGGAATCACCAGAAGAAGCTGGGGCTGGCACTCAGGACCTTTGAGCAGTTGCATCACCCAGTCCCTCCTCACAGCCTCCAGCACGTCAGACCTTGGCAAGCACCCCAAGGAGAGAGCCCTGGGGCAGATCAGCTCTTCAGGCAGCAGAGAGGAGGGTGGGGCTGTGGCTCCTCACACCAGGTACGGCGTGTCCAGCACGGCCACCCCGGCTGCCACGCCGCCGTCCGCGTGCTCGATGGCCTTGGTGCGCAGGAGGTGACCGGCGGCCTGGTTCAGCACCAGCTCCTGGCCCTTCCTGCAAAGGAGAGGGAAACTGAGCCCCTGCAGAGCACAGAGCTCGTGGCATTTCTCTGGGGCAGCAGGAGGCACCTTCCCTGTCAGCACGCAGGGCTAACGCTGGAGCCCTGCAGTGGTGGCTGCACTGGCCCTTCTGCAAACGGGCAATGCCAGGGGCTGAACATTGCCAGAGCACCTTTGTTCCCAAAACTGTGTGACAAGGACTTTCATTGATACCCTATGGAA
Source organism: Hylia prasina (assembly GCA_013397195.1). Classification (NCBI taxonomy): domain Eukaryota; kingdom Metazoa; phylum Chordata; class Aves; order Passeriformes; family Sylviidae; genus Hylia; species Hylia prasina. Next base: position 128,845 of record VYXD01004737.1, on the reverse strand, counting down.
ATGTGACCTATGAGGGTTTTAAACAAAAGCAGCTCCTATTAGGGTTGAACAGGCATTAGGTCTTCATGTATTTCATAGATCACCAGAGATCACCAGAGCTTCAGAAAAGCCACACATGTGACTGCATCCAGAACCCAAGCCAGGGATGAGACACATCGATCCCAAGACCCCATTACACCTGCAACTGCCAGCACAAGCCCTGTGGTTTTCCAACAGATCATCTGGCAGCAGGCTCAGAGCAGCAGCTCAGTGTGTGCACATGTGCTCAGAGCTGCTGCCAGGGGCACAGACTGAATGGTCACATCTGTCCCCTGCACGGCCCCAGACATCTGTCCTTGTGGCTGTGCTTGGGCAGCACAGAGGACAAAGTGCTCCTGCTCCATGTCAGGAGCAGGGAACTGCCCTGGAACAAAAGCACATTCCTCACCTGACATAGACACCAAAGATCCCAAGCTCGGAGATGCATTCGGACATTTCGAGGGGACTGTGAGCCCTCAGCAAATAATTCAGTGCTGGCTGGGGTTTGATCTTATCCATCAAGATGTAGGAGGTTCTCTCAGGGCTGTCTTTGATCTTCTCCAGAACCTCCTTGAGCTCTTCACCATAGAGATTGTTCCCTGGCAAACAAAACCAGCACATCAAGCCCTTCCAGGACAGCAGAATGCTCTGTCCCCAGCTATGTGGCCCTGGTAGCTGAAATAACCCAGCCTTTGTCTCCCCAGGTGCTGCCTGGGCTCTCCACACCCAACACCAGAGCCTTGGGAGCTCATCCAGGAGCAGCACTGCCTTAGTGGCAGGACTAGTCCCCATGGCTATGAGTAGCCACAAGCCATCCATTATCCCTCAGCACAGGACCAGGAGCTGGCACAGAGCTACTGCCTGTCCCAAATACAGCACAAACCACAGTGGAAGCCCCCAGGGGCCCAGCCCAGCTCACACCTCCACAGCCCAGCTCACACCTCCACAGCCCAGCTCATACCTCCACAGCCCAGCTCATACCTCCACCTTCACGCTGAGGCTTCAGCACAAAGAGGTCGGGGTCAGCGATGGCTCTGGCAGCTATTCTGTCACCCTCCTCACCCTGGCAGGGAAGGATAGAAACAGGTGGACATCAGGAATAATTTCTCCATGGACAGGGTTGTTTCACACTGGAATGAGCTGGATGGAGTCACCACCCCTGGAGGTATTCAAGGAATGGCACTTAGTGCCATGGTCTAATCGATGATGTGGTGTTTGGTCAAAGGTTGGACTCAATGATCTTGGAGGGCTTTTCCAACCAAAATGATTCTGTGAACAGCAAAGCATCAGGGAACAGCAGGGGCTCCTCAGCAGATCCCTCTGAGCAGAGGCATCAACAAATTCCCCAAGAACCACAGCAAAGCCCTCTCTTGTTCTCAACCACAGAGCACAGGTGTGCATGTCCATCCCTGCTCCAGCTCACCTCATCCAGTGAGTAGAGCCCTGCAAAGGTGGCTCTGATGCGAGCGACGGCCTCGGGCCGGCCGGGCAGCAGCTTCTCCAGCGTCCCGGGCCGGCTGAGCTCCTGCTGCACCTTCTTGGTGCCCGCCAGCTGCGTGGCAATGTCGGGGCACTTCACTGCCCGGGACCTCTCCAGCAGCAGCCTCGCCTCCCAGTTCTGAGGCAGCAAAGGAGCAACAGCCCCGTGAGGGAAAGAAACACACAAAAGGTTTGCTCTGCTCTTTTCTGTGCAGTTATCGACATATGGTTTGTCTCCTCCCTGCCTGCTGGCAGGGACAGGGGGTGGGAGTAGCACTCCAGAGAAGAGCAGACGTGAATATCCTGCCACCTCTGGGAGCAGCACAGTCAAATTAATCCACTGCGTGCTCCTTGCACAGCTTGTCCAGTGCTGCCACCTCGAGACACCACCAAGATCTGCTCTGTGCTATTATTACCTGCAGCCTGGTGGTGCTAAGAGAGCACAGAGTGATCTGTAGACCAACTCTGAAACCTTTCAGCAGGTGCTTACGTGTGTTAACCCTTATTGCACAGAAGCAATTCAGTGCTGCACTAAGGGATCACCCCCTGGAGAAGAAAGGCACCCCTTTTTCTTACTGCGGGGTCACCCATGTGCTCTCTGGAGTCACAGCTTCCCAGTGCCCTCAGCCACACCCGGCAGGACTGACCCCACCCCACAGGGTAGATGTCCCTGGGCAGTGCCCAGCTGGTGGTTTCTGGGCAGGGAGGTGGGTACTGACCTGCTGGTCGTAGACCTGGGGCACGTAGCCCTCTCTGTAATACACCACTGCGACCTCCTGGCCGTCCCTGGAATGGAAACCAGAAGTGCTCACAGAGCCAGGCCAGGCCCTGCCCCATCCCAGCACCAAGGGGGGACACAGCCCCCTGCCTCTTCTCCTTGGCCTTCCTGTTCCTGCCTGGCTCTGCCAGAGCAAGCTGAACACTGCAAGCCCTGGCTCCTCTCCACTGAACCACAGCTTGGCCTGTCCCAAGACACTGAGAGCTGACATCTGGCCTCTGCTCTAACCAAAGGCTCAATAATTCTGACACCAGCTCAGCAGAGAGGTAAGCACCTCATTTTTAACAGCTTTTACCCCATGCTAGCCTGGAGAAAAGGAGCTCAGGGGGGACCTTGTGGCTCTGCACAAGTCCCTGACAGAAGGGGACAGCCAGGGGGGTTGGGCTCTGCTCCCAGAGAACAGGGACAGGAGGGGAGGGAATGGCCTCAAGCTGTGCCACAGGAAGTTTCGATTGGAGATTTGGGAAAATCTCTTCACTGAAAGGGTGGTCAAGCACTAGGACAGGAGGCAGAGGACAGTGGAGGGACTTGAAGATGTGAGGCTGTGGCACCGGGGGACATGTTCAGTGGTGCTGGGTTACAGGTTGGACTTGATCTCAGAAGTCTTTTCCAACCTTAACAATCTGTGATTCTGTGATTCTTGAAGCTGGAGGGAACAGGGTTCCTTTCCTGTGGCAGTTCAAGGTAGGACATCAACTCAACAACCTGAGAGGCACCAAACCACCCTGCCAGGGCTGGGCTGGCAGCACAGCTGTAGCACCTTTGGCCTCAAAACTGTGCACTGGGTCTGGGAGCTGCTGGCAGGCAGACAGGAGGCATCCAGCAGTGACAGGGGAGGATGCTCAGGAGGAAGCACAAGGGACACACTTTCCCCTCAACTATCTGGTCATGACAAATATACTCATTAATTAAACACAGCACTGACCCCAAAGGTCAAACTATGGAAAAATCAGCCTCACTACAGAAAAATCACTGTGCTGAAAGCACATCTCCTCTTAGGTTCATACAGCTCCCAGCACATTACCTGGAAATAGGACAAACGTCACACTTGGGACCAACTGGGAAGCTGTGATCCTCCTGTCCTGGTCTCCACAGGGAGCAGGCAAGATGCTGAGTGAGTTCAAACCCACGAGATCCCCAAAGGACCTGGACTGCTTCCTCCTCCAGCACTAACAACCCAGCCCAGCTCCCACTGCCAGAGCAGCACGTGAACAGTAAACAGGAAATGGCTCTGTGGAAGCCTCTCAAATAGCCAGGGCTGCTCTGTGCAGACCTTTGTGGAGGAAGTAAAGATCCCACAGCGCAATGAAGGCTGAAGCCTGAAGGAGGGGGATTATGACTGCAGCTGTAGGGGACTGATGTGTGTCTGCAAAATCTCACCACTGCGAACACAAACCCATCTCAGCTCCAAGAGGAAGCAGCAGCCTGGAGAATGCGAGAGAACTGCTTTCTCAGCCACTACTTACACTCAGCTTTGGCTGCAAGCTCCCAGTGCCAGCCCCATGTGCCCGAGAGCCGGCAGGGATGCGCACCAGGGCTCATACTCACACATACAGCCTCCTGCTGGCATCCAGGGAGCCCTGCTCAAACACATCCCGGAACCGCTTCCTCACCACACGGATATTCCTGCCAAGAGGAGTGCAAGAGTCACCAGGCTGGCCACAGGTACCTGAGCTGCAAATCATGGGTGGAATCGGTGGCTGCAGCAAGGAGGATCTGCAGGTTCCTTCACAAATAGCCTCAGGCTTTGTGCTATGGAGCCAGAGAAATCCTACAGCCCAAAAAACTCCCTGTTTAGGAACCCATCCTACGTATCCTATGATCTGCCAGCAGTTTGCTCAGCTTTCCATACCAGAAACTGAACCATCTCCTTCCTTTCCCGTCCCAGGAAAACTCAAACTTTACCTGTTCCAAAGCTCATTTTCTACACAACGCTGATCAAAAATGTTCCTCTGGACATCCTCCACCAGAAACATCACCACAGCCCTGGAAGAGATACCAGGGACATCATTAAGCCCATAAACACTCCACGTGCTCCTAGCCTGATCATCATCTCAGGCTCCCTGCACTGCTCCTGTTCATGTTCTCCTCCTCTGTCCTTACCTTTGGGACCCGTAGAGATCCCAGGCTTTGGCGATTCCCAAGGCCAGCCTCTTCGCTGGGTTGTTGGGCAGCAGCTGTGATGCCTCCTCAGTCTTTCCCAGCACTTTCAAGACCAACCTGTGGAACACAAATGCTGAAATGCCGTGTCCATGCCCAGCTGGATGGAGGGAGCAGCTTGGAGAGCACAGGCCATGCAGTGCAGCTGCAGCAGTGCCAGAGGTGCTCCGTACCTGTGGACGTCGGCGGTGCGGGAGGTGAGCCCCCCGAAGCTGGCAGCAATGGTGTTTATCTCTATCTGCCTCAGAGCTGCTGTGCCATCCAGCCCACAGTCAAACATGTAATCCGAGCGGTTGATGCCCAAAAACACAGTCTGGAACACAGGGAGGGGAGCTGGGGTCTGCTGTCGGCTTTGACTGCAAATCCTTTGATGAGCTTGCTTTAAAATCCTCCCAGGGCAGATCCAGTGAGAGAATCCCAGAATGGTTTGGGTTGGAAGGGACTTTAAAGCCCATCTCATCCCAGCCCCTGCAGTGGGCAGGGACACCTTCCACTAGACCAAGTTGCTCCAAGCCCTGTCCAACCTGGCCTTGAATATTTTCAGGGATGGGACAGCCACAGCTTCTCTGGGCAACCTGTGCCATCGCCTCACCTCCTGCACAGTGAATTTCCCAATATCTCATCCAAACCTATTCAGTGTCAGTTTGAAGCCATTCCCTCTTGTCCTGTCACCCTCAGTTTGATACAAACCACTGCAGGTCATGCACCTGGCTGCTCTGCCCCACCCCCAGGGCCCACAGCCCTCTCAGAGCTCCAGAGAAACTCCCAACACTCCTGAGAGTAAAGGAGCTTCTGCAGGGATGGCCTGGCTGGTGCAGGTCCCAAGAGGACACATGTCCCTGCACACTCTGAGGCTCCCAGAGGACAAACCACATGAAAGCCTCCCTCTCCAGGCCAGGCTGTTTCCAGCAGCACCAAGCAAAGAGCTCAGCTGTTCAACAGGGCAAGGTCCTGAGCTGACCAGCTGCGACAAGACATTGCAGCGCAGGGACAGCTCAGAGTCCACAGTGCCAAAGCTTGCTGCCAGAACCCAGGCACCCCCACCACAATGCCAAGGGGCACACACCACTGGGAGCCCCTGCCAAGGTACCTGAGCCAAGCCTTCCTCCAAAACCTTCATGTAGATTCTGAAGAGTCGAGCTGTGAAGTCGTCTACCTTGATGGTGCTAGAGAGAAACACAGACCACGTCAGCCCCCTGCTGCTGTCACACAGGAACAAGAAAATTAATTCTCCTGCAGAAAAAGCCCTGAGCAGAGGCATTCTCCAGCACAAAGAGCAGGGCTGGGGCTCAACCACGTGCTGTAGCACTGTGAAACACCTCCCTATGAATGCCCAGTGCAAAACCACAACACAAACCCAGTCTGCCAAGCACAGCCACTCCACAAAAGGCCGTCCTGTGCAGAAGTGACTCACTGGCAGGGCAGAGATAGGACAAGTAAAGGCAAAGAAATGCAGCAGAATTCTGCAGGTTCAGGGAAGAAACCACAGGTCTCTCTGTGCCTGCACACACAGTTCAGAGAAGCTTCACAAGCTTCATCCAATCCCCGTCCTGTCAGGCTCCAAATCCCACATACTGTGGCCCTGCTAGAGTAGGTCTGCTTTTCCTCGGGGCCCCAAATCCCTGAGCAGCACCTCCAGGGAGCTGGCCTGGCACAGGGCAGGCACTTGAGCATGCACAAGCCCCAGGGGCTGCATTCTTTAAGCACAGGTACAAACATGTCCCCACAAGCTTTGGCTGCAGCCAGCTCTGGAACAGGCACAAGCATTGGAACAGCTCCAAGGGGTCAGGCTTTAACAAAACAAAAGGATGCTGGAAAACAGCCTCCCCTGCTCTGTCCCAGTGCCAGAGGCAGCAGCACGTGCACAGGCAGCACAGAATGGGCAGTGGGAAGGGATTTGTGGAAGCATCAGCCCCACAATTATGAGCGACAAAGTCAGGGATGGTCACTCCAGCCCAGGACAACAGCCACAGATAAACTCAGCAGAAGCCAGGAGCCAGAGCTGGACAGTCCTGCTGCACCCAGAGCTTGTGGCTGGGAAAGAGGGGATGGGGGTCACTGATGGAGGGTGTGGAAACAGAACAGACACCTCCTTTTCATCACTGCTGCAGCAGAGCTGGTGGCTACTGGACAGACACAGGCAGATGCAGAATAAGACTAAAAGAGACTCCTAAATCCAGGACTCAAAGACTTCAGTGATTTGCATTTAAGGCCCAGGAGTCAAACAGCTCACAAGTAAGAATTCACAAACCGGAAAAAGTGGCAAAGTTGCAGATCATACCAGGGAGCCCTGTCCTGGCCTGATGTCCCTGGCCTCAGAAATGTAGGGATGCCAAAAGGGTGATAAAGGCTTTACATTTAAAAAAATTCATTAAAATGCAACACATAAAAACATTACCTGGCCAGAGTTTGCTCCAGGAATTCTCTGTTTTGACTGATGGCATCCACCAGCAGGTTAAAATCCTGCTGCACACTGTAGGCCTGTTCAAACAAGTCCTGTGGCACTGCGGACGGGAGCAGCGTGAAGGGCGCGTAATTCACCACCTGCACCAGGGATGCGGCACAGCAGTCAGGCCTGGGCAGCTCAAGAGGAGCTAAGGACGTGCTTCCTCTGCTTGTCTGAAGGCTGAAGCCACCCCCAGCCCTGCTGGGCACACACACGGCCTCGACCCTGCTGATTCCTAACTTTTGAGGGGTCTGCTTTATGAACCACCCTCAGGGCACTGCTGCTCCAGCGCCTGGGCTGGGCTGACTGCCTCCCCCTGTCTCCATCTGAACTGGACAGCACTGTCTCCAGAGCTTCTCAGGGACAGAGAAAAGGTTAATTTGCCAGTCCTGGGTTCTGGCTGTCAGTTACTTCCTTTGATCCCTGCTCAGTGACTCCGGAGCCCTGCCTCATCCCACATCTCAGGCATGGGGTCCATATATTACTCACAGTCCGTGTACTACACCACAGAGAAGTTTCCAATTCACCTGGATTTTTACATGAAACAAGGGACACTGGCAGTGTGTTTGGCCTCTCCTCCCAGGCTCCCTCTTTCTCTCACCCTTTGCAATCACTCAGAGCCCTGACCTGACATCAAGGAGCAGTGCTGTGGTGAAGACCTCCCTCCTTGTACCCCTGCCAGCTGCCTGCTTGCCCCCAGGTTCCTCAGGGACCCTTCCCCAGTGGTGCCCCAGCCCTCCTGCACAGGGGTACTTCTTCCTCTGAGACCCCTCACAGCATGCTGGTCCAGCAGGCTGAGCCTCCCACCCCAGCCCAGAGGCAAATCCCATACATCAGCCACCTCCACCCACCCCTGTCACCTCACCCCAGGTATGGGGCAAAGGCTGACTGTAGCTGGGAACATGCCAAAAGCAGAGGCCCCTCCGTGAGACTCTCCTCTGGTTCAAAGGTTCATATGGGTGGTGAGAGGCTGGGAAAGGGATTAACCCCCAGCAACACAACAGGCAACTTCCATAGCCTTCCCAGATCTATACCTCTCCTTGGAAAAGGGAACCTGTACGGCAGGGCTGTCCCTTGGGGAGCTGCGCTCATCATCGGGACGGGCGGTGAGCTGCAGACCCATCGAAGGGACAGCGAAGGCTGCCCCTCGAGGAGCCGCTCCTTGCGAGGGGCTCCGGGACCCCCGGCACGGCAGCGGCTCCTCCCCGCGCTGCGCACTCACATCCGAGGCTTGCGGCTGCTCCCCGGTCCGCATCAGCACCCCCGCCAGCAGCGCCGCGTCCACCGCCACCGCCGCCGCCTCCCGCACGGCCGCCGCGTCCCGCACCACGTCCTGCCAGGCCGCGGCCATGGCAGCGCTGCGGGCACGGCACAGCACAGCGCGGGTCACCGCCCGTCCCTCACCCTCTCCGGGCTGTGCCCAGCCCCCGTGCCCTGACCCCGGCTGTGCCCAGCCCC
>VYXD01004737.1:53335-113544 GCA_013397195.1 Hylia prasina | reverse complement strand
GGGCAGGGGGTACATATCACCCGGGCACCCCGGGCAGAGGGTACATCCCAGGTACATCGCAGGTACATCGCAGGTACATCCCCGGGCAGCCACACCCCGTGCCCGTGGTGCCCACGGCACACCCCAGGTCCCGCAGGGCACCGAGGGCAGAGCCACCAGAGCCTCACTTCCCCACAGCACTGCCGAGCCTTCACGGGCATTCGATACCCTGCAGCTGCCGGTGGGTGCAGGGCTGGGCGCTGGCTGCCCCTCCACGGAGCTGCTCATCACTCACTCTCACTTCCCTGGTACCCTATAATGAGGAAAGAAACCCCAAAGCCTCTTTGGGTTCTCCTTTGCATTTCCAGCTGCAGAGAAACCAATTTAGCCCAGTGTGAGGTTTTGGGCGGCTCTGTTTTACCTCAGGATATTTGGGCATCAATGCAGAAACCAGTGTTTGTAATAGAGCAGCCCCAAAGCCACGGCAGGAGGAGATGATGTGATGCCCAGCACCAGACACATAAAGACACAACAACAGGGCTATTTTCATGGAAGAGAGTTCAGAGGTCTCCTCGGGGAGCCAAACCTCTTGCTGGTCCATCATCCACAAGAAAAACAAGACAGCTCTGGAACCCTGGCTTCCCTGCGGTATAAGCACCAGCTTCAGCCACAGCTCGACAGAAATCTATTGTCTGTAAGAATGCATTTCGATGCAAAATGCTCTGGTACAGCCAGCAATCCTCCTCTCCCCCACGTGTGGCTATTGTTTGAAGTGCAGAACAATTGAAGGGTGCTCTCATGGGCTAAAGATAGAACGGCAGCTGGTGCTGTCCTTTTCCCTGTAACTGAGAATAAAACAATGCCCGAGTATTGTCTGCATTGCTGGAGCGGTGACACTGGACTCTGCCAAGGGAGCATCGAAAAGATCAATGGAACCCGGGTTTATTTATAAGCAGGCAGTGTCATTTCTTCCCCAGAATTTCACTTCCTTGGCTTTTCCACCGGACCCTCCTGTGCCGTGAAGTGGCCGTGGAGGGAGTATAAAGAGCCCGAGCCTGGCTGCCAGAGGGGCAGCAGGGCCGGGGGTGGCGAGCGGAGCTGCCCTGCCAGGGCTGCACCTTCACTTCCCCGAGCTGTGCCCGAGCCCCTGCAGCACCAGGGCGGGCACCAGGCAGGGCTGAGGATCCCCTTGTGCCCGCAGGGAGCAGGTCCCTGCAGGCACAGCCCTGTGCTGGACGTGCAGGACCCAGTGGCTGGGCCTGGGGGCAGATCCCCACCACCAGCACTTACTTCCTCAGGGAGCTTTTATAATATCCCCACTTGGAAGGGACACACTGGGTTCATCAAAGCCCAGCCCCTGTCCCTGCACAGACCCCCCAACAACCCCACCCTGGGCATCCCTGGCAGTGCTGTCCAAAGGCTCCTGGAGCTCTGGCAGCCTTGGGGCTGTGCCCATTCCCTGGGGAGCCTGGGCAGTGCCAGCACCCTCTGGGGAAGAACTTTTCCCTGATATCCAAACTAAACTCCTCTAACACAGCTCCAGCCGTTCCCTCAGATCCTGTCGCTGTCACAGGGATCAGAGATCAGTGCCTGTCCCTCTGCTGCCCCTCAGGAGGGAGTTACAGATTTCTGGGAGGGTTATTTCACTTACCAGCCACCAAGCAGGTGGGAGCACAGACTGTGTGTGTGTGTTTCCAGCTCAGCTGCTGTGCTGGGGTTCAGGAAAACCCTGAGCCCAAAAGCCATGGGACAGAGCCTTGTTTAGGGACAGGGGATGGTTTATAGGGGAAGGCTGCTGTCTGCAGTCCAGACCAGAGACTGGATACCTGGAGCCAGGCATTCTCTGCAGCTTTGACACAGAAAAGCCCATCCTGGCTGATGTGGCATTGTGAGGTGAGAAGTTCTCCTCCTGTGATGTGAGGACATGCAGGAATATTCCTCCNGTGCCCATTCCCTGGGGAGCCTGGGCAGTGCCAGCACCCTCTGGGGAAGAACTTTTCCCTGATATCCAAACTAAACTCCTCTAACACAGCTCCAGCCGTTCCCTCAGATCCTGTCGCTGTCACAGGGATCAGAGATCAGTGCCTGTCCCTCTGCTGCCCCTCAGGAGGGAGTTACAGATTTCTGGGAGGGTTATTTCACTTACCAGCCACCAAGCAGGTGGGAGCACAGACTGTGTGTGTGTGTTTCCAGCTCAGCTGCTGTGCTGGGGTTCAGGAAAACCCTGAGCCCAAAAGCCATGGGACAGAGCCTTGTTTAGGGACAGGGGATGGTTTATAGGGGAAGGCTGCTGTCTGCAGTCCAGACCAGAGACTGGATACCTGGAGCCAGGCATTCTCTGCAGCTTTGACACAGAAAAGCCCATCCTGGCTGATGTGGCATTGTGAGGTGAGAAGTTCTCCTCCTGTGATGTGAGGACATGCAGGAATATTCCTCCCTCCTGGGTCTTGAGAAAGGTCCAAGCTGAGCAGATCCCATAAAGACCTCCCCTGCCTGTTGCCAGTCCACTTTGAACAATTGTCCCCTGCCATGACATGGACTGAGCTCAATCTCCTGTGAGGGTTGATGACCCAGAGCAGTGGAGAGGCTTCCCATGGGGTGAGGGAGAAGATGCAGGAGGGATGGAGATAGCAGGGGGCTGGCACAGGATTGTCCAAGGAAGGGGTGTGTATGTGCAGGACAACACCCACCCAACCTCCTCCTAAAATTGCCCAAATCTGCTCCCAGGTCTCACAGCAGATGAAAACTGGTGCAAAACCAGAGCAGCTGGGGCACTGCAGGGGCAGACAGTGCCCACACAGTGTCAGAACTGCAGCCCAGCTCTGGTTCTGGTCAGCCTCTGCCCCTCCAAGGCAGCTGCTGGTCATGATTTCCAAAGGCTGCTGTGTTCCAGGGTCTGTCCTGGCAGGCCAGCTGCAATTAAGGTGCTATTAAGTGTTCAGATGAACAAGGCAAGATTCTCTTTACTCTCCTTGTTTTGAAGTGCATTGCCAAAACCTCACCGAAGGCTCACACATTCCTGTAATTTCGCAGTGTTCAGTACAACCTTCATTCCTACACAGAAGAAAACCCCCCAGAACCTTGAAGCTGGAAAACTCAGGGCAAACAAACAAAACCTCTCCAATTTGCCCAGTCTCCAGTGACCTCACTCTCTCCACGCCTGCGTGTGACCTTGCTTGTTAACTCTATACACTAATTTCTCATGCCATGTCTCTCCCAGGAAATTTCTCATCCCTGATACTCATTTTGGAGGCTCCCCATGTGGAAGGTCAGCCACCAACATGCCTGTGCTGCCCGGGGCTCATGCATGGCGAGGTGGGAACCACTGCAGGAAGGTGCTTGTGGCAGCAGCAGCTTTGTGTGTGTTCATGAAGGGTTAGAGAGGCAGCCAAAGGACAGCACTGTCCCCAGGGTGGGACATCCAGGCAGCACCCATGGTGGGAAGTGCCCAGGGAGCAGTGAGATGAGGGGATCCAGTGCTAACCCCATCCCAAACCCCACAGGAGCACCTTAACTGCAGGATGCCAGCACTGCTGCTGCCCCCATCCCCTGCTCACTTCGAGGGGGCTGTGCTGGGCTGGTGGCTGCTATCTCTGCCACCCTGGTGGGACAGGGCTGGGGGGGCTCAGGGGTTTGCCTTGGAGGGGGCCTTGCAGGGCCAGGCTGAGCTGGAGGGATGTGAGCGGTCTGGCAGCACTGGCCTGTCACCTCCTGCCTCCCTGCAAGCAGACATTCCCACTCCATGGAAATATGCCTGAAATAGCCCCTCTGCAGATTGTCTTTATCTAATCAGCCGCCTTTGCACCCCCCTCCAGTGCATTTCAGGGAGCTGATAGTGGGGATATGTTAAGTGTGGAAGCCTCTAGTGAGCTGCCCAACACGGAGAGTAATTCTCCTTCCTGCCACTTATCACAGCCTGCTAATGGCAAACATTCCTCCTGGGGGTCAGGGAGCAGCCAGGGGATTTCTCTGGAGAGGGCGGCTGAGCCCCTGGCACCCTCCTGGCTCTCCAGGGCTGGGTAGGAGCTGGTCTGACCACAAAATGTTCACTGGAGGGGCAGCTCTGCTGTCTGGTGGTGTCCTGTCCCACGGGGAGAGGCTTGTCCAGCCCTCAGGGGCTTGGCTCAGGAGCCCCATCCTTTTCCATTGTATCATGGGACACCAAGCACAGAGCCCCGGGGGAAGAACAGGAGTGTCTCAGTGGTCAGGGGAGATGATCTCCCTGCTGAGAGTGGGCATGCAGGGCTGGGGGATCACTTGGCCAGGATGTTCAGTCTGGGCAAGAGCCACCTAAAGAAAACTCCCCTCTGCTCAGGCTGAAGCCATGAGCTCCTCGTTGTGCCCATGGGATTTTGTGGGAGGCCCATAGGACCCTACTGCCCTGTCCCACCTGCCTGAGCAGGGCACAGCTCAGGCCTTGCCAGCCATACAAGGATGAGCTTCCCACCATCCAGAAAAACCACATCACAAACACCAGCGCCAGAGACACCCAAACCTGGCGGAAGAACCCTTCAGCAGCTGCTGGAATGACCAATTCACATTTCCCCTTCCACAGATCTGCTTGGCCTTTGATGGACCCTGCTGGAACCTCTTCAAAGAGGGAGAAAACCAGGGCGAACAGAAGGAACTGCAGGAGGAATCTCCGAAAATAAAATCGCTTTAAAGATAAGGCAGGGAGGGGGTGAGCAGAGTGTGGGGCGAGTACATGCCCTGAGAAGAATGTGTGAGGCTGGGCCAGCTGGTGGGTCTGGGCCAAGGGCTCATCCCACTGCCGGGGCACTTGTGGCAAAGGTACTTGGCACAGGACCCACCAAAGCCTCGGGTCCCTCCAGGGAGTGGGTGGAAACCTGACTCCCAGCCAAGGACAGAGAGGCAGAAGACCACCAGGGTAACCCCAGAGGGACCTGTGGTTCCCCCAAAGCCTGTGGCTCCTCAGGACTCTGGAACTCTGCCATCTTGGCAAGACTGAGTGTGCCATGGTCAGGAGGGACCTCAGGACTGGTGTCCCCATGGTCTCCCCTGGGGGGGTGCAGCAGATACTTTGGTGGAGTCCAGCTCTGCACCAGCTGCTCACAAATCCAGATGAGGACCTGCACTCCTGAGCACTAACCCGCTGAGGAGTGCCCACATGGGACATGGAGATGGGGCCCTGCACCCCATTTTATCCTGATGCACCCAAAGTCCTTGTTCGTGCTACAGATCCCCCTCCATGGGAGCACTTCAGTTCCTGGGGGAGTCTGGCACCATGCAAAGCCCTGACATTGCACTGTGCTGCCAGTGAAGGCAACACCAACCCATCCCTGAGCCCAGGCATGCCCCTGCTGGGGCTCAGCCCACAGGGGATGGGTCTGGAGTCCTCCTCCACCCCAGGGACCTCCCAGATTTCTCTCCAAAGCAGGGTGGGAGGGCAGGGACCTTTCTGCCGGGGGTGCAGAGATGATGGCACTGGGAAGTCAGCCTGGGAGGGTGTAGCAGCAAACCTGTGTGCTGGATGGAAAGACTGACCATGGCTGGGGCTCGGATTCAGGGCAGGTGCTGGGGCTGCAAAAATCTCTCTGCAGCCTCGGCTGTGTGCCCAGGCTGAAGCCACACGCCCAAAGCAGCCTCCAGTGCTGCTATTCTGGCTGTGACAGAGCCTGTGCCACATCCAGCCTGGGCACAGCACTGGGCACAGCACTGCACAGCTGATCCTGAACCACTCCTGCCTCAGTTTCCCTCACTGTCAGGAGGGTACAGCAGCCCCAAGTTACTTTGGGATGTGAGAGGTGCTGAATGGGGAATATCACACCCTGCAGCCACGGGCCCTGGTTCTCCAGGGTAGAAACCTCATTGCACTTTGGATGCCAGCAGCTACATGGCTTTTCCTTGAGCTGGCATGGCACCAGGGTGTCCTGTTCCCATCTCGGGCACCCCATGGTGGTGCTGCCAGGATGCAGGTGTGCTCCAGGCTGTGATCACCATGTTGTACACAGCACCTCTGGGTGCTGTCTGGGTGAAATGGTGTGCAGGAAACCCAACAACCTCTCTGTTGAGAGATTATGAACTTGACCTAGCCACAAAACAAGCTCCCATGCCAAGGTGAGGGGTTCAGGGAGCAGAGCCTGGAGGATCAAGTCCCAAGGTCCTTCCCCTTCCAGACAGTCTGTCTGGGAGAAGCTAAACCAGAGCTGAGTGAGAAGTTGGGATGTTCCAGCTGGAAAAGCCAGTGGCCACACACATCCCACCAAGCAGCAGCTCCCCTGGCATGGTGCAAGGCAGGAGCAACAGGAGCTCAGGTGCAGGAGGAACTGGCAGAGCTCTCACTCCTCAGCTCCCCACTGGAGCAGGCAGAGCAGGCTGGGAGAGCTGTGCTGCCTTCCCAAGCTGCAGTCTCTCACTCTGCCTTTGTACTCGCCTGACAATACAGGAATAAAAATAACCAGGCTGCATTTGCAGAGAGATAAAAGTGAAGTTTGCCTTTTGTGTCTGTCCGGGCAGTGGGACAGCAGCACCAATGGAGCTGTGTGGACATGACACATGGGAATTTCTGACATATCTTTTCCCACTCTGACCTTGACAGACACAATAAAAAGGGGCTTTGCAGCATGCACAGAGCCACTCAGTGCTAGCACCAAGGTCAGTAATACAGAGCATGTCTGTGTGCACGCGTGTCCCCTGTACTAACCCGCTTCACCCCTGCAGGGTGGCTGATCCCAGAGGACAGGGGCTGCCTCTGGTGGCACAGGGAGGGTGGGACAGACCTGGATCATGGGCATTTTTGCTGAGGACTGTGTGTTTTGCTAAGTTGTGGCTCCACTCGTGATGGCTGTGGCGTTCCAGAGCTCTGCAGGGTGGCACTGCATTAGATGGATATTAGGAAGCAGAGTCATAAAAGCGCTTTTGCGAGCAGCTGCAACACCAGCCTTCTAGAAGGGTCTTCCCAGGGATAATACATCCAGCCTTGGTTTTATCTTCCTGCAGTACCGCTCAGCAGAACAGCCCTGGGTCTTTGTGCAGGGCACTAGGGCTCCAACGGGTCTGTAGAGCTGGGACAGGTTTTAGCTGAGCTTATCAAGGAAAGGGGTGTTATTGACAATCTCACCTAAAGTGGGAATGTGGACTTTGACACCAAAGCGATTTGGGCTCACCCAGCTGGGACTTCCAGTGTGGGGATGACAGCATCAGAAGGGAAAGCGTTCAGTAATTGTCTCATTGATATGACTTTTATCAGCTAGCAGTGTTGTCTCTGTCTTCTCTCACTCCCTAAATTAAAAGCTTTCTTGGTGTCCGTGTCGCTGTCAGTTCCCAACCCAGCGGTGGGCGCTTTCCCCGTGTGCTGACCCCTTGTCCCTCCCTCCTTTCAGCGCTCAGGTGCCTTTCACTCTTCCTTTGCTGCTGCCAAGTCTCCCTCAGCTGGACACGATGTCTCTGCTGGACATGAGCGAGTTTGGGGAGGCAGCTCCGTACCTCCGGAAGAGCTACACGGAGCAGCTGAAGCTTCAGACAATCCCGTTTGATGGTAAGAGCCCCAGGCTGCTCAGCACAGCCCCCTGTGTGCCCCTGAGCCTGCCCCTCTGCCACGGCTCTCAGGAGTCCTCCCTGTGCTGCCCCCCAAGGCATCACAGGCACTGGGAATTGGCCCAGCACCTGGAGGGCAAGAAGATCTGACTAGTGAGAAAAGCAGGGTTTTGACTTCCCCCTGGTTTGCTGGGGTGTGGGTGCAGGTGATCCTTCATCTCCCCCAACCCTGAGGGGCAGGAGGGCTGAGGGATTGGTGTCAAAGCCTTCTGCAGCTGTTTCATTTTGGAGGTGTCCTCTGTGTCCCAGCCACCCTGCTCTTCCATGGCTTGCCATGCCCAGGATCCAGGGCCCAACTTGCTCCTTGCAGTTTGGCAGAAGAGTTTTGCTTCCTCACACTGTCCTGTTCTCATCATGGTCTGAATGCAGGCACACGTGAAGGAGCAGATTTCTGTCAGGCTAGAAACTGACCCCACCAAAGTAAAAAGGTGCCAAACATGAAGGCAGCAAAGAAAACCCATCTCCTATGAACAAAAACATAGGAAGCAATAATCACTGTTGTTCCACGTTATCAAACTGCATTTATATGGCTTTCAGTTGACATTTTCACCTGGACTCCTGCATTTCAACCTTTATTATGTTCCTTTCCTCCTTCCCCTTTCCTTTCCTTTCCTTTCCTTTCCTTTCCTTTCCTTTCCTTTCCTTTCCTTTCCTTTCCTCCATTTCTCCTCCAGGGAAGAAGCGAGCTTGGATCCCGGATGAGAAAGAAGCCTATATCGAAGTGGAAATAAAAGAAAGCTCTGGTGGCAAAGTCACTGTGGAAACCAAAGATAAGGAAGTAAGCAAATACCTTTCCTTTTCCAAGGGAGAGCAAGTGTGTGTGAGGGGGGATACGTGTGACAAGATCACGTCTGAAGCCGTGAGCTCTTGCTGATAACCCTGTCCCGCTGATAGTCGTGCCCCGGGGGCACACACACGGCAGTGTCAGCACACGTAGGCCAGTTCCTTGCCAAGAGTGGCTCCAGTTCAGCATCTCCCACCGAGGGGTTTGTGTCTGTGCCGGGGTGTCCTGCGGGACACACCGAGGGCGCGGCGGGGCCGGCCCAGCGCAGCCCCTGCACGGGGAAGCAGCCCCAGCACAGCCCTTCGTGATGCTGAACCTGTGCCCGGCTCCTCCCGGAGCCTGAAACAACAGGTAAGGGGCCAGTTGGCCAATTCCTGCTCCTTTTAGCCCAGATCTGCAGCGGGGTGAGCTGTTAGGAGGACGGGCTATGTCTGCGGGTGAGGCTCCAGCTCTCCGCGGCAAAGCAAGCAAGGACCAGCTGGTATTTGTCAAGATAATATCCAGTGCAATTAGCTGCAAATGAGCTTAATTAATATTCCTTTCCTGGCTATGGGAGTCTCATGACCCTGCAACTTGACTGCAGAGCAGAGACTCACACTGGTATGAAACTGAGAAAAAGAACAAGGAGCTCGCCAGGCAGTTGATGATAGACTTTGTTATTTCTGTTTCTTCTCTAGTCAGAATAGCACTAAGGCAGGTTTGTGCCTGCTAAATGTGGGAAAAAAATGTAATTGTCTTTGAAATGTGTCAAGGCTTTGAAAATATTTTTGTCTGAATTTTGGAAAGCAAGTAAAGAGATTTGCTGTCTGCAAAGTAAAATTTGTCATAGAGGAGTTATAAATTTTAAAAGTTTATTCTGATATTTAGAACACCTTCAGATTCTGAGAACAGAGCAATTTTCAAACCCTCTTTTGATGTTTTCTCTTGAAACTGTCTTTTTGATGATTTGTTGTGGATTTACAAAATCAGAAACTCTATCAGCTTTCGCTGGATAAGCATTTCCAGCAGAAAGTTTCAGGAGACATAAAGCCCTCCCTTATCCTTCTGTGTACCCTCCTGCTTTTAACACCTGGTGCCTTTTAACACCACACGCTTCATCTTCACCCATAAAAAGGTAAACCTCTGAAAGATTTCATTTAATCTTCATTAACAAGACCATTTGCTAAATCCAGCTTCTCCCATCCAGGCCAGATATGTAATGTGATATTTTCCCCGTGCTTGGTCTCGT
The DNA here is from genome assembly GCA_013397195.1 of Hylia prasina. NCBI lineage: Eukaryota > Metazoa > Chordata > Aves > Passeriformes > Sylviidae > Hylia > Hylia prasina. Next base: position 103,996 of record VYXD01004737.1, on the reverse strand, counting down.
GGGATTAAATAAATCCAGTTTTAAGTGATGGGCTACAGGCTTCAGCTGTTTGCCCAAATAACCAGGGATCTCTTGGAGCAAAAGACAGCGCTGGCATGGGCTTTTGGGCTGGGAAGGAGAACGCAGGATAGGGTGTCGAGCACATTGTGGGGGAACGACTTGGACCCCTCTCCCTGAGGAGGGAGCAAGCTGGGCTTTGTGGCCGGGTGCTGCCGGGGCTGCCCTGGGCCTGTCACCCCAAAACCTTGGGCAGCCCTGTCAGGATGACAGGCCAAGGCTGTCCCCAGCACGGGACTGTCGGGGTGTCCTTCCACCTGGCAGGTTTTGGGGCAGAGAGTGTTGGGTGAGGATTGGGCTCCCTCTGACGTGTCCCCCTCCTGTGACAGACACGGGTGGTGAAGGAGGAGGAGGTGCAGCCCATGAACCCCCCCAAGTTCGACATGATTGAGGACATGGCCATGCTGACACACCTCAACGAGGCCTCCGTGCTCTACAACCTGAAGCGCCGCTACTCCCACTGGATGATCTATGTAAGCCCAGGGCAGCCGCGGGGTGGGGAGGTGAGGGGGCACTGGGACACCCCATCCCTCACCTACCCCTTGTCCCCCTGCAGACCTACTCGGGCCTCTTCTGTGTCACCATTAACCCCTACAAGTGGCTGCCCGTGTACACGGCGCCCGTGGTGGCCGCCTACAAGGGCAAGCGGCGCTCGGAGGCACCCCCGCACATCTACTCCATCGCCGACAACGCCTACAACGACATGCTCCGCAGTAAGCCCTGCCTGGGGACCCGTCCCCACGAGTCCCGGCTCCTGGGGCAAGGGCGAGGCGGGCGGCGCTGCCCTAACGCCGGCTCCTTCTCTTCCAGACCGTGAAAACCAGTCCATGCTCATCACGTAAGTGCCCCTCCGTCCCCTCGCCCTGCCCAGCCCCGCTGCCAGCAGAGACCCCCCGCGCTGTGCTCCCCGGATGGGCACCCCGTGCCCGGAGCAGCCCCCCCGGCAGTGTCCCCTCCCCATCCCGCAGCTGTCACCCTGCCCGCCCAGGCTGCCGCCGCCACCGTGCCAGGTGACAAAGCCCCGCGCGGGCCGGGCTCCCCCGCACCCCGACAGCTGCGGGAGCTGCCGTGGGGCGCCCCGACCACCGGCACCCTCCCGGGAGCGAGGGGAAAGCAGAGATGGAGGCCAAGGCCGCAGGGAGATGCTGGCCGGAGGGGCGGCGGCGGGGGAGCAGGGTGACGTGGGAGGGTGGAGGCCAGGTTGATTTCAAGTGACATATAGATAAGGGCTATATAAAGGACTCGAAAGGACCCTTCGCCGCTGCCAGGAGCCGCGGACATTTTTAGCTTGGGCCATGGCCTAATTAGGAAAGGCAGGGGCTGCGGAGCGATGCCTGGCGCGTGTCCGGTGGCGGCTCCGCTGCCCGCTCCCCCCGGCTCTTTGTGATCTGGGATTACAATGGGAGAGCAGCTCACTAACTATAGGGATGAGCTCAGCGGGGCCCGCCGGCCCCCCGCAGCCCACGGCGGGCATGGTCCCGCCGCTGCCCCCTCCGAGATGCCCCAGCAAAGCTCCCGAGCGGAGCGGGCGAGGCCGGCGCGGCTGATCCCGGACAGCTGCAGCCCCGGGGCACGGCCGGGAGCCGGGCAGAGCCGGGGCTGGCGGCCCGGGGGACACGGATGGCCTGGAGCTGGCCGTCGCTCCAAAGGCAAGCCCCGAAGTGGCACGTACCCCCGCAGGCCGGGGCACTGAGAGCACCAGCCTCCCCATCCCTCCCGGGCTTTGCTTCTCCCTCCCGTCCCGCAGCCCAGCAGGGTGTCTGCGATGAGTTGTGCCTGTTCTTTGCCTCATGCCCTTGATCTGTGTATTTCTGTTACTCTAAGCGGAGAATCTGGTGCTGGTAAGACTGTAAACACCAAGCGGGTCATTCAGTACTTTGCCATTGTCGCAGCCTTGGGCGACACACCGGGCAAGAAATTAGTAAGATCTTCTTTTGAAACAAGTTCTTGCTGTTTTCTTCCTTCCTTCCTTTTTGTTTTTTTAATTTTTTTTCCCTCCTTCCCCTTTCTTCTTGCTTTTTCTTCCCCAACTTTTTGCGTTTGGAAACGTGTTTTGGTCTGAGCCACCCAGGGCTTGCCTTTTCCCTGACTTTTGAACAAGCAAGGCTTGAAATTACTCTGCTCAAGGGGAAATGGGATTTTTTTTAATGTGGCTGCTCAATCCGTGCAGCCTGGAAGAGGTGCTTTAGTCGTTCTCTTTCTCTTCCTCCTTCAACATCCCAGTCATCTTCTTAAGCAGCATTAAAGGGATGAAGTAAACCTTCCATTTCCCACCTTGCCTCTTTTAAGCCTTGCTTTTCAGCGTTTTCTCCTTTTTTTCCTCCTTTTGTTCATTTTGACCCTTTTCTACCTTGTGCTTTTCTTGCTTTTGTTTTGAATCTTGCTTTTCTTTGATGCTGGTTATTTTTGAGCTGCCCTTGCAATTGCTTATTTCTTCTGGATACTTTGAGGCTCCAGCCTGCTTTCCCCTCATGGAAGCAAACTGGCTGCTTTGGGTATCAGACAAGCAATACTTCAGCATTATTTTCTTTCGTCTTCTTTGAGTTTGAATTTAACTGTTCTTGCTTTTTGATGCATTTCTTTATATTCTTGAGCTAATCTATTTAACAACTTTTTGGCCTCTCCTATAAAGTTTAATCCTCCGAGTTTTAGTGGTTTTTTCTTGGAATTTTTTTTTTTGGCACTAAATGGTCATGCCCTGCTTTTCTGACCATGCTTCTTGTGGTTCTTGCCTGCCTTTTCTGAATTTCTAAAGACAATTTTCTCTCCTTTCTCTAGGCAGCTCTTGCCACTAAAACTGGGGTAAGTGTTGTGGGCTCTTTAATGGTGAGGACAGAGTTCTGCTGCACCAGATCTATGATGGGCTGATGTGTGGGGCCTCTACCTTAGGTCTGGGAGCAGCACCTGGCAGTGTTGAGTTCTCCACTTGGCTTTGTATCTCCCTCCTTCCCATAGCTGGAAGCTTTGCTGTTTCATCTCTTGGTGTCTTTCTGACTCCAACCTCTCCTTCAAGGGATAATTACTCTTCAAACATTCATTTCTATCCAGTGTTGGGAGTTTCTGTCCAGGCCTGGGAGTGGTGTGGGCTCCTCCAAAGGTGAGGGGAAGCCTTCACAGCCTGAAGATCCTCCTCAGCCTCAAAGCCCAGCTGGGGGTGGTGGTGCTGAGGGGCAGGGGAAGCCCCCCTGCCAGAGGCAGCCCTGTGCTCTGGCTGCAGAGCAGTGCCCTGCTGCTGCCCAGACTTGCCAAGCCCTGGACTGGCACTGCCCAGCGCTGAAGGCAGCTGATGTCCTTGCCTGGGGGACATTCCTGAGGTGTTTGCTCCAAGGAAAACCAGCAAAGGTTCAGCCCCTGGGGCTCCCAACACCCCAAGGGCTCAGTCCCACATCCTTGGCCCTTGATTTCTCTGAGCCTTTAGCTGGTGCAGGCCCATGGCTGGGGGATGTTCATCATCACACCAGTGACCACTTGCACAGAGTGAGGCAGCTCAGGGGCTGAATCTGTGGGTCTTGGGGCTGCCCTCATGGAATCTCCCAGGCCACGTAATTTTAGGCCAGGCTGAGTTTAGAGATAAGAGATAAAGGGGTGCTCAGGTGATAGTGTGTTGGGAACTGTGTGATTTACAGCTGCTTCATGTCTCTTTTGCCCTTGACACACCTGGAGCAGCAGAGGTGGGGAGCAGTTGTGATTCCAGCATCAGAAAGAGAGGTTGGCTCTGGGTGGGCAGCCCAGAGCTGGTGTTCCCCACCTGAGGAAAGCCCTGGGGATTGTAGTATGTCCAAGCTCTCATGAAAAAAAGCTCTCGTGAAAAATCCTGCAGGTGCCTGTGCCACCAAACTCTGTATCAGGTGTCAAACCCCACTGTCCTTCATGTGGCTTAGCACCAGTCTTTTCCTCCTCTCCTCAAATCCTTGTCCTTCTTTACCTGCATGGGGCAGAGGCTGTCTCTTCATCTTTGAGCAGAAAAATACACATGGAAAAACAAGGTTAGGAGAGGATTCATCTTAGGGCTTGCTCAGGAGAGCCCCAGTATTCCCAGCAGTTCATGCCAGCTGGGACTTGTGGTGTATTCCCCTCACACTGGGACCCTGCAATGCATGTTGGTGTAGGACCTCTCGTTTCACAATATGCTGTTGATGGGAGCTGTCCTAGACTTTGGTTTGGTGGAAGAGGAAATGCCTGACACCAGAGAGCCTGAAACGATTCAGACTGTTGTGGTGACAACACGAGCTTGCTCTTGGTTTGCATGGTGTAGCTCCTAAGAAAGGGGGTAAGGACTGCTGTGTGCAGAGGGGACAGCAGGTGGGACTCCAGTTTAGGTGAGGAGAAGGCCACAGAGGGCACTGCTGCAAACCCCAGCTGTGCTGATCCCTAAACTGAGCTGCACAGCCTCAAGGAGATGCCTGGGGAGCAGCAGGGCCCACAGACAGCTGAGTGCAGCGAGCAGCCCCTGGCACTGCCCCGTGTTCTTGCTGATAGATCCCCTCTGGCTGTGTGGGACCTGACACAGCCTTTGGATTTGTTCTCCAGGGCACCCTCGAGGATCAAATCATCGAGGCTAACCCAGCCATGGAAGCTTTTGGCAATGCCAAAACCATAAGGAACGACAACTCCTCGCGTTTTGTGAGTGCCCCGGCGGGGAGGGAGCTGTGGCTGTTTGTGTGGGCTGGCTGCACGGCTGCTGGCACTGTGGCTTTGTGCACTGGGAGCCACAGGCACGCAGCAGGCACCTGCACCTGCTGCCTGGTGGGACTGGGCTGCCAGAACCAAGCTCCTCTGGCTACAGCAGTGCAGCAAGTGGTGGCCAGCACAAATGGCCCTGGTGTCACAGCCTGTGGCTGGAGAGACATCCCTGGCAGGAGCAAAGCTGAGAGGGATGGTGAGCACAGCCTGGAGTGCTCCTTGCTCAAGAGTGTCCCTTCCAGGAAACAGCACCGTTTTTGCTGAGCCCAGCCTGGCTCTGCTGTGGCTGCAGAGCTCCTGTGCCTGGAGGGGAGGGGGGCACTGCTGGGGGAGACCCTGAGCCCAGCACAGAGCAGGGGCTGCAGGCAGGCTCAGTGTCACAGGGCCCTGCAGAAATGGTCAGTGGTAAGAATAGACCTGAGGACAGGGGTTTATCTGCTGTCAGTGAAATTTCTGCCTGCTTGGTATTTAAACCCTTGGGCAATGCTCTTTGAGCTTCTTCACATTACAGACCAGAGAACTTCGCCCCTTTACAGAGCCCAGTAAGTTGCCTGGCATCAGCAGAAGCTCAAGAAGCAGAGAATGAATTCAGTTTCTAGGGGCTGTTCAGAACTGTACCGCTGTAGCCAAGCCCAGCACTTACTCCCTGTGTGTGTTTTCAGGGCAAGTTCATCCGGATCCACTTTGGTCCCTCAGGGAAATTGGCCTCTGCAGACATTGACATCTGTGAGTAGCTGCACTGGGGAGGGAATTCCTCCCACTATTTGTGCTCAGCTCTGGGAAGGAACAGGCCCTGCTCTGATCCCTCTGCCCTATTTCACCCTAGATCTTCTGGAAAAATCCAGGGTGATTTTCCAGCAACCCAAAGAGCGAAGCTACCACATCTTCTACCAGATCCTCTCTGGGAAGAAACCAGAGCTGCAAGGTAAGGCAGCCAAAGATGCAGCACAGCTCTTAGAGCAGGATGGCCTGAAAACAGCCCCAGAGAGCTTTGTTGTCAGCTTTGGGGTCCACAGGAACGAGCAGACCCCACTCACCATGGAGCTTCTGCCCATGGATGCTTTGCTAGCTGGGCAGGATCATAGGATTGGTGCATAATTCAGGGTGGAAGGGATTTCAAGAGATCATCTAACCCAGCCTCCATTATCCTCACAGGCTGAGAAGCCAGACTAAAGCCCTTTCTGCACCATGTAGGAGCTGAGGTCACCCAGGGTCCATCTGCAAGGTGGGACTGTGCTTTGCAAAGCTGCCTTGCACGGAGTCCTCATGGGGTGGTGGGTACAGCACTGGCCTGAGCACGTGCAGACTGAAGATTTACTCATTTTGGGATAGAGGGAAGTGTTTTGCAGCAGTTTTGCAGAAGGATGGCTGGCACAGCCCCCTGGGGTGGTCAGCTCTTGGCTGAGGGCTCCTGAGCTTGGTGCTGAACAGTACCTTATTAGGCAGGTCTGAGAGAACAGTAATCTTATCTGGAGTCACAAGGGCATGGTGGCCACTTCTAAATCAGTCTGCAGCCAGGCCATATCCCAAGATAGCAAGCAGGAGGCAAGCACAGAAGAGGTGGACCCATGCATGGACCTGTGTGTGCTGGAAGAGACTGTTCCTCCTCCAGCTGGTGCCCTCTGGTTCAGGCTGGGGAAGCCTTCCTGCTCCATCTGTGTGCAGGGCTGTCCCTCTGCCCAGGGATGTCCCTGCCAGGCTGGCCTCACCCTCTGCATGTCATCCCCCTACAGATATGCTGCTGCTGTCCCTCAACCCCTACGACTACCACTTCTGCTCCCAGGGGGTGACCACGGTGGACAACCTGGACGATGGCCAGGAGCTCATGGCCACAGATGTACGTGCACAGCCCTGGGCCTGGGGAGGGCACAGCCTCCTTCTGGGCAGCTCTGGGGATGTGTCCTGGCTTTCTGTGTGTCCCTCTTCAAGTTAGTTGGGAATTCCCTCTGGTTTGTTGGTGGTTGTTGTGAGCCTACAAGGAGGGGCAGAGTGACTCTGATCTCCACCAACAGCCTCGTCCAGGCAGGGAAGGGAGAGTAATTCCCTGCATCAGGAAGGGGCTGTGGCACATGAGCACTTCCCATAGTGCCCATGAGAAAGAAAATCACAGAATCATTAAATTTGGAAAAGACCCCCACGATCATTGAGTCGAAGCTGTGATTTATCCCCACTGTGACACCCAGCCCAGAGCACTGCATGCCACATCCAGTCCTTCCTTGGACACCTCCAGGAATGGGGACTCCACCACTGCCCTGGGCAGCCCATGCCAGTGCCTGACAGCTCTTTCTGGGAAGAAATTCCTCCTGATGTCCAACCTGAGCCTCTCCTAGCACAGCTTGAGGTTGTTCCCTCCCATTCTGTCCTTGTTCCCTGGGAGCAGAGCCTGATCCCCCCCGGCTGCTCCCTCCTGTCAGGAGCTGTAGAGGTCAGTCAGGTCTGCTCCTGAGCCCTCAGCTTGGAAAACCTCCTCCTTGTGGATGCTAGGCCAGACCATTTGCTTTCAAATAGGCCTTTTGGGAGCTGGGGCCACGTTCAAAGCCCGTGGACAGCTGTCCTTGTTCCCTGGGAGACCAGAGAGGATACCCTGCCCACCCCAGGACAGGGAGACTAGGAGATGGGAGAAGGAACCAACCCTCACCTCAGTGTGGTGAATTTGTTCTGTCTCTACTGCTTTGTGTCTCCTCAGCACGCCATGGACATCCTGGGCTTCAGCAACGATGAGAAATATGGTTCCTATAAAATAGTGGGGGCCATCATGCACTTTGGGAACATGAAGTTCAAGCAGAAGCAGCGGGAGGAGCAGGCAGAGGCTGATGGCACTGAAAGTGAGTGGGGCTCTGTGCTGCAGACCTGCCCAGGCTGGGGTGTCTCCTCATGCCTGATCGCAAACACCCACCTGTGTGTTGGGGGTGCACCAGGGGCTTCTCCTTGGGCAGGAATATTTGGGACAGTCTCTCTGCAAGGTGGTCTCATCTGCATCAGACTTGTCTCAGCAGCATCACAGGGTGTCACACCCCAGCTGGGCTTCATCTTGTGCAGTCTCCTCCTGCTCTTCATCTCTTGCACTTCACTGGACAGCATTCCAGGCAGGGCATCCACAGAGGATGAGCCAGGCCAGGAGCAGGACCTGCCAAGCTCACAGCCTCCTGAAGAGCAGTTAGAGTAGGACACAATCACTGTCAACACTTTTCCTGGTTTGTTGCTGAGCAAAATCCAGTGCAGTTCACAGATCTAAGAACAGTCAGGCTGCAGAACAAACTGAAGGCAGAGGGTGACGTTCCAGCATGTGAAAGGCTGAGAAGGAGGAGCCCTAGCACATACTTTCAGCACATAAGGTTTCAGCAGGGATCCAGCAGAAATGACTACCTGGATCAATCTTTGTTGTGTTAACATTCATGAAGGAAAAGTTTTCATTGCCTCAGGAGTGGCAACACAGGCTTTAGGTGCTACCTGGTAATTAATGAAGGTTTTGATATGGCAGTGATTTCCCTACAGGGGGGATTTTCTAGCTACAGTCTGCTATTAGGAGTTTATGAAAGACAATCATCTCTCTTCTGGCCAATTCAAATTCACTGTGTGGAAATTCAAACCTCCACTGGAAAATGCATAGAGAATCCCAGATCAAGAAGACTAAAACCTAATAAGCACTTGATAAGGTGCAGCAGGCCTCCAAACAGTCAGGAGCTTCAAACTTTAAAGCATAGCAGATTATCCAAGATGGAAAATCATATTAGACACTGGAGGAGACTCTGGAGCATGTGGAAAAACTAGTGTGGTTAGCACTGATCATCGTAAGAGCAGGTCATTTTTTATTTTGGTTCCTTTTTCCCTTCCCAGACCCTTCTTGTGGGCTCCTCATGCCTTTGTGCTGCTTTCCAGGTGCTGACAAAGCTGCCTATCTCATGGGAATCAGCTCAGCTGACCTCATCAAGGGGCTGCTCCATCCTCGTGTGAAAGTGGGCAATGAGTACGTGACCAAAGGTCAGAACGTGGAGCAGGTGAGTGACAGGACAGCAGGACACGTGTCCCCTGCTCACAGTGGGTGCCACTGGTGCTTCTGTCTGTCTTGGGTGTGGGAGGAGACTCCAGAGCAGCAGGAGAAGGTGTATTCACACTTCTTGGCTTTTAGGAGCAAGGAAAGTGGGTGGCAGGGCTGGCTGATAGCTTTGCACATTAGCCAAGGCTGGAGGTTCAATGCAGTGTCCTTGAAATGTGGGTTGGATCCCAGGCAGAGGAGGCCCAGGTTCTATGGATCTGCTTCAGAGACAGTCACACTCCTGTGAAGAGTTCAGCCCTGGAAAGTACAAAACTCTAGATGTCTAAACACTCACCTGAGCTGATCTCACAGAAGACTTAAATGCACCAAACATGAGTCTTGTCAGATTCCAGCCACACCCCAGCTGGGAGCCCAGACCTGGCTTGAATTGTGCAAGCCAGTCCTTGAGCACAATTCAAGGGGACCTCAGGAGCTGGTGTCTTATCCAAAGTGGGCTGTAGGCTCCTGCCAGGCACAAGGCTTCTGAAAATGTCACTTTAAAATGAATTAATATCCTAAGACCTTGGAGGCAAGATAGGCCAGGTAGGCAGGAACACACTCGTGAGGAATGTAAAACTCACTTTGGAGCTTGCACTGTAACCATGAACTCCTTGGATCCATCCATCCTTTGTGTGCCAGGAGGAGCTGTGTCTCAGCCTTGGCTCCTGCAGGAGCAGGGAGGAGCTCACTGTGTGCCCTGGGCTTGCCTTGGCAGGTGCTGTATGCTGTGGGGGCCCTGGCTAAAGCCACCTACGATCGCATGTTCAAGTGGCTGGTGACGCGCATCAACAAGACCCTGGACACCAAGCTGGCCAGGCAGTTCTTCATCGGGGTGCTGGACATTGCAGGCTTCGAGATCTTTGAGGTGAGTTCTGCAGGCCCCTGCAGTGGGTTCAGGGGAGTGTTGTAGGGGCAACTCAGTCCCCTCCTGGTGTTTGGGAGCTCAGTCTCCTCCAAGGAACCGCTGGCCTTGATGAGAAAAGGAGCTCTTGTCTGGATTGATGTCTCTGGAGAAAACAGGCAGCTCTCAAGCAATGATTTAACATTGGTGTGGGCACATCTCTAGTGACTGCTGGGTACCTGCTCCGGTAGCAACACGGCTGAGCCTGGCAGGGATCACCCTTCACACCCAGGCAAAGCACAGGAGTGAATCCCTTCACTTCTGGAGCTCCTCCTTCTGACTCGGCTCTCTTTTGTTCTTGCAGTTCAACAGCTTCGAGCAGCTGTGCATCAACTTCACCAACGAGAAACTGCAACAGTTCTTCAACCACCACATGTTTGTCCTGGAGCAGGAGGAGTACAAGAAGGAAGGCATTGAATGGGTCTTCATTGACTTTGGCCTGGACCTGCAGGCCTGCATTGACCTGATTGAGAAGGTAGAGTGTGAGGCAGGGCATGGAAATGCTACTGCTGGGGGATGGCTGGTTTGCAAAGGCTGCAACAGAGAGGTGCTCTGCTACCAAAATTAAATTATACCCTCCCCAGTCAGTGGCAAGTTCCCAACTTTTTTTTCCCTGCACTTACAGCTCAGACCCTTCAGCCCCTTGAGACATTTTTGACATGAATTTTGACTTTATGAAAACATGGAAATTCTGTTTCTACCCACTTGGGAGCCACAAAACCTGGTGCACCCTTTTCCTCCAGACAGCAATCATCTCTTCCCCTTTCTTCCTACCCACTTGCAGTCCATCAGGGACTCTTACTTGAGCATTTCACTGATTCAGAGCAGCTTGCAGGAAAGATTTCCACCATTGCATGAAGGAAACTTTTTTTTCTTTTGGAAAGAAGCAATCCTGGAGAGGATCCCTCCTTCTCAACAATCTGTTGGACCAGGGCAAACTCCCATGTCTTGCAGGCCTGGCCAGTCCCACATGGGGCTGGGAGGTCAGAGACAGCCTGGAATGTGCCAGTGCCAGCTTGGCCCTCTGGCCCATGTCTTGCACCTGGGTTAGGATGGGATCTCCCAGGTCAAGCCGTGCTCAGTGGCACAGAGGATCCCCTGGTTTGGGATGGGACATGGCAGCACTGAGCTCAGCCCTCTTTATCCCCCCTCTCCCTGCAGCCCATGGGAATCCTGTCCATCCTGGAAGAGGAGTGCATGTTCCCCAAAGCCTCTGACATGACCTTCAAATCCAAGCTCTACGACAACCACCTGGGGAAGTCTCCCAACTTCCAGAAGCCGCGGCCGGACAAGAAGCGGAAGTACGAGGCGCACTTTGAGGTGGTGCACTACGCCGGTGTGGTACGTCCCTGCCTGCTCTTCCCAGCCCCCACACCTCCCCCTGGCAGGGACAGAGCTGTCCTGACCTTTCCTCTCCGGGGACAGGTGCCCTACAACATCGTGGGGTGGCTGGACAAGAACAAGGACCCCCTGAATGAGACGGTGGTGTCCGTCTTCCAGAAATCCCAGAACAAGCTCCTGGCCTCCCTCTATGAGAACTATGTGGGCTCTGATTCAGGTGAGGAATGCCCTCACCCCCTTTTTCACCTCACTCTCTCCCCTGCTCTCCTCCATGCCCAGCTGTTGGTGCAGCATCCCTGTCCCTGGCAGCCTGGGCAAAGGGAAAACCCACTCTGATCCCTAAAATTCCTCCCTAGCCTCAGTAGGTGGGTGCTGGTTTAAGGGTTTGTGTGGGGCTGTAGGGTTATTGTGGTGGCCCTGTGACTTTGGGAGTGTGAAAGGGATGTCTTGCTACCAGGAGCTGAGGATCAACACCCAGAGCTGGGTGCTGTGGGAGATGGTTTTGGTGATGCCTTTGTCCTGCAGCAGGGCACAACCACCTCTGCTATACAGATAGCAAGGGCTGTGGGAATTTTAGGGGTGTTCAGGGGTGTCCCTGAGTCCTTCAAGGCAGGCAGATGTTCTGCTGATGTAAGTAACCAATATTTCAACCCAACAGAGGAACCTCACAAGCCAGGGACCAAGGAGAAACGTAAAAAGGCAGCTTCTTTCCAAACAGTGTCACAGCTGCACAAGGTGAGAGCCAGCCCCTCTTCCAGGGCCGTGAGGGAAACATGCCCCAAGGGTCCCACTGGCAGTCCCACCCCCCTGCCAAGACTCTTGGTTTCTTGCACCTCCTGGGGCCTGAAGGACCATGAGAGCTCCTGAAGGGCCACCACAGGCCAAAGCCCCAGCTCCCTCTCATCCCTGGGCAAGGGGCCTGTCCCTGTGCTCCTAGGGCAGGACACGAGGCTCCAGGCTGGGAGAGCTCCCCTGGAGCTGGGCTGGTGCTGCTCCTGCCCTCACCACACTCATGGCAGCCCCTCCGCCTTTGGGAGAGCAGCAGTTAAGACTTGTAGTGATGTTTAGATAATTAATGACATGAACATCACTTTAAGTCTGTGCTACTTCTCTCCTCATTCCTGTCAGCGGGAAGGACCACCTTGGGGCAGAAGAAAATGGAGGAGGCTGTTGCAGGTCTCTGAGCAGGCAGCTCCCTGTCTGGGCCCATTTTACAGCTCAGGATGTCACACGGCTCCATCCCATGCTCACCACAGGAGTTACTTGTCCAACCCAGAGCTCAGCTAACTGGAGAGTAGCACAGAGGGGTGTGTCCTGCCCTGACAACCTTGTGGTGACAGGGCAAAGGTCACAGTCCTGAGGCTGCCAGAACTTCAGGAGCATTTGGACAACACTTCCAGGCATGGGGTGGGATTGTTGGGGTGTCTGTGCAGGAAGGAGCTGGGCTGGATGATCCTTGTGGGTTCCTACCAACTCAGAATATTCTGTGACTCTTTACCAAGGCGCTTGAAGAAGGCAGTTCTGTGGCGGAGCCTCTGTTCAGAGAAAAGTGTGGCTTTATTCCCTCTGGACAAGTCACAGGCCCTGGGGAAAGGTGTTTGTGGTGAGGAGTTGTCCCATGGTGATGTGGAGCTGTTGGAAGGTGTTCACCTCCCTGAGCTGGTCCTGGACAGGCAGGGGAAGGCAGCTGGAAAGATCAAGGGTAGGGATGCCTTGGAGAGAAAAGGAGGTGCAGCCTGGCTCAGCAGGCCATTTTTCATGGCCAAAGGGGGTGACACACTGTGGGTTCCTACCAAAATCCTGCATATCCTAACATTCTCTGCCTGCAGCCATGTGACACCAGCACTGGAACTGCAGGGTGCTGAGCACAGAGCTCTGCACCAGGAATATGCTCAGTCCCTTGTCCCTGGCTCTCCCCTCCAGCAAAACTTCACCTACAAATACTTGGGAAGCATCTGGCACACCAAACTTCTGCCAGTGCCATTTGGCCTGTCTGCCAGCCCAGTCCCCTCTGCCATGGGGACAGCCTGCCACCCTGGCAGGAGGCACTGATCCTGCCCCAGGGGAGGATGTTCACTGGCAGGAGAGCAGGGGGAAATTCCCCCTTCCTCATGCCATAAGGGGCTCTCAGGGTCTGCTCCCTCCCTGCCTGTGGGGGAAAGGGGCTGGAGAGAAAGAGGAGCATTGCAGGGAAGCAGAGCTGTCCCCTCAGCCCCTGTGTCTGCCTGCAGGAGAATCTCAACAAGCTGATGACCAACCTGCGCTCCACCCAGCCCCACTTTGTCCGCTGCATCATCCCCAACGAGACAAAGACCCCAGGTATGGGACAGCTGGGGCAGCAGCCTGGCAGTGCCCCTGGGGACAGCCACGTGTGGGAACGGGCAGGGATTCTTGCACCCACCCTCTCCCCAACCCTTTTCATGCTGCCACTGAGCCCTGACCCCATCTCACAGTGTTGAAACTCCTGTGAGCCAGATCGATCTCCTCTGCTGGGGAGAATGAGCTTTGCCAGGCTCCCATTCTGGCTGGCACTTGTGTGACAGCAGGCAGGGATGAGTCTTCCAGGCTCAGTTCCACCAATGGAGGCCCAGGCTGCAGCACTGGTGCTCAGCACAGACCTGCAGGACAGGCTAACACCCGTGTTTGATCCATGGGATGTTCCCAGGGCTCAGACTCAGGCTGCAGCTCCATTTCCTCTGTCTCCTTGTGCTGAGCATCTGCCCCATGTGTGTCCTGCCCCCCAGGAGCCATGGATTCCTTCCTGGTGCTGCACCAGCTGCGGTGTAACGGTGTCCTGGAAGGGATCCGCATCTGCCGCAAGGGATTCCCCAACAGGATCCTCTACGCAGACTTCAAGCAGCGGTAACCCCCTCTTCTTCCTCACCCAGCACGTGTTTCAAGGGCAAACAGACTTGTCCTGGCTCTGACCTGCTCCCCAGCTCGTGCAGGGCTGGTCTGAACCCCCACATACCCCAGTGCCTGTCCAGTCTGGGATAGCTCTGCTGCTGGCTCTGGGGTGCCAGACATGGAGAGTTTGGGATGAGATCTGGATGGCTGAGGTGCTGAAAGCAGGGCTGGTGCAGGGGGAGGTGGCAGGGCTCAGGCCCCTCTGATCCAGGCTCAGATTTCTCTCTGCCCTTGGGATGGATCCTTGAGGTTCTCACCTTAGGGACCCATCCATGCTGCTTAGCCCAGGCCCAGCGAGGCCAGTGGCCTCCTTGCACAGTCTCCCTGATGTTCAGGGACTAAAATCTGCCAGGCTTCCCTGGTGCCTGCAATCCTGTGCCCTGGTCCACACGCAGCTCCAGCCTGGGTGCAGCCCCACAGCTCCAGTGGGAACTGGCACGCTGGGGCTCTGGGATGATGGTGGTGCTGCAGTCCTCTTGCATGGCCCCTCTGCTTTGCCCCGCAGCTACCGTATCCTCAATCCAGCAGCCATTCCAGAAGACAAGTTTGTGGACAGCAGGAAGGCCACAGAGAAGCTGCTGAGCTCCCTGGAACTGGACCGTGCACAGTACAAGTTTGGTCACACCAAGGTGAGAGCAGGCAGCTGATCCTTGGGAGGGAGAAATTTCCCCTCCTGTTACCCTCCTTGTCTGTCTCTGCCTGGCCACAGCCGCGCACTCTGCAGCGTCTGTGTGGCCCCGGGAGGGATGCTAACATTCTCTGCAAGGTGCAGGCAGAAGAAGGTGCAGAGAAAGAACAGCTCTGAGCAGGTCACTGCTGCCTGACCTCATCCCACCCACCACATCATCTTGTCCCTGCTGGGGAGCATGCTGTGCTCAGGGCAGATCTGGCTCCCTGTGCCATGTGTGGGTGCAGCCCCGTGTTTTCCTGGCAGGCTGTGTTACCCCTGAGCCCTCTGTCCTTCTGCTGGTGACTCCACTCTCTTGCCCACAGGTGTTTTTCAAGGCTGGTTTGCTGGGCTTGCTGGAGGAGATGCGAGATGAACGTCTGGCCAAGGTCCTGACAATGCTCCAGGCCAGGATCCGTGGGTACCTCATGCGTGTGGAGTATCAGAAGATCATCAGCAGGAGGTAGAGCTGTGGGGGCAAAAGGCAGAACTTTGTGTCTCCTTGTCTCTTCTGCTCCTGTCCGTGGGTTTGACCTGTGGGGTTTGCCTGTGTCTGGCAGTGATGGGTCCTGAGGGATGGAGGCAAACCTGCAAGAGGTCTGGCATGGCCCTGATAGGGGGGATCTGGGTGTGGGGAGCCTCTGGTTTCCACTGGAAGATTCAGAGGCAGGCAGAGTGAGGAGAGCTGAAATGCAGGCCACTCATCCCGGCAGGCCAGTACAGTGTGCAGACAATGTCCCATTCATTCACTGTTCTGTCATTTGTCCAGCTGGTGGAGAATGGAGCCATATCCAGGCCTGCAGAAGCCAGGACGGGACATGGGGAATGTCCACCCATGATGATGCTGTGCTTGTATTCCCCCAGGGAAGCCCTCTACACCATCCAGTGGAACATCCGTGCCTTCAACGCTGTCAAGAACTGGTCCTGGATGAAGCTGTTCTTCAAGATCAAGCCTTTACTCAAGTCTGCTCAGACTGAGAAGGAAATGTCCAGCCTGAAGGAGGAATTCCAGAAGCTGAAGGAGGCTCTGGAGAAGTCTGAGGCTAAGAGGAAGGAGCTGGAAGAGAAGCAAGTCTCCATGATCCAGGAGAAGAATGACCTGGCTCTCCAGCTGCAGGCAGTGAGTGCCTCACCCTCTCTCTGGGGGTGTTAAGACAGTGCAGGGTCCGTGGGTAGAAGAAGGAGCAGAATGTCCTAGAACCCTCCTTCAGCCTCTTGCAGTTCTGAAGCTCCCTCATTGCCACAATCTGTCTGAAGCACAACCTAAGACTGCAGACCTGAAATACCATCACATCCTGGGGCTGTCACAGGGATCTGTGTCCTCCTCACAAGGGAGTGGGAGGGGATGGCAACATTTGCCTGCCAAATTTTGTGCTGTTTTTTGTGCCAGTGTGTCCTTCCTCCGGGAAGATTGTGTTGCTCTTTGGCCCTGGTTAGTGTGAGTGGTTGTCCTGCAAACTGTGATGACGGGCAGTGACTGGAGCTGTATTTTTGGTACACCTGAGCACCTCGGGCTTGCTCTGGCCCTTCCACAAGGAGGAGGCCAGGACAGCAGGGCTGAGAGCAGAGTCCTGGGGCACAGGGTGAGCGCTGGCTCTCCTGTGCCTCTCCCAGGAGCAAGACAACCTGGCAGATGCAGAGGAACGCTGCGACCTGCTCATCAAGTCCAAGATCCAGCTGGAGGCCAAGGTGAAGGAGCTGATGGAGCGTGTGGAGGATGAGGAGGAGATGAACTCAGAGCTCACTGCCAAGAAACGCAAGCTGGAGGATGAGTGTGCAGAGCTGAAGAAGGACATCGATGACCTGGAGATCACGCTGGCCAAGGTGGAGAAGGAGAAACACGCCACGGAGAACAAGGTAACCAACCTGCAGGGTTCAGCCTCGCTGCCTGGGGCCTCAGGGCTTGTGGGGACACCAGAGAAACATCTGGGATGAGGCAGCTGGTGTGGGGGAACTGGGGCAGTGCAGAGGGAAAAGGGGGGTGTGAGGGGGAAATACCCTCTGTGTCCTGCCTCATTGCCCAGAGGGCTGTGGGCAAGTGGTTCTGTGCTGTGGCAAGTGATGTGAGGCATGGAAAACCCACCTGGTGGGGCCAGCCTGGCCAAGGGGAGAGGGGCTGGCTGCTGGTGGGGAGCCCAGCTGCTGTTGCCCGTGGAGGGACTCCTGCCTTTCAAGAGTCAGGCTGCTGGAGTAGCTTTGCAACCCCTCCCTCTGAGAAGATGCTCTCTACTTTTGTCCTCACTGATGCAGGTTAAAAACCTGATTGAGGAGATGGCTGGTCTGGATGAGATCATTGCCAAGCTGACGAAGGAGAAGAAAGCCCTGCAAGAGGCCCATCAGCAGGCCCTGGATGACCTGCAGGCTGAGGAAGACAAGGTCAACACACTGACCAAAGCCAAGGTCAAACTGGAGCAGCAAGTGGATGATGTGAGTCATAGGCCAGTGAGAATAAAGCAAGAGAAGTTTGAGTCACATCTCCAGGAGAGCCCAAAGGCTGTCCCTGAGTGGGATCTGGAGTGTGGGATCATTACCAAATCCCCCTTTAATATGGCCAGTTGATGAATAATCCCATTGACAAACTACCCCTGAAACAAGAGGTGGTGTAGAGCACCTCATGGACAGCAGTCCTGGGCTGAGGGAATGGGACTGGAGACCAGATGGGAAACACCTCTGGCTGCCAGGGGATTGGTGAAGTTCCCACAGCAGTGGACATGGGTAAGGGTTGGTTACAGAAGGTCCTTTCCCTCCCTACCCCACCTCCCTTCACTCTCCAGCTGGAAAGTTCTCTCGAGCAAGAAAAGAAGGTCCGCATGGACCTGGAGAGAGCAAAGAGGAAGCTTGAAGGAGACCTGAAGCTGTCACAAGAGTCTGTAATGGATCTGGAGAATGACAAACAGCAGCTGGATGAGAAGCTCAAGAAGTGAGTGTGTGGCTCTGGGCTTGCCCTGCACCTCTGAATCCAGCAGATGTGTGGTCTCTGCAGGGGTGGCTGGGCTGTGGCTCTGGGCACTGCTGTGTGACCAGTCCAGGCACAATGAGGGCTCGGTGTTCCTGGGCACTTTGCAGAGAGGCTGAGGAGCTTGTGACAGGCTCATAGACCAGGGCACAATAGACCCTCCTTTGTACATGGGGCTGGAGAGGAGGGACCTGTCTGGCAGGATGAAACACACTGCTGGGGCCTCAGCTGCAAGTACAGACTTCAGTCATGTCCCATTCTCGTTGGGGAACTGGAGAGCACCTTGGGACCTTGGAAGGAAACCCTCAGAGCCAGATGTTTGCCGGTTTGGCTGCTTCAGCCCTTCCTGTGAGCCTTCCATGAACTGCTCCTTATCCGTGCTGTCTCTTTCCATTGTGGGTTTGTTTGTCCTCTGGCCTGGGTGTAAGAGTGCAGGGAAATTTAGGAGCCAGAAGGGCCTGTCAGGACAGTGTTTGTCTGACCAGAGGCTCTGTCTTCCGTCTGCACAGGAAAGACTTTGAGATGAGTCAGCTGAACTCAAGGATTGAAGATGGGCAGGTGATGGAGGCCCAGCTGCAGAAGAAGATCAAGGAGGTCCAGGTATGGTGGGAACTGTTCTTACATCCTGGGAGTCCAAAATTTCCATTAGATGTGAGGTGCTGGGGAATCTGCATGAGCCAGTCCCTCTCTGAGCACAGGGGCATCTCGTTGGAAAAAGCTGGCATAGGTAGCAGGAGCCAAGCCCTCTGCTAAAAGATGGTGGGGTGAAAATTAAAGAATTGAGGTGAACACTATCACCAGCTGAGAAACAGCTTCCAGGATGTAGTTCTCTGTCCAAAATAAAACCTTTAATCCAGTAACCAAACTCTGAAAACCCAAATCTAGGACACTGCGCTTCTTCCTATCAGAGACAGGTTCCCACAATCATGAAAGTTCCCATGAAAAGAAGCTGATGCCAGCTGGATCCTGATGGCAGGGACAGAGGAGAGCAGGAGCTCCAAACATGCTACCGAGGAGCACCCACCTCCCAAAACAGCCCAAGCCTGGTGGCGTTTTGCCTCCCATCATCATTAGAGACGCTGCTCCACTGTGGAGAGCAGAGATGCTGGAGCTTCACGCAGAGCTCTGCCCTTTTCTCTGTGTGTGCAGGCACGCGTTGAGGAGCTGGAGGAGGAGCTGGAGGCTGAGCGAGCCGCCAGGGCCAAGGTGGAGAAGCAGCGGGCGGAGGTGTCGCGGGAGCTGGAGGAGCTGAGCGAGCGGCTGGAGGAGGCGGGCGGCACCACGGCCACGCAGCTGGAGCTCAACAAGAAGAGGGAGGTGGAGTTCCTGAAGCTGCGGCGGGACCTGGAGGAGGCCACACTGCAGCACGAGGCGCTGGCGGCCGCCCTGCGCAAGAAGCACGCGGACAGCGTGGCCGAGCTGGGCGAGCAGATCGACAGCCTGCAGCGTGTCAAGCAGAAGCTGGAGAAGGAGAAGAGCGAGATGAAGATGGAGATTGATGACCTGTCCTCCAACGTTGAGTTAGTCACCAAGAACAAGGTGGGTCCTGGTTCTCCACGGGGCTGGTTGGTCTCTCCTGTGGACATCGGTGTAACCAGCGCAGCCACGTCCATGGGGTGGTGTCTCAAATAGCTCTTTGCCATGGCCAAGTCCCTGTTTGACCCGTAGCTTGTCCCTATGTCACTACAGGATGCTTTACTTGTCCTAGTCAAGTCTGGAGGCTCTGGGAAGACATTTCCTGGGCGGAAATGACTGCCAAGAGCAATTGTTAGCTTTGCAGCGAGCTCTGGCCGGCTCCTGCTCTCTGCCGTGTGTACCCCCAGAATCCACTGAACAGGGCAGGCTGTCCCAGGGTGGGAGACCAGTGTTCTGTGGCAGAGCTGAGCTCAGCCAGGCTGTGCTTGGTGCCTGCAGGCCAATGCTGAGAAGCTGTGCCGCACCTACGAGGACCAGCTGAACGAGGCCAAGGCCAAAGTGGACGAGCTGCAGCGACAGCTGACGGACGTGAACGCCCAGCGGGGCCGGCTGCAGACCGAGAACGGTGCGTGGGGCACAAGCCAGGGGCTGCCTCAGGAGTGCTCTGGCTCTGGGGTGTCTGCCTGGGGCAGTGGGGTTCAGCTGGGCAGTCTGTCCTCCACCTCCCATGGGGGGAAAAACTAGTTTAGTCTCAGGAGGGATTCCTCGCGGACATCCTTTGCCTTTAGCTGGTCGCACCTCTGCCCATGGCCCAGCTTGCCATGGTGGGGACACACCTGGGACAGCTGGAGGCCAAAGGCTCTGGGGGAGTGTGGGCTAGTGCACACTGTAGCCCTACAGCCCTGAAGTAGCTGTTTTGGCTCTGTTTGAACCCAGGGGAGCTCACTCGGCAGCTGGAGGAGAGGGAGTCCTTCATCAGCCAGCTGAGCCGTGGCAAGGTCTCGTTCACACAGAGCATTGAGGAGCTCAAGAGGCAGCTGGAGGAAGAGACCAAGGTGAGGTTTCAGGGCATGACTGGTGTCTGAGTGACACTGTGGCAGTGGCCCAGACCCTTGGACTGGGGAGGTGGGACATAGGCTGGAGATAGGGCAGCTGTTCACTTGGGAAGGACAGAAGTTCCCTGCTGCTGCTCCCAGCCCTGGTGCCATGGCCTGTGTCCTGGAGCCAGCTGCTGCTCTCTCTTCCTCAGAGCAAGAATGCCCTGGCCCATGCCCTGCAAGCCTCCCGGCACGACTGTGACCTGCTGCGGGAGCAGTACGAGGAGGAGGTGGAGGCCAAGAGCGAGCTCCAGAGGAACTTGTCCAAAGCCAACGCCGAGGTGGCCCAGTGGAGAACCAAGTATGAGACTGATGCCATCCAGAGGACTGAGGAGCTGGAGGAAGCCAAGTAAGTCCCATGGCACAAGCTGGTTCCTTGCAGGTGGCAACTTTCTGTTCAGCAATGGGGCTCTCCCAGACCTGGGGTGGCACAGCACGCTCCTGCCTGGACTGGAGGCTGTGGGGCGGGATGGCAGCGGGCAGGGAGCACTCACCCCCGTGCTGTTGGCAGGAAGAAGTTGGCCACCCGGCTGCAGGAGGCAGAGGAGGCCGTGGAGGCCGCCCACGCCAAGTGCTCCTCGCTGGAGAAGACCAAGCACCGGCTGCAGACCGAGATCGAGGACCTCTCAGTGGACCTGGAACGCGCCAACTCGGCCTGTGCTGCCCTGGACAAGAAGCAGCGCAACTTTGACAGGATCCTGGCAGAGTGGAAGCAGAAGTATGAGGAGACCCAGGTGGAGCTGGAGGCATCGCAGAAGGAGTCGCGCAGCCTGAGCACGGAGCTCTTCAAGCTCAAGAACGCCTATGAGGAATCCCTGGACAACCTGGAGACCCTCAAGAGGGAGAACAAGAACCTGCAGGGTAGGACTGGGCTCAAGCATCCCCTGGGACTCTGCCCAGGCTCCTGCTCCATGTAGTCAGACATGTGGGATTGGGTCCCTTGTTGGCCAGGAGAGGACCTTGCTGCTCAGCCCATCCCCTGGAGGGATGCAGCAGCCCTGCTGGGATGCTGGTGTGTGTCCTGCCCTCATGCTGGGGACACTGGGAGGACAGGCAGAGCCACTTGGCTCCTGTCCCCAAATGGCTCCTGTTCCCAAATGATACAGCCAAGTGCCATCGGTGGGGCATGACACTGCCTTGGGGGTGTTGCTGTTGGACAAACAGCTCTCCCCAGGTCCTTAATGCCTCTTCTATGCTCTCTCCCAGACTGCAGAAATGTCCCCAAGCACAGCCTTGGCTGCTCTCCAAGGGGCTGGGGGACATCAGCTGAGCCTGGGCAGGGGGAGGGGGACATCACTTGTGTAGGGCTGGCCCCACAAACTCTTTCCTGACAAAACTCCTTCTGTCCTGGGCAGAGGAAATTGCTGATTTGACTGACCAGATCAGTCTGGGTGGCAAAACCATCCATGAGCTGGAGAAAGTGAAGAAAGTGCTGGAGAGTGAGAAGAGCGATATCCAGGCAGCTCTGGAGGAGGCTGAGGTGAGTCCTTGTTTCCCGTATGTTCCTGCGGCCCCCAGGAGCCACTGCCCTCCCTGGTTGGATGCTGCTGGGGGGTGACAGTCCTGAGCCAGGCTGTGACCCCTGGGAACCCCACTGATGGGTGTTATAAATGACTCAAAACCCGGGCAGGAATGAGTAAATAAAATTTAATTTGAACCCATTAAAAATTACAAAGCAAAGGGGGAACACTGGGAGCTTGATGGGAGCTGGAGCTTGGACTCCTGTCCACCAAAGGGCCTGCTCACAAAATGGCGTCCCTACCTTTTATAGCCTGAGAGTGTATCAGCTTCATTAATATTCATGATCAGCCCTTATGTGGCCCCTCCCACAGCCTGCAGCTTTGCCCATATATGGTGCTTGGCTCCTCCCAGGGCCCGTCAATCAGTCCCTCCATGCCTTTCATTGGTGGAGCCCTTCTCGTCTCCTGATTGGTGGTGCCATGTTACCCTGCCCGGCCTCCTAGCAACAAGTGTCACCCACTCTCTGCCACCTCCTAAGGGGCACAAAACCACGCCCTCCCCCACATGTTTGTACAGCCCAGTAAGTCAGAGCTGCCAGGCCGGGACCACAAAAGGGGAGGGCGGGATTGAAGGGGAGAACAGAAAAGGGTTCAAAATTATACTGTAGCATCAAAAATACATACCAAAGAAATGGTAAACGCCGACGAAACTTCTCACCACCATACTCAACAACCCTTTCTCATTTGCATGAGGCTGTCACCACCCCTTATTCATAACAAGGGGGTCCTGCAGGCACTGGGGTGGCTCCACCTGCTCTGCCCCCCATAGCAATGGGCTGGGGGACAAGGCCAGGGTGGGGTGGGTGGCCAGGGAGAGCCCCGTTCCCAGGAACCCCCTTCCCATGGCTGAGCTGTTCCTAGGGAGCCTTGGAACACGAGGAGAGCAAGACCCTGCGCATCCAGCTGGAGCTGAACCAGATCAAGGCTGAGATGGACAGGAAGCTGGCAGAGAAGGATGAGGAGTTTGAGAACCTGAGGTGTGTGGGGTGAGGGGACAGGCTGGGATGTGGCCTTGGCATGACTGCCACAGGCTGGGTGTCCCCGGGGGACGGGGCTGACGCGTGGCCTCTCCTGCAGGCGCAACCACCAGCGCGCCATGGACTCCATGCAGGCCTCGATCGACGCAGAGGCCCGGGCCAAGAACGAGGCCATGCGGCTGAGGAAGAAGATGGAGGGGGACCTGAACGAGATGGAGGTCCAGCTGAACCACGCCAACCGCCAGGCCACCGAGTTCCAGAAGCTGAGCCGCCAGCTCCAGGCCCAGATCAAGGTTGGGACAGACTCGGTGCTGCCCCCGCTGCCAGCCTGGCTCCTGGCTGTCCCCACTGACCCCACGCTGCCCCACAGGACCTGCAGGTCGAGCTGGATGACACCCAGCGCCGCAACGATGACCTGAAGGAGCAGGCGGGTGCCCTGGAGCGCCACAACAACCTGCTGCTGGCAGAGGTGGAGGAGCTGCGGGCAGCGCTGGAGCAGGCCGAGAGGAGCAGGAAGCTGGCAGAGCAGGAGCTGCTGGAGACCACCGAGAGGGCCACCCTGCTCCAATCCCAGGTGAGGCACTGCCAAGTCCCATGTCTGCACTGATGGGAGAGCCAGGAGTTTCCCAGAGTCCAGCAGTGGTGCATGAGCAGCCCTGGTCACACTGAACCTGCTCTGTGTGCAGAACACGGGTCTGATCAACCAAAAGAAGAAGCTGGAGGCAGACATCTCCCAGCTGAGCAGCGAGGTGGAGGAGGCAGTGCAGGAGTGTCGCAATGCCGAGGAGAAGGCAAAGAAGGCCATCACGGATGTAAGAGTGTGGTGGGGACTGTGCTGCGTGGTTGGGGAGGGTCTTGCAACGTCTCCATGAACCCCTGGTCTGGCAGGGCCGCCTGACCTCGAGCTGATGTCCCCCTGCTGTTGGCCTCGCAGGCTGCCATGATGGCAGAGGAGCTGAAGAAGGAGCAGGTCACGAGCGCACACCTGGAGCGCATGAAGAAGAACATGGAGCAGACCATCAAGGACCTGCAGATGCGCCTGGATGAGGCAGAGCAGATTGCACTCAAGGGGGGCAAGAAGCAGATCCAGAAGCTGGAAACCAGGGTGAGATCCCTGGCTGTGTTCTTCAGGAGCCGACTCCGGGGGCTGCCCCAGTCCCTGTGGCACTGGACTCTGCCCCATCGCTCTGAGGACAGGTGGTGCCTCATGGACCAGGGGACAGTCCCCAAGGCCCTGCCAGGCTGGGCCCAGCTCAAGATGGTTTTAGCTTCTGCTGTGGCTTCTCTGAGCTGAGGAAGTGGCTTGCCTTTAGCTGGGCTGGCACTGGGAGCCAAGTGCTGAGCCAGTCTGTGCCCCTGCAGGTGCGGGAGCTGGAGGGAGAGCTGGATGCAGAGCAGAAGAAGATGGCAGAGGCCCAGAAGGGAGTTCGCAAGTACGAGCGCAGGATCAAGGAGCTGAGCTACCAGGTACAGCAGCTCTGGACACAGGTCCAGCCCTGATCCAGCAGCCCCTGGCACAATTCTCTTTCCTTGGCCTCATGTTACCCAAGAACCCATCCACCAAGCCCAGCCCAGCTTGGGCTCTGTGTGGGGAATGACAACTGCACAAGCTTCTCCCTGTCACAACATCCTCTCCCTATTCTGGGTCCTTCTGCCCATTTCCCAGCACCTCCTGAGCTGGGTGATGGGACACAAGGGGGGGACCAGGGGAGGGGTGCTGTGACACAGGGCCGGGTTGGTGGGGCGGGTTGGTGCAGTGTTTGTGAGCTGGCACCACTGGGACTCTGATAAAGGTGAGGGGCTGCTGGGTCTGGCTAAGGGAGCCGGGGCACTTGCAGGCTGAGGAAGACCGGAAGAACCTGGCTCGGATGCAGTCCCTGATTGACAAGCTGCAGAGCAAGGTCAAGAGCTACAAGCGCCAGTTTGAGGAGGCAGTAAGTGCCCATCACTGCTCTGGGACAGGGGACAGGGCTGTCCCCGCCTGGGACTGCCTGCCACGGCTGCCAGGGGCCACGAGAGCAATGTGGGGAGCCTGGAGCCTGCCATCCCCTGTGCCCCATGTACCCACCCCTCCCCTCTCCCTGCCCAGGAGCAGCAGGCCAACTCCAACCTGGTGAAGTTCCGCAAGGTGCGGCACGAGCTGGACGATGCCGAGGAGCGCGCGGACATCGCCGAGAGCCAGGTCAACAAACTGCGCGCCCGCACCAGGGACATCATCTCCAAGGTGGGCACTCCTGGGTGGGAGCGTGGGGAGGTGGGCAGGCAGGGAGTGACCACACAGCCACAGTCACGTCCTGCTGGGGCACTGCTGCCTCACCTCCCACTGATGCTGGAGCTGAAGGGTGCCAGAGTGCTCCCTGCCTCCGGATCCCCCCTCTCACCAAAGCCCTTTGGGGATTTCTTCCAGCATTAGGAGCCCGGCTGCCCTGTCCTGCTCTGCTCTGTCCCAGCTGCTGCAGTAGATCGGAGGCAAGTGGCTGCAACAGTCACTGTCAGCTTTGCACTGCATGAATAAATGTAGATCTACCAGGACTGGCTCTGTTGTGTGTCACAGGGTAACCAGGGCCTACCCTGGGGTCTTGGTGACCATTTTTCCCAGGGAGGCACAGGCAGGAGGGAAGCCCAGTCCTCCCTCTGCCAGCTCTATGGCCCTGGCTTCAGACCGGTTTTGGGAGTAGTTCTTTCCTCACACCTCCCCAGCAAAACACATATCTAACTGCAGGGGGCCAGAGCTGAGGCACAACAGACCTCAGCCACTACTCCAGAGAACATAAAGCTCCCTAATACAGCCCTGGAGGGGGTTATGGCTTTGGCAAAGGCACTGGAAAGAAAGACATCTCCACTCATTTCTTTAAAATAGATTTCTTTAATAGTTTCCATTTAATACGTTTATTTGCAGTTAGCAAATCGGCATTAATCAGGGCAGCATGAATCTCAGCAATCCATGGGGACAGTGCAGACTTTCAGAGGTATTTGTTAGTGCCAGGGGTCCCACCTCACTCCCATCCCAGCCCAGAGCCTGCTGCCACCCCCATGGGTCTGGTCCCTCTCACCATGAGATTCTTCAGGCATCTGGCATAGACAGTCATTCCAAAGGAACTGGCCCCAGCTGGGATTGGCCTGTGACCCTCTATGCACTGGGGCAGAGCCTTTTCCCTGGAGCAGCTGCCAAGGGTTTCCTCCCTGTGCCCTTCTCTGCTGAATCAGCCCCACAGCAAAACCCAGCCTGGTGCTCCCAGGCCTGAGAGGACCCCCACAGATGGTGTGGGCTCAGCTCAGCTTCCCCCAGGCCCATGGGCAAGGCCAGAGGCAGCTGGGCCCCAAACTGTCTTTAAAACACAGAGGGGAGTGAGACTGCAGCGTTACAGCAGCAAGCAGTGGCTGCACCAATTAACTACACTGTGGAAAAGGCATCCCTTAACTTAAAAGCCTTTTAATTTGAAGCATTTATTTTAAGTGTACATCTATTACAGTTAAGAAGAAGCAAAGATACACCAAAACCACAAATACCCAAGAACAAAAAAAGTACAGATGAGAAAGAAATGAGCTTGAGGGAGGGAGGGGCCAGGTAGGGGTGACCTGGTGAGGAACAGAGGTGAAGCTGCCATGGCAAGAAGCTCCCCAGGGTACCCTCACCAGAGCGGGATGCAGCTCCCAGGGAGGAACACCAGGATCCCCAGGAGCTCCTGCAAGGCTCCAGCTTTATGCACAAGCTCAGCAGCTCTGAGCACCCTGTCAGAGCCCACAGTGGGACATAGGTGTGGGACAAGAGAAGGGAGATGTTCAGAGACAAGTCCTGCCCCTGGGGCTGGAACCTCCTTCACCCCTCCAGCCCCAGCACAGGGAGCCTCAGGGTGGGTTTCATGCTGCTGGCAACGAGACTAAAGGCTGCAGCTCTGGGACATCCTCACCCCTCTGGAGTCTGGACAGAGCTGGAGTCATCTTGTCAAATAAATTAGAAAATGTTAAAAAAATTCAAATGTGTGTTTCAAAACTGGTTTCTTTTAGCTGTAGCTGCAAGATAAGTTTTGACTTAAATGTAGTGGCTTAAGTGTAGTGTATCTCATTCCTGGGTATCTGAACGTGCTGGAGCAACATGGCGTTGGTGAGCAGGCAGGGCAGCTGCAGGCTTGGCACTCCAGACTGCCAAAACCCCATTCCCCCTTTCCCAACATATCCTACAAAGTTACTTTCAACCAGGAGTGTTTATTCCCAGCATTTAACACATTCTGATTAAAACAGATCCAGGAAAAAAACGGACATCTCCAGTAAATATTGCACTTTCAAGATTAATGTCTGTGTTGATATTAAGGACTGAAAGCAGAGACTGACATAAGACTTCCAGGCATAGCAGGTTAACATCAAGAGCAATGGTCCTGAAAAGGATTTTAAAACCAGATTAGTTACCCAAGAAGGGACAAGCTGCAAGTTTAAAAAATTAGTACATTTTAATGCTAGTGCTCCGTGAAAAAGCCAACCCCTGTTGCAATTCCACCACTGCTGAAATGTCTCTGTTCTCCAGCGCTGTGAAATGCCTCCGGATGGGAAGGATCTGCAGGAAGGACAGCAGGAGCAGAGGTTCTCTCCTAATGCACAGATTTAGTACCAAATGATCCAGAAGGCGATGGTAAAGAGGTGACTGGAGCTGGGGCTCTCAGGAATGAAAAGCACACACACGCACACACACTCATGCTCTAACCAACCCCAAAGCCCTGATTCCAAAGCCCAGCGGAAGAGTTACACCTGCAGGGAGTCCTCGTGGTGGCTTTGCACGTGGCTGGTGGTGGGGTCCTGCTCAGAGGGGCTCCTTGGACCTCACACTTGGAGGGCGATTGCTGTGCTTTTCGACTCGCTCGTCCTGGCAGCCCTGAGAGAGCCACACCTCCACCGGCACACACAGAGAACCCTCACGTCAGCAAAACCCCTTCTGCCAGCCCCGCCGGACTGGGAGAGAGGAAAAAAATAATACAGGCTGGTTTGTGCAGGTGATTATTTTTATCCCAGAACAACTGGAAGATACATCCCTGAATGTGTTGCCCAGAGCGTGTCCGAGTCTCAGAGGTCAGAGCTGGGGGCCGGCAGGGGCGGGGTGGGACGACGCTCCGCAGCTCCGAGCTGCACACACACACTACACAGCGTGTCCCTGCAAAGGCCCGGCTGCAGGGGGCCCTCCGAGCTGCCCGGCACCAGCTGGAGGCGGGAGTCACTCCTCGGAAAAGTCTCTGTCAATGTCCATGTACGCCTCGTCGATGTAGCTCACTATGGCACAGGGGGACGTCCGGTCCGGACTGAGCAGTATCGAAACAGT
This sequence comes from Hylia prasina, assembly GCA_013397195.1. NCBI lineage: Eukaryota > Metazoa > Chordata > Aves > Passeriformes > Sylviidae > Hylia > Hylia prasina. The sequence goes on along the minus strand of VYXD01004737.1, from coordinate 76,130 downwards.
CTCTTTCCAGTAGGTAAAACTAATACAGGAGCTCTGTGGGCACAGACAACAGGGGGTCAGTGGAGGCCACAGCAGGAAACACCTCCCAAGGCTGGAAATCCCTTCCTGTTCAGCCTGAGCTGCCCAGCCCCGCAGTGTGACCTACAGTTTGTGCTCCCCATTGTGCCCTCCCTCCCTGGGGCCCAGCAGAAGGTGCTGAACAGCTACACAACCTACAACCAGCTGCCACTCTCTCCAGGTGCACACAAGGACTCCCAGTGCCTCTGGTTGCTGCAAAGAGCAGCACAGGGCTGGGGTGACCCCAGCCCACCTGGGCCGGTACACCCATAATCCCAAGCTTCTCCTTTCTGTCCAGTTCAAACACAAACTGGAACCCTGTGGTGCCACAGATAAGCCAATGCTGGAAGTAGCTCCCACTCCCAAGATGACACAAAACCCAACACGTTCCCTGCTCACACGCCTCTTGCATTATTCCCTCAAAGCCAAAAGGCCACCCCAGCAGCCCAACACCAGGCCATGTGTCACCCACATAACTGGATAACTGGTTATTTCTACCCACCAGCGACCCAGGCCAAACCAGCTGTGGCACAGAAACCTGCAGGCTGCTCCCTTGGCTTCCAGCAGCTACATCAGATACCTTTCCTGCACTGTTTGCCACACCAGGAAGAGGGAACACTCTGGCTTAAGGTGCTAACTAGTCTGGGAATGATTCTGTCCTGCCTCCCCCTTCCTGGCCATCCTGCCAGCTCTGCCTCTCCACCCCACTCAGCACAGGCAAATCTCACTTCTGTGTGCCAGAGCCAAGACCTCAGGCTCTGTTTACAGGGAAGCCCAGCACCTGCCTTGTGGCAGCCTGACTCTGAGTTGTGAAAAGCACCACAGGAGTTACACTGGGTGTAAAACTTCCTCCCTTCTTTCCCTTCCCAACCTCCCATTTTTGCCAGGGCACTGGCAGACAGGTTTTGCTGCCATGCTAAGAGGGTCACATACATTTTCTAAGCAGGTGCTGTCTTTATCCTTGTTGAGGTAATGCTGCTGCCAGAATCGCAGGAGACTGTGGAAGTTGTTCAGGATGAAGCCAGGGTATTTTTCCGTGTATTCCATCTGTTGCAAGGTGCGCAGATAAAAAGGAAGCTTTTCTTTCCTTCGGGCCAGCATTAGGATAACTAAACTTGTGTTCAAACAACTGACATTTTCCTGGAAGTAAAAATGACACAGCAAAAAAAAATCTAAATACCAAGATACTGTTGTCTACAGGACCCTCTAAAACAAGCCTGTGGAAAGCACACAGTGGAAGTGTTCCTGCACACAGCAAGGAAAAAGGGACATGGGTGTCCTCTAGGGAAACCTGGCTCCTCCCTGCTCCCAGCCCTGCTCACCACTCCAGCCCCAGTAAGGCAACTGCAAGGTCCCTGCCAGCTCTTTACCTGTGTAAGTGTCTGTACATGGATAATATTAATGAGACGGAAGAGGAAGGACATTCTCATGGACATCTGGGACATGTAGGACAACAGGCGGCACTCGGACAGGACTTCTGCAACTGCAGCAAGAGGAGAAACAACATCACCAGGTGCTGGAGGTTCAGGCGTGCTGATCCAAGCACTGGGGCAATAAGAACTGGCGCTCAAACTTTCAGGCTAACTCCCAAACTGTCAAAGCCCAGATTTAAATGAACCATCACCACCCCTGAACACCCCCCAGTCCCACCCCATTGCTTCCTGTTCACCTTTAGCATCAGACTGATTCTCAAAGCGGTCCAGGGACAGCGTGATGCAGCGAACCAGCATGTTTGAGTCCACCAGAGAGCTGTTGATCTGATTTAAAAATATCTGGAACTGAAGAGAAACACTTTTTAGTGTTGAATTTAGAAGATTTAAGTATGTTAATACTCAGGGTCATTACCTTTCTGTTACCTCTAACAAGGTAAGAGGAGTCAGCACTCCCAGCCCTGCCTCACCCAGCCCAAGCCAACACCGGCACTGAGAGCTGACCAAAGGATCCCTTAAAAACAGTATGGAATGGAAAAATGCCATCCTGGCATCCCTAAAATCTCTTTTGAAGCTATGTCACTCCAATGAAAGTGAGATTTCACACACCATTTGTTTTAGAAGAGAGAGAATTCCTGCAGCTCCATGTTTTCCTACACTAGGTTTTGGGAAACACAAGCAGGCAGCGCTAGGGAGGAATATAGTGAGGGAGTCACACAGAATGAGAACTAAACCCAGTCAGACATCAATAAACAGGAAGCACACAGAAAATATAAAGACATTGTCTAGAATGTTCGAGTTAATTTACTAGAGAAAAAATCCAAAAATAAACACAGTTTTCTTTTAAATACATTTATACATCCCTCCTCCAAGGTCTACCAGACCTAACAGCAATGAGAGAATTACAGGAACAAAAGCAAGAGTATAAGGCCATTCAGAACCTACCCACCAGCTGATGTTTTATGTCCAAAGTGCATAAGAGCATGAAACCACTTTGCATAGAGCTGTCCACTGATGTGCAGCTCCATTTTATAGTTAACTACATAGGCCATGGCTTCTTAAAATGTCTCTAAGTTCAAATAATATCAAGTATCTCTGTCTGTTTGCAGTAACAAGTGTTTTAAGCCTTATTCATGAAGGAATTCCTAGTGCAAGCTCCAGTAGAAGATTTTTTGGAGCTGTCTCAACGTCCACAACCATCAACTGCAAATCTGGCTACTTCACAGGGAATGTTCTGCTGCCCTTGAGCTTGACCTTAGACCTGCCTGACCATGTAACAGGGCAATGTTTGCTGACCAGCTCAGCACTCACTGACTCAGGACAGCTGGAGCACTGCTGAAAACACGGAGTGACTTTGGCAATTCACCCCTTAATGTTCACTGTGCCCCAAGCTCTAAGACCACCAAATTAATCTGAGTTTTGGTGTTATGGTGTAATTTGAGCCACAGGGGGCAGCTTTTACAAATATTTACCTTCTCATCTGTGTTGATGTACTTGTTGAACCTCTTGAATGCATCAATATTGAATTTCATCAGCTCTCCCAGAAGGTCAAAGTAACTCTGAAGCACATCCCGTGACTTGCACTCACTATCAACAATGCAGTAGAGAATATGCTGGCAGGGGAGGAAAACATGTTATTGCCACAGCTTAGTCCAAGCCAGCTGCTCAACAGATTTAATCAGTATTTAAAGCATTTATCTGCAAGTTCTTGGGTGGCTGAATGTCACAACATCAAACTAAAGACAACAATTCAGATGAGTCTCCTGTTACAATAACTTCCCAGGTTATACAAATGGCCACATCTGGCTGCCACAAGCAGAATTCACAGGTGTTTTTTACAAGTGTTCCTAGTATTTGTCATAGTTACACAGGAATAAGGGGCAGTTTTTCATTTAATATTGTTGTTGCATCCACTGTGATTTTTCCAGTAAACTGTGATCCTGACTTACCTCCCTGAGTGTTTATTTCCCCACTACTGCAAGGGGGCAGCTTGAGTGGCCTTCATTTCCCTGCTGAGTTTTAAAGCCAGCAGAACATTTAACACTACATTTTTATCCACTTTTGGTTCCCTGCAGATAAATCCTTATTGATTGCTGTGGAGGATACCTGACAAACTTACTTACCTCCAGGAGTCCTCTCTTGAGGAGGAACATCTGGTCTGCATAGGAGGTGGTGCCTCGCAGAAAACTTTCCACTGCCCTTGCCTGCCAAAACCTGAGGAAGAGAAGAAAGGAGGTGTTAGCTTTGGGGTAAGGGAAGTACTTGACCACAACAGTAATTTAAGTCGAGTTTCCTGATCTGTTTCCTTCCACTCTGAAGCTGGAGTCAGACCTGTTGGTCCTGCAGAAAATCACTGGCTGTGCATGCTTCACACCTGCACTTCCATCACAGCACAACAAAGCCAGACCTTTCCACAGCTTATTCTCCAACATTCTCAGCTGCTCTAAGCTGGATGAAACCAAAGCTACATCCCAGCAGTCTCAAACAGCTCATCAGAGGCAAAGTGAACCCACCTGAAGGAGGATTCTGCTGGCTCCTTCTTCATGACCTGAAGCAGTCTGGTCAACAAACCTCTCTTCCCATCACAGACAAGGCTCCTGCAGCAGGTGGAGAAATGACAGCTGAGTGGAAGGGCTGGGCAAACACTGAGCACTGAAACCAGTCACTGATCACAGCTTTTGATGATCAGAATCTCAGTACTGAAGTACACAGTACAAATATTGTGCTAGTTCTACCAGCAGAAGTATTCTCCTCACTACCCTTGGTAAAAATCTGCAATACCTGAAACTTCCAAGTAAGGCCAAGAGAAAAATTTTCTGTCAGAATTTTAAAGATTTCAGAAATACCAATTCACACCTTGTGTGAATCAAGAGATAAGAAAAAAAAAATACTACATTTGAGCTTAGGAATGAAACAAATCCCTTCTTTCCCCTCAAAAAATGTAAAGGAAAGTCTAAATTCCATTTAGGAGGCAGAGCAGAATATGGAAAGCTAGATGCTACATGAGGTTGTAGTAAAAGCATAGAGGCTGTACAACTGCAATACTACTTCTATTAAACAACATCTTCAGTGGAGTATCCACCTGCATTAAGCTCATACAGAAGGAATGCCTTGATCTCACATATCAAGAAAAGCAACACGAAAACTAAATGCTAAGGGTGAAAAAAAACCCCAAGTTCTTCCCTATTAGACACAGTATTATGATAATAACTGTAATCTAGAAATCCTCTTAGAGATTCCTTTTTGGAGTGAGGTAAATCTGCTCTGTGCAGACCAAGTCCCTGCTGATACCCTGGGAGTATTCTGACAAAATCAGTTCTGCAAACAACCTTCCACCTGCTGAGGTTTATACACCAGAATTGTATATTGAAAAGATTATTAGATCAAAACAGTCCATCTAACAGATACCCAAATGTAACATAAGAGATTCTGTAAGTGGTTTAACATGTTAATCTTATTTAGCTTATTCTGGTTATTAGCTGCTCTTAAAACACTCTGAGCAGACACTTGGATGTGTTCATGCAGCCTGGAAATGGACATTTACATGTGCACACACTGCTCATGAATGCCAGAACTAAGATTTATTAGCAGGAGCAGTTAATGATTTGAGGGATCACAGTTTACTTTCCAGGTCTGTCTGCAGTGCCTGACCTGAGGGAGGCCAGACAGGCAGACCCAGCACATCATTGTGAAGTCTGAGCCATGAACTCAAACCCCTGTTTTCAGGGGTTTTAAAGTTGCTTTTGTTTTCAAAGCACCTTATTCTGAGCATGAGTACACCTGAGATTTGCTAATGACCATCAGCATCCCACAAACCTGGACACCTCCCACTGAAAGGAGTCACTGAAATGAAGTGTGGTGGACAGACAGAGGTCTAACAAAACAGCTGATGTCAAACTTCCAGTCTAAGTGCTCCCAAAACCCTTAAACTGCTGACCTACACCCCCAGGCCCCTCTCACCTGTCAGTGTTGACAACTGCATCCACTTCAGGGATGTTGGCTTTATGGGAGATTGCACTCAGCTCATTCAGCTCCTGGCTGTTCAGAAGGAGATACTTGTTCCTAAGGCAAGACAGTGGGGGAGGAGGGGAGAAAAGCAGGATGAATTCAAGAGGCAAAAATGCAATTCCATGAAAAGCAGAGCCACAGGCCTACATGGAGTGGGCAAGCTGCTTTCTCCTGGCTGCTCCCCACAGCATTCCCACTCTGCTCCCTGGACCAGGCCAGTCAGCTGCAGCTTGGGCAAACCTCCTCCAAAATTTATCAAATGCCACTTCCAACACTGACCAGCTTTGAGATGATGGTTCTTTGCTGACTTGTTTGGGATCTTATGGTTTTAAATATCTTCTTCTGGACAATGCTCACTTTTTTAAAAAAAATCTCAGCACCATTTTGCTGAATTTCAGACAAAAATAAATATTAAATAGCAAACTTTTTCACAGCTTCCTGAAGTTTTTCTCCACCCTATAGTAATTGCTCTTTTTAAGTAATAAATCTCTTTCTAAGTAAGAAAGCTGAAACTGCAAAAAAGGACTTGGTCATCCTGGCATTTTACTACCTGAACAGACTTTACCCTGGAAATATTTTAAAACATCATGAAATGTAAAGATCCAAATAAAAATGGATATAAACCCCAGGAATGGACATGCATTTCTTATCAAATACTGAACTTTTCATAATGATAATAAATTATTTTGTCTGTAAAGTGAACAAAATGCAGAATAAATTCGGCAGAGTAGAAATGCAGTCCAGGGGCTCCCTTTGCCCAATGGCAGTGTGCTCCCTGAGAGTCTTTCTGCTTCCAAGTGTTCAAAATCAGACAGCAAAGATTCCTTTTCAGGAAAGCTCGGGGAGCAGAGGATGCAGTGATGAGTGTGAGGTTCCTTCTTGCTTCCAGCACTGTCATCAGGTTAGTGCTCACTGAGGCTCTTGTGTAAAGCCTCCTTTGATGTGGACTGAACAGCTTTCTGCAATGAGAACAGAGCCCTTCTCTCCCTGAAATAAACACTTCTGCAAGTCTGGTTTGGACACAATTTCACTGCATTAATATCAGCACACAAGTACTTTGCTCTCATCTTGTCCTCAGTTAACTCAGCTTATCTGTGCTTTCACAGAAAGTTCATGTAATTATTTAAACCCCCCCCAAGAGATTCCACACATTCCACTTGCTCAAATGTTACAGCTGGGAGCTGTTTCCTGCTCAAACAAGCCTGGAATCTTTGTAGCAGCCACTTAAGTAGTAACCTCACCTGCAGAGATTTTATTGGAAAACTGGAGCGATTCCCAGGCCAACAATGTTTTGCATGAAGGATTTACAATGGGTCAGCATTCCCCTATGTCCAGCAGCTCCCCATTCTCAAAGCTAATATTCCACAATCAAAAAGGCTGATATTTGAAATCTATCCAACAGAACTAAATCCTGCACAAAAATACCAGCCTGGCTCTAGGAGTGAGCAGCACCTGAAGTGCAACGTGCCTCTCCCACAGGGGGTTGTAAGGAAGGGGACACCATTTCCCAGGACTGAATGAGAGCAACAGGACACTGATGGAATGCAGGATGCAATTCCACAAGTCACAAACACCTCCGTGCCAGCAGCACAGCATTAAACAACCCCAAGCAAACTGCACCACCCCTCCAACTATCCCAGCAGCCTCAAGTTTTCCTAAGGATGCTTTTAAAGGCAGACAGAACCTTTCCTCCTATTTCCCTGGCTCACTGTCAGCTCTCAGTAGAAGGCAAAACAGAGGAAAGCTGCCTCCTTATTCCTTCAGCCAGAAAGTGTTAATTCATCCTGTACATGTTTCAGTTCATCTCAACACAAGACAAAATGAGCTGGGTTTAACCACACCAGACATATTAAGACATGCCCACCACAAAGCAAATTCTTAGGCTGTTTCAGCAAGAGCTGAAAGGAACATGAAGTTTAGGGACAGTACAACATCCTCTTCACGTGGAGCCAGGACATCTGGAACTCCAACCCACCACAGCTTCTCATACTCACTCATGGTGGTCACTGAAGCTCTGAAGAAGCCTCAAGAATTGTATCTTTAAAGTAATGTCCTAAAAGGAGACAAGAAAGGTAAAAAGCCATTATTGCTTTAGTATTTTTGGCTATCATCAGTTACCAGGCTGGCATGAAACAGCTGAATGGAACACCTTTCCAAATCAAACCCCTTTGGACAGCAGAACAAGTGACTTGAATAAATGGAGAGGCTGCACTTCCCAAAATAGAAGTGGAGATTGCCTCCAAGCCTATGCACATAACAGGTAAAATAATTCCTTCTCACTGCAAAGGCAAAAAAGCTTAGAAATGTACCGATCAGTTCAGAATGTCTAGGTTTGGGAAGATAAAAAATATAGAGTCCAACCCAAAAACCCAACCCAACCACCTCCCCCCAAGCCCCCCCAAACCTGACTGTGGCACAATTTGTACTCCGTGCCTCCCCTAGGTATCATTTCTTTGAATTTTGGTTGTCTTCTACCTCTGGCCTCCAGGGACCAGAAATTTACTCCTTTCTCAGTTCCCCAAATGGACATGTTCCTTAAAATCAACCAATAAACTAGGAGAGAAGGGAGAAGCTACACTGGCCCTGCTAAATTGCTACCATGAGCCAAGGATAAACTTCAGTGGAATCAATAATCCCCCAAAATCTGAATGCTACCACATCTTAAGTCATTGATCATGCAAACAGCCAGTTACACAGCACAGCTCCTCTGAATTGTGTGCCAGGATGAAAACCCACTCCAGAATTCCCCAGGTTTCTCACCGGGCTGCAATCGCAGTTCTGGTTGTGTCCGTGCAGAACCAGGGCTGAGGCTGAGTGCTTCCTCCAGATGAGTTTGTCAAACAGGTTATTGAGGCCAGGAATGAGTCTGAACTCTGCTATCATTTTATGGACCTGGGGAACAAGAGAGGTACAAACACGTCTGCTCCAGCCTCGAACACAGATTTAATGCACTCTGGAAACAGACGGGCACAACGATGTCATTCTCTGACAAAAGGATGTGAATTCTTGTCTCAAACAGCAAATGTTTGTGTTAACCACAGTTCAGCAGTTTCCATTTGGTGGACATGGATAGAAAACAGACATTTTGGGATAGAGCTTCACCAATACTTCAATTAAACTGTGCCTCTGGAAGCAGCTCTGGGCATCAGGACATCACTTTCAGCACACGGAAAATGCATCTGCACCAAACAGCTGAGCTGGGGATATTCTGCAGCCACTCAACCCCCTGAGTGTCCTTTCCCCCTCCAGACAAAGGGCTGCAGCTCAGGCAGGCCTCTGATGGCAGCAAACCCCATCAATACTGGTTCTGTTCAGGTGACCTGGGCAGGAGTCCTGAGCAGAGTCCAGCAGTAACACACCACACTGCTCCTTCAGGTTAAAGAGAAGCTGAACTTAAGAGAAAAAAACGTCCAACTGCTCAGGTTCATTTATCAGTCTGCCTGGTACATCTCTTTCATTCATTAAAAAAAGCTAACAATTTTGATGTGAACAGCTGTTTAATCCTTCAGTCCAAGCTGGGAGACTTTTGATGTAAGGAATTTAGAAGATGAGGACTCAGGGAAATAGAAAGTGGGATTCTTATCAGCTGTAGGCCTAGGACAAGCATTGTTCCTTGAGATGTGGTTACAAATGAAAACCACATTCTGCAAAAATTAAGTGCCCAAGTAAAGGACATGTTCCTTAAAATCATCAAACAAAATCACTTAAGAACACCCCAGGTTGTCCCAAGATCCAGAACTGTAACTAGCAGCATTTCAAGCCGATCAATCTACTTTATTCTATTTACTCAAATACCTGAATGAATCCAAATATCTGAAGCTGGTGCTCTTTTACAGGTTTTAGTGCTAGTTTGCAGCACAGCTGATGGTTTTTTGCACTCCTCTTGGCTGTAGCCACCAGCTGTCCCACCTTTATGGAAATCATTCCTGCTGCTGGACACCTCAAATACACACCTGAGGAATGTCCAGCTCCTTCCCACCCCACCCACACTGCCCTGAGATTGCTGAGCTTGGAGTCCTCTGCTGCTCCATTATTTTGAAACACTCTTGGATACTGGTTTAGTCACAAAAGCAGCTCTGAGGAATCTCTCTGGACAGTGCTCCCTGTAGTGCCCCTGTCCCTCCACAGCACAGGCACAACAGGAGGAAGTGTGCAAGAACCTCAGCCATCACTACAGGAAGAACTCTACACTCAGTTTTAACTCCTGAATCTGTTCCTTTCCAAACGACTCAGATTTCAAATCTGTGCAGTTTAGTTTGCTCAGCTCTGAATTCTCACCTGACTGAGCTCCTCAGTCACATCCCTCTCCCAGAGACCAAACTCATTTCAATTACTCTGCCTGAGGATGCCAAGACAATCCCAGCTCTATATTCAACCTTCAAGCTACTCTGGCTTTTCCCTGCTGCCATCCAGCTTCACAGGACTTGCCCTGTTGCTTTCTCAACACTAAAACTGTCTCTGCTGAGTTTGTGTGCAGTGTGGCTCCCTACAGCAGGAGCAAGGACATCAGCTGATGGCTCTACACCACAACACATTTCTGCAGGACAGCCTAGAAAAATACATAAGGAGAGTAATTTAGGGTGTGACCATAGTGAGAAGGCAGCAGAGGCCCAGATCTGCAGAGAAACACCACCTATTCCCAAGGGTGAGATCATCCCCAACAGGGCAACAAGAGGAGCCAAGTCACTGCTACCAGAGTTTATCAATTTATGCAAATTAACCAGCAATTAAGCTTAAGCCAAGGATTCAGAGATTCATCTGGGGACAGGTTGAGTTTGGGAGGCTGCACCTTCCTTCAAGCAAATGCCAGACCATCATGTCACTTATTACAGCAGACTGAAGCAGCTTTGTGATGCCCTTAATAAAATTCTATGCAAAATGAATCCAATCTAAAACCAGCAAGTCCTTTGCCTGCTCAGACTGATACCACAGATCCTGTGCTTTTATTCCTTCCCAGAAGAGACCAAAAAGCAGCTGAACTGCTTGTCTGAGGGTGCTGTTGTACACTGCTGTGCCTGCATTCCAGAGCTTCCCATGGAGAACAGCTCAGCTCCAGTCCTTCCTCTGCCTGGCTCTCAGGAAGGGCAGGGGATTCACATCTGCCACACAAGTCTAATGCAGATTTAGGAATGAAGGATGTAGCTTGTGTTTTAAAGGCAGAGGACTTCAAAAAGCAAAACAAAAGAAAAGGACAAAAAGCCCCCAAACCAACTCCCCTGGAAACAACCAAACTAAAAAAACCCTCTAAAACAACAAAAAAAACCTGGCTCTGGACAAGAAATGTCTGGGAAAGCAGTAACTCAAATCCTTCAAGAATTCAGCTCCAGTCCTGAATCAGTCCTGGGAAGAAGTGAACTGCAGGCCACTTTTCTCCTCAGTTTCCCCATCTGCACAGGGGCAGAAATAGCAGATAGCAGATAAGAGTTGTGTTCCTGGGAAATCAAAATGTAAATTCATCTTCAAAGCCAGCTGCTTCAGCAGCCGATTTTTTGCCTTGTCACATTTGACAGGAACACACCAGAAGTGACCCAGAGAGGGAAGGAATCCAGCAGCTCCAGCTCCCTCCAGCAGCAGCAGGATGAGTGCAGGCTGCAAGCAGTTTCTGCAGTACCTATAAACCTGCATTCTTGTGGGGAACTCAGGCAGGGATGAATTATCTGCCTTGATGCAATGGAAAAGAAAAAGAAAAATCCTAACAGATCCACGTTCTGGTAGTTTCAGTCATGTTTTGGGAATTGTTCACATTTTATTTCAGGCCTAACAGAAGCAGCACTTCTAAAAGGAATGACAACATGATCAGGAGTTGTTTATGGTTTCTGCAAGAATTACTGGTTCCCTCTGCTTCCTTTTATGCAGAATCTGCTTCTTTTAGTGCCAAGTGTCTGCTTAAGAATCACAAAATCCCAAGATGGTTTGGGATGGAAGGGATGTTAAAGCCCATCTCATTCCTCTGCCATGGGCAGGGACAGGCTGCTCTGTGCCCCAGCCTTGAACACTTCCAGGGATGGGAAGTCCACAAGCTCTGCTGTAGGTTCAGAGGGAACAGGTCAGTTATGTTTGTAACTGCACCCGTAAGAGCTGTAGGAGATTGCCCTGGGGAGTGCTTGTGACTGATACCTGGGAGGTTACTACCAGAGAACAAAATACTCCAGATAAATGTGCTCCAACCCCTGCCCACAACACAGCCTCTCCTGCCTTCTACAACAGCCTTTCAATAACTCACACCAGTTTGGTCCTCCCAGTGTCCAGGACATCTGAATGCCCCTGCTATCCCAAGCTCTGCTGAGCTGAGCACACTGCCAAAGCTGGAAACAAGGATTGCTTTGCTTTTCCCTTCACAACCTGCTTTTGACCCATTTAAATCAAGCCACAGCCAAGCTGCAGTGACTGCTCTTCATAAGCCTGTGTGAGGCAGGGAACTTTTTTTTTTTCTCCAGAAGGAAGAAAGGCAAAGGAACAGATGAGTGGGATTTCCAGGCAGTGACCAGTGCAGACAGCACTGAAGTACATCTTCCCAGCTGGGAGTTTAACAGCATGCTCACACTTTGCCAAGTCATGGCAGTACGCTGCAAAAATAATCCAGAGTGTTTCTAAAAGTGAAAGCAGCCAAAGGAGGGTAAGGCCTGCAGGGGCTCCATCCAAACTGGGCACCAGGAGGGGGAGAACACCTGACTGCAGCAGCTCCTGCAGCATCAGGTACCCACACACTTCCTCACACAGGAGGCATCCTCCTGCATCCCTCCTGCAGCAGAGCAGAGCCCTGCAGAGCAGTGTGTGAGCAGCCCTGCCCCAGCTGCTCCCAGTGAAACGCTGTTTTCTGGGCAGGGCTGCCAGGATGGGACTGCCCAGCTCTGTACCCTGAGCTTTGCCCTGGCATTCCTGTGTCCACAACCTCATTCATGAGCACTCAGGTTTAGAGACACCAGCTGTGAGTGTGAGCATCCACTGGGGCTCACCTGATTCCTCTGCCTGCCCATGAGCAGCACACAGAGAACATAGAGCACCTCCAGCTTGTACATGATCTCGTGCATGATCTTCATGGACTGAGGCAGCTGTGTCCTTGTGGAAGTGTTGGCCAGTCCACTCTCATCTGAAGACTCTGAAAAAGATGGCAAAAATGTGAGACTGAGGCAACTTCAACAGGAAAGGATTTGTTACAGTTGTTACTTTTACAATGAACACTGCAGATGCAGGAGCAGCACATCTGCTGGAATTTTCTCCTTAACTAAAAATAGGGACGTACAGCAAATAACTAATTTGAATTACATGCTAGAGAAAAAATATAGCTGAAAATTTAGGAGATAAAATCAGATTTTTAAATTTTTTTTTTCATAACAAACTAAATGGCAGCATCTCCCTAAAATAAGCAGGCTTACCTAAATGAACTACTGCACCAGGGCATGGCAGAAAGGTAATAAAAGTAGATAGGAGATTACCAGAAATACTTACTATTAAATCTACTTTCATTTCATACCTCAGTACCAGTATTCTTAGGCCACAGTTAAATAAATTTCATAACCTTACAGAGAATTACTGCTAAGAACAGAAACAGGAGTACAAAGTGCTTTGATTCTACCAGACATACACTGCATTTCTGTCATACCAAAGGGTGAAGAAACAAACCACACAGGTGCTCCAAAGCATTTTCCTAAGGTTGTATGAATGGTTCCCCTGGAACAATTATTTTTTTTCCAATTAACTTCTTTAATTTAGCTGGAATTACCTTTCCTTTTCAAGAAGGGGCCACTTGCTCGGTGTGAAGCATTTGAACCCAAAGGCATGAACCAAATTTTAGAGAAAATGCTGGTGAAGCCACTTACCTCAGGAGGATTATTTTAATCACTCCACAGGAGGTTAGGGCACAGCATTTCAGTGTTAACTAGGCATGCAAAGGGCACACATTGCTGGAGGATCTCTCCTTTGGCTAATTTTAATTCAGTACAAACATCAGTGCTACATGAGAACAAAACAGGAGTCAGACCTAAATGCTGACATGTGAGTCCATGCAAGAGAAGGGGTCTCAGCACCAGATGAAAGGAAAAGCAGCACGTGGCAAACCCTGAGAAAGGTTAAGACATGCATGAGCTGCTGGTGGGTGGAGAGATGCAAACCTGTACTGCTCTGCTCTGCCTCTTCATTGGCCACTCTCATCAGTGCATCCAGCACGAGGGCATTGTCCAGCCAGGTGTACCACTCCTCCAGCTCCTGCAGGAAGCTGGAAGTCCCTGTTGTTTCAGACACCTTCCGTGTGGCCAGTTTGCACAACCGCTCGATGAAGCCTGGAATATTCAGAAGTGTAGCTGGAAAAAAACAAAAGGGAGAAATAATTTTATTACAATTTAAGATCACCACAAGGTACCAGAACGTTGACTTTAGGAACACAGAAGTGTATGGTTAAAAAGGTGTGGTTAAAAAGATCTGAAGATGGAAGAATTCAGTGCACTCTCCTGTTAAGGACTGGAAGAGAGCATCCATACCCCAGGAATAATTCAGTGTTGTTCTCCAGTCCTATCAAGGAACTGATCTGGCTGAAAACTGAGCTGGCAGAAATACAGCAGCAGCCTTTGGAAAGGGCAGCTCCACCTCCCTTTTCCTCCTTCATTTTCCCTCCTGTGGTGTTTAGTGACTGAACTGGCTCCCTGCAGCAGCAGGGAGAGAAGCTGACAGCTTTTCAAGTACTAGGTTCCCGAATTAGCTCCTCATGGAGCAAAACAGGTGAGAACACACCACAGCAGCCCCAGGTGTGAGGTTTTAAATGAAACTGCACCCTTAGAAAGAGCAGTGCAAGGACAGAAGTTACTGCTCTGCAAAATGTTTGGGGAGGTGCATTTTGCCATCAAGAATAACTGAATTACAGGACCTGTTTATTAAAGATACGTGGCTAAAGCTTCACTTTGCACTTGCAGGGGCAAGGAGAAAAGGACAAAGAATTTGGCCACAAACATTACATGAGAGTTGCATCTCTGAAACAACAGGTTCCCTGATAAAATTTTTTAAATGGAATATACTGTACAGCCTTAGAATCAGTCTCTGTGCCCATAAGAAATGATTAGCTAAACATTTGCTTGGCATGGGCCTACACAAATATCTGCTTCAAAAGCCCAAAAGCTTTTCAGCACAGTAAGAGCTGAAAACAGCAGATTCTACATCTGATGGTACTTTAACTTTTTCAATTCCTATTCATCCCTCTAGGCAGGACTTCTGCACTGAGAAGCACTCAGCAAAATAAGGAAAGCTGCACTGTGCCCAAAATTTAGGTTGAGATCAGCCCCACAGATTTCCAAGGCTGGTTTGGTAACACTGGGCAACAACATTAATATTAAACACACTTCTCTTTTTGATAAAGACAAGACATCCAGTTCAGGACAACATCAGATAAAATCAGAGAAGGAACTGCTCCAACAGCAACCACACTGCAGGCTCTTTAGTTCAGGAATTCATATTTTATGGAGGACACAGAATTATTGGAGAGCTGCTAATGGGAAGTCCATGGACGTGGCTGAGGCACAGAAAACAAATCCAATTATTTTAAGCTACTCGGAGAGTGCTGAAACGACAGAAATTAACCCACCTAATTAGCAACACTACAAGAAACCAAAAGCTACAAAGTTTCACTAACAGGAAACAATCTGAGGGCAGTGAATCAAGAAAAATGCTTTTTTAAAGACACCACTTTTGGTATCTTTCAGAAACATAACACTGTGTGAACTGAGAAGAGGAAAACTTTATACATCGCTGAGATTATTCTGATTTGTTCACAGCACAACAATTACCTTGGTTAATTTCAGCTCGGGAAGGGCCCAAGTTTTTTTTCTGCTGAGCATTTTTGGCCAGAAGTGTGTGCTTGTCATCACTGCCCGTGTCCAGCTCCGAGATGGTGACAGCCAGGATCCTGCAGAAGTTGGCCAGCTGCTGCTGGTCAAAGCTGGACACCAGGCTCGCCAGGTTGGGAATATCATCCAGCTGGATCATTTCCTGCAGGAGGCAACTCCAGCTCAGTCACATGATGGTCAGTCAGTGCACACAGGCAGATCCTCCCTGGGGAGCTCTCCGGGTTATTCCAGTGTTAGCTGAGACTTACAACTGTTGTCAGGCTTAGAAATTTCAGAAGTACACATACCCATATTTTAACTGCTATTTTTATATCTACAAAAAAAGTGGGGGCTTTTTTAAACTGAAAAACCCCACAAATCCACAACCTAAATTAATACATAAGTTATGTTTAGGTATTAGAAGTTTCGATTTTATTTTCCAGTCCTGTCTTTTCTTTGAAACTCACAGGTAAGGACTTCTACATTATTTCTCAGTCTTTTCATCAGAAGTTCTTCACAAAAAGATGCTGAAAACAGCTTTCAGAAAGAAACCCCACTTTTGTTCAGATAAACTAAGCTTATTTCCTATTTCAGGAAGGACATCAACCTCAAGCTTATTCTAAATAATAAAGTATCAGGTTACAGACTCCTGGCCTTCTCCACAAAATGTACACAGACCCTTCCCAATCAAGGTTTTCCCAAGGTTACACCTTGAGTATTTTATTTGCACCACATCAGGGCACTAAGCTGCAATGATGCTGGTAAATAAGTTCAATAACCAGCTTTGTGCAGATTTAATTGCCCTGTGTCCCCAGCCCACAACTTCTTAGAGAGGTGACAACACCCAGGAATACACAGGAAGCCTCCCAGATGTGAGGGAGACAAGTAAAGTATGTGAAATACAATCAGCAGGCAAGTATAAAAACTGAATTTATATGAGGTTCATCTTCATTTGTAATACTGGCTGTTCTTTAATGACAGTGAGGTAGTCAGATCATGGGGACAGAGCTGCCATCATTCTCTAAACTGGGTAAAAGCACAAGTATGACACCACATGAACAGTTTGGCTTCTTTATGAGAAGTGACTGAAGTTAGTTATCACTATGAGCAGGCAGGTTTCAAATAAGCTACAAGAAGTGAGAATGGCAGCTTAGAGGACCATCCTCAGCAACTCTTCAAAGAAACAGCTGTCTCTACTGGGCTTTTTGAAAAGCCATACAAATGATATTAAGAAAGCAGTAACCAACCTTTTTAACTCCCAGGATATCTTCAATCAGCGTTGCTGTTTGTAGGAATGTCTTTTTGTTTGTCATCAGTGTAAACAGGAACAACACAAAGTCGTTTCTCTCTGCCAGCCGCCTTGTGACTCCTTCTGTCTGCAAGTGAGCACACACAGAGCCAGTGAGAGCCCACCCCGAGCAGCCACATGGCACAGCACATGCAGGACAGCCCTAGAGATGATGTGGTGCTGAGCCAGCTGCTCCTAAAACCAGGAAATGTTGTGTCTGTGGCAACCAAAACCAGCCCCAGTCCTTGTTTGAAGCCAACGTGGCGCCGGCAACACGGCCGGGATGAGGCTTCACCTCGAGGCAGCTGTTTCCTTGTCTGCATCTAAAGCCAACCCTGCAGCCTGGGCACACTCGCCCGGGGGGCCGGGCACACTCCCCGGGGGCCTGGCTCTGCTTTGCCACCGGCTGCACACACAGCAGCTCCTAAACCCTCAGCACTGACCTGTCTGAGCAACCCGGATGAAGCACTGGCCTAAGTGAACAGGGTGATGAACCCCAAAGTTCAAAAACTTGAAACCCCAAGTTTAAGGTTGCCTTTCATGCTCTGAGCTCTGCTGAGAGCACAGTCAGGCTTTCCTGGGACTCACAACTACATCCTCACTGCTTACAAAACTGTGTCTGATCCATGACTGACATATTCCCAGTGCTCACAGAACCAGGCTAGCAAAGATAATTCCCCAATCTTTACAGATAAGCATAAAAACAGCTAATATTGCCCACAGACCATTTCTGTGATCCTGGACACTTCTCATCCAATCCCAGCAGTAAGACCAAAGTGAATTAAAACAGAGCAGCTAGTCTAGAAATTGCAAACTTGTTTTTTAGCACATCATGCTATTCTCAGTTTGCAAAAGTTGCATTACCTGCAGTTAAAAAAATAAATCATCTGGGCCAAGGCAAAAACTGCTCCCGCTCTTCCCCCTCCCATGTGTATACAGATCCTTACCAGTGAGACATGATCTAGTAAGACTCAAACTCTGGAGATTAGACTGATGTTTTTGGAAGAGGTCCAAGCCACTAACTGGCTCTTTTTTCAATTTTTGTTAAACAATGTTCCCTAGGTTAGGGCATAATGAAGTGTGTGAAGTAAACAACCCTGAGGATGTTCCCTGCATGCATAATCTGAGCCCTTTGCTTTTAGCTTCAGGATTTTAATGACAAGGTCTTTCCAGAGGCCTTTAACCCAGCACCCTCCTTTGCACTGATCTGCCACGACTGAACTGAACTAAAATCCAGCACGTGGAGTTGCAGGATCAAATTTAAAACCTTTTGCCAGCCCCAATTCTGAACAAGACCAGCTGTAGCTGGGCTTAACAGGCATCCACTCCCAGCTCCAGATTTTAAGCTGGAACGTAACAAAGGCTGGCACAGCTTTCCTAGGGAAACAGAGAGCCAGAAAGATCCAAACAAGGGAACTTAAGTTTGACAATGTGGCTCAGAAAACAAGCTATTTGAGCAACACATCAAAATACAGAGTGATCCTGTATTTAACTGAAGGATTTTTAAAGTAAAGCTTCAGAGTAAGTTTACATTACACTTAAAAGAGTCTGTTTGTAGTCGTATCAAGTAGCAGGTGTAAGAAGTGACCAGAAGAGTTGTACTTACACATATACAGGTGTTGTACAGTATGCTTAAACAGTCCTTGATGAGGTCATCACTTACTGCAAAGGAGAGAGCAGACAGTCAGCAGCCATCCCCTGCCCAGGAACACCAGTGCCCGTGGGAGGGACATGGAGAGCTGAGGGATGGGTGACAATTTCAGGCTGCCAGCTCACAGCATACATGCAAATGCCTTATGGGATAGAAGCCACAAGAAACACTCTACACCTGACCTGTTCACACTCGAAATTATTTTTGTATAGGGGAAAAAAATGACAGTTCATGCAGTTTTCTGCACTGGAAACTCATGCTTGTTTTCTCAGCATCTGAATTTCATAGAAAAACTTTCAATCTGCCTTACTGCAGCATTTTAATATTTAAAGCATGTTTTCAGTACAGACCTTCAATTGCTTAAAGCTCCAGTTCAAGTCACTTCACCTTTGAAGTTCCCTGGCTGGAGGGCACAGGGTACACCATGACATTCCCTTCCCTCAGCAGGGAACCAGCAGAATCCCAAACAGGGGAAATGAAAACACTGCAGCCAAGCTGTTCCAGCAGGAAAGTTGAGCTGGAGCCACTGCACTCCCTCCTTACAGCAATGTGGAAATGAGCAATCATGTAACAAAAAGTCTTCCTGAGCTACTCATCTCACAATCTCTGTAGCTCCCATTACACAAACAATCTTTTGAGGCTGTTTATTAATATTTTTTCACTGTAGTGGTAGCTATAGGAACAATAAGAGTTTCCACTGATTGCAGATTTAATGCTTTGAGTCAAGTGTGTTGTGCTGAGTGCGTGAATCTGTGCCAGAAACAGGTGACTCTCCCAAATCCCAGCATAAATCATTACCACGGAGAACAAAGAAACCAATGATTCACTCCTAAATGAATCAACAGGAAATTGCTGGGATGGAAAGAGAGTAACAGAAAAATAGAACGATTTCTGTCTGGAACAGGCAATATTGGGGAAAAGAAAAAGAGAAAAACCACCTATTTACTTACTTTTCTGCTTCTTTTTCTGTGTAATAAGAGTGGGTCTCATGAGAATTTCTACTAAAAGCTGTAAAAATAAGATGAAGAATTAAGGGAATGATCACTGAGATGCAAATAACCAATTAATTTGTCAGTCACAAACCCAAACCTGTCTCTGCTGAAGTCAAAGAGTTGAATAATGATGGCTCTACAATCAACCCCCCCACTGGTGTCAAAATCACATTGACAAATAATAGTTGCATTTACCCTGAAGAAAAAGTAAGAGGTGTAGAAAATAATCTCCCACTGATGAGTTTTAAAGAATTTGAGCTTGCAAGGAATGTAATTTCACATGCCTCCAGATAACATCAAGGATGGTGATCACACATCTCTTAAAATAAAGAATCTTTAGCAATAATCTGCAAAGAGGTGCAAATTTTGCAAAGGCTTCCCCTAAATCATGCTGGGCTTCAAAAACATTTCAGGTCCAACCAGAATTTAGCAGCTCCAGACTTTATCTCAGCACCAAAAAGCCACTGCTTGTGTACAGGCCCCTGTATGTATATTTACATGTATATTTCTATTTAAGGAAAGTAACAATCAGGTTTTCAAGACCAGGTCTGTGGCTCTGACTGATGTGAAACTGATCTTTATTTGATTTAGTCTGTACCACTGGTTTTGCTTCAAACATTTGAAAAAACAGCACTTTATTTAAAAATGAAAGTTGGAACAGAAGGAACTGTTGACTTCTCCAAGAACCACCGCAAATGCTGCTGGTTTTAAAATTCAGTTTAGAACTGTTAACAGCAATGCAGACATCACCCAGTCAGTGCCAACTCACAAGATACTTTCAAGAGTTTACAACTTGATCTATTGGTCCCATCTTGAGGTTACCCTACTTTTAATGATCCAGACACAAGGGAAACCACCTGACATCACTGCATTAAAAGCACTGACAAATAAATAAATAGGCAACTTTTAAGAGGAATATACATTTTCTAGCAATATTTGTAGCAGTAGCTGTAGCATTAAGAGCACAGAGAAAAATGACTGCAGTAAGACAGATCTCATATTAATGGCACACCTCAAAGTTTGGGGTTTCTGAGTTTTTCTTGGGTTTTCTGCCTCTCACTAGAGAAAGAAGGAGCAGAAAGGGAATTATGAGAATGTCTTTCTTGGGATTGGGTTTATGTATTTGCACTCTCAGGTCTTATTTTACGTGGATTCATATATAAAGGGAGGAGTCACTGAGCTGGTTTTGTTCTTCCTCCATGCAAAGGCTGTCAGAATCAAAAAATACTTTAACACATTGTAGCCTAGAGTGTACACTGCAAACAGAGTGTCCTTCCAAGTTACTCATGATCCACAGCTCAAAATATTGCAACATAAAACCAGCACATGGCACACACGGCACCAGCAGATCAAACTTCTTCCCCTTCAAATCCGAGAGCAGGAATTTTGAAAACACAGTGGATCTGATATTCACCATCTCCAGCCCAAGGGGAAAAAAACCACCAAGCCCCAACCAACCGAACCAAACCTTGTCCCCAACACACACAGATTCTGTGCACTATGTTAAGATCATTTCTACAGAAGCACCACTATTTCCCTTTAAAAACAAGGAAAATTTAAAACATTTTCAGAGTGTTCTCATTTGCTTGGGTAGCTGAAGGCTTTTGCCCTCAACTGACAGCAGCAACTAAACCAGTGCTCATTTCAACACAACATAAACAGCAGCTTGAAGTGAAAGTGTGACAAGAAATAAACAGCAAAATCTGTTTAGTTAAACTAAATAAAAAGGATTGTCAATTAGTTCACTGGATAATAGAAATCATACATTTCTAATGAAAGGCAAGTCAGAGTTGGGCACCATAAAACTGAGCAAATGGGTATTTGTGCAATGTAGAATTAAAGCAAATAAACAAAATGATAAATTGCCAAATGTCCACAGAAACCTTCCAGTTCTGCTTAAAAACCTTGCCACAGATGAAGCAATAACCACAGACAACCTGCTGTGCTTAAACTGCCACAGATCCCCCAGTGTTAAGTGAAATTCTCACTGCTCCAAAGCCAATTGTGTTTTATCTCACAACCAGGAATCATTTGAAACTGTCTTCATTCAGAACTAAAGATCTAATATTTTTTAAGGTAAAAACAGACTGCCTAAAGAAATAGCCAAGCATTCTATATCATATAAGAACAAAACACCTCACTTTGGATGAAATACCTTGAGAAATACACCATTTTCCTATTTTGATTAACAGAAAGTGGCACAATTCTAATGCTTAACATCAAATAGACAGAGTCATTCTGTAGCTTGCATTTAGAAGCTTCAAAGACCTCACTGAAGAGACTTTTCAATGGGATGATTATCATGCAGGTCTGTTTTGATACCTGAAAAACAAACTTACATCGACTCCTCCAAACAAGTCAAAGGTGTATGTGTTTGGGAAACTGGACTCTTGAGCAGCTTTTCTGTCTTCTGTGACATAAACCATGGCTTCCATCGAAAGGAGTGGAGAAATTTCCTGCATGTAGGGGAAAAACAAAGAGATGGCTCAAAAAAAAACCCTGTCCATCAGTATAAACACAATTATCCTCCACTGTCTGTGAACCAATCTCTACCTGCATCCCCAGCTCTTACTTACCAGGCAATTTTGGACAGATACCATCATGCAGACAGCTTAAAAATTATTAGAGTATGATCACAGTAGACTTTAAAGAAAGCCACAACAAAATTCTCTCAAGCTTTAGGAAGAAGGGTGCAGGCAGTACCTTTAGGATGCTTTGGCACTGGGAGAAGTCGCTGTTTGGGTGGCTGTGCTCGTACAGCTTCTGCAACAGCAAGGGGATCCCATTCCACTTTGCCTGTTTATCTCTTTCCTTCAACAAGGCCTCTGTGATCTGCAACGAAGATAGAATGTGACTCCCATGTGTCCACTGCCTCATAACCAGGAAAATAACCTGATCACCTTCCTGGAAAAAGAGCTTGCAAACCCAGTATCTTCTTCCATGCAGCAATTTATCCAGGATAGGGAGCTGCAGAATTTTACAGATGCAAAGTGTCTTAAGCAGCACAGGGCTTAAAGCAGATGTCATTGAGAGTACATAATCTCATTCTGTACTTTTATATTGATTGTGTATTTTTAAATGGGAACACATTAGCCTCTAAACAATTCCATTAGCAGGACTCCAATTGACAGGTCAGTGGAGGAGGAAATGGGTGCCCTGACACTATCTCAAATTACACTGGTCTAAGATGTAGGATGCTGAGGATGGAAAGGCTTCATTACTTGATGCATTCAGCCAGAAAGGAGTATTTCCTCAGCCAAGTCCCTGGAGTTATTACTGGTCACAGCTATGACCCAAACCACAAAGATTTACAAGCAGGGACATATCAAAGATAGAGAGAAAATTCCCTCTATAGCCTGGGCTGGTTATAAATGGAGATCACCAACTAAACCAGCAGAACAAGGCTGGCATTATCTTGAGAAACAGGCTGTAACCACAAAAAAGAACACTTGGCATTTGCTACAGTAGCTGTCCAAACTTTCTTCAACATTCCTCCTTTTTCCCTAAAGTAAAAAAACCCAAAAACTTAATATCCATCATTGTGTTTAACATCTAAA
>VYXD01004737.1:33162-53301 GCA_013397195.1 Hylia prasina | reverse complement strand
AAAAAAAAAAAAGAAGCAGCACAAGACTAAAACATTCTGCTTAAAATCAGAAAGGATATTTTGAAGCCTTCCAGGTTAATGCCAGGAGATCTATCAAGGAGGAGCTTAGGAGCTTAAAATCCACCATTCAATCAATGCTGACCAAATTTTAACTCTTTTCTTCTCTGGTACTTCAGAGGTACCTACACCAACCCCAACACAGGGTCATACCCTTGTGCACAGCAGAAGGTAAAGCAGACAACAATTCCAGCAGGATTTTTGACTGGGTTTACAAATGTTTTATGTGTCCTCCAAATAAAAACAACAAAATAAAGAAAACCCCAATACCCTGGTCAGCACCTCAAGGCAAGCCTTAGAAAACAGAATGTCCTGAGCTGGGAGGGACCCCCAGGATCACCCAGCCCAGCCCCTGCCCCTGCCCAGACACCCCAACAACCCCACCCTGGGCATCCCTGGCAGTGCTGCCCAAAGGCTCCTGGAGCTCTGGCAGCCTCCGGGCCGTGCCCATTCCCTGGGGAGCCTGGGCAGTGCCAGCACCCTCTGGGGGAAGAACCTTTCCCTGGTATCCAGCCTGACCCTGCTCTAACACATTTGTGGGTTTGCTCTTACTGCCAGGCCTAAGCCCCTAAGCTGTTCTCATTCTGCACCTTTCTGTGGTTAAGTGACATTTCCCTCCCACCTGCTTTAATCTCACTTCTTATTCTTTCAGCCAAGACATCATTCTCAGATTCATCTCAGTGCACAATTCCAAAGGGCCATTCAAATCCTGATTAGACAATTATATGCAAATATAGTCCAACTTCTGACTGAGAACTTAACCCTTTTCTCTGCTTGTTATACAGGAAGACCAGAAAACTGATTCAAGCCGAGAACTCAGCCTGGCAATGTAGCTAATGTGGGTCCTCACCCTCTTTGTGAGATTCCCAAGTACTTATAATTATTTTCCAGATGAAATACCTAAATTTTTAGGTAAATAAGAACTTCAAGGGTCTTGAAGTACCAGGTTTTCTTGCTACAAGCAGTGATTGAAGCAGCATAAGCACACCTGGGACATAAAATTCTCTCCAGTTTTTACCTTTCCCCTGCTTTCTGAATCAGAGGAATCAACCAGCACTACTGGAGAACGAGTTTCCTTCCAAGCAGGCAAAATAGCAGAGGACCAAACCAGAAAGCCAAAATGACTTTTCATCATTTGGGCTCTGGGTCAGCTCCTTGGAAGTCACAGATTCCATTTCCCAGGTGTGGGAGGAGGACAAACCCAGAGGCAGTGGGAGGAATGGGATTAATTGCTGGGCAAAGTGCAAAGAACACACAGCAAAATGCCAGGGAAAGAGTCCAACTCTCCAGCTCCAGCTGATGTGGAAGATACCACAGGCAGGGATGACGTGCACAGACTGCAATCTCAGGTTCCAGTAGCACAGAGCAGAATTCAGCACTTAAATGCTCTCAGGAAAGTCCAAAACCCTTTAATTAACATTAAAACCTTGTGCTGGGTTTAACACCACATTGTTAATCACATGTATGCTTCTTGGTTTGGGGCAGGATCCATCTGAGCCACCTCCATTTCTGTACTAGCAAGGCTTCCTCTCCCTGCCCCAGGCTCCAAGAGGCAGCCACAGGAAACTTTCAGAACTGAAATTCTGAAAGAGTGAAGCAAATGTTTCCTTGCTCCTCTCATCATTTAACTGCTTTCAAAAGGAAAAAAAAAAAGGAAAATAAAAAAAAGCTTTTCTTTCTCTTGATTTAATACATCTTTGGTTTCACTGCAAGCTCTGGCTTGTGGTCCTTGCTCTGTATTTGAGGCTACCCTGGATCTGGATATTTCCATTGTGGCTGGGTGATATTTGCCAATGCAAAGATTTTGGATTCTGGGAAGGGATTAAAATTCAATCAGACTCTGTGGAGCTGTCTTTCTTCACAGCCATTTTAGTTAAAAACTGCATCTCCTGTTTTCCTTAACAGCAGCTAGTCAATGCCTTTCATTTATAGGCAAAAATGGTTTTCTTTTCAGGGAAATTTTACTGAATAGTCATCAAAATCAGCACTGGGTCTTTTGGGGCTTTTTTCCCTGTGGAATATTTTGGCCTCATGCAAGCACAAAAAGTGAAATCCAACACTGACTTTCTTCAATCACTGAAAAGCTCTGGATAAAATACCTGAAATCTTGCAACAAAACTTGAGAGGTTAGGTATAACCTAGCAAGAAGTAGAGGCTGTAGCAGCCCAGCTGGAAGAGGTATCCACCCATTAAAAGCCAGGACCTCTCCCAGTGCTGGCAGCTGGGTTTGGAATTGTCACACCTCACTGGTGTTAGAACACAACAGAATAAGGCTCACTTCTGGGGAAAACAAGAGCAGCAGCACATAAACCTCTGTAAGAGCCAGGTACAGCAAACCAAACTGGCACAAACACCAGGACTCTACACAGTCACTTCCCAGACTGCTGCAACACATCCCAGTTCTGGCTCAAACACAGAAACCCCAGGACAGCACACTGGGGCTCTCCGGAGCAGTTCTGTTCCAGGCAGATCCCTGCAAGCACAGTGGCACACACCAGCTCATCCAGGGCTCCCAAGCTATGTCCCAGTCCAAAGCTGTCTGTATAGTCCTGGTTCCACACCTGTGGTTTCCTGACAGCTGCTCCCCAGCCAGGTGATCAGCACCTCCCCAGGACCATCCACGTCCCCCTGCTCCAGCCGTGCCATGAAGCCGTGGCAGCAATGGTTTGCTGGAAGGGCAATCAGAGACCTTGGAGAGGATTTAAATTCAGAGATAAAAAGTGTGTCACCGTCCCAGCCACGACTGCAAGGTAGAACAGACTGAGTGGTTTTCTCTTTGAAGACTCCCAAGGAACTGGAGCTCAGCATTTCCCAGGAGATTACTCCAAAGACTGAAAACTACCATAGGAACACTTTCCGACAACACAGTTTCAATAACTTTTGTGCATAATTTTCCTTGGCAGTATACAAAGGGCTGAAAAAAGACACTGCACACAAATCTAGGTATCTATTTTAACTTTCTTTCTAATTCTACTGTCTTTTAAATCCTTCCAAAAATGACAGAATAAGAAGCACAGAATGTCCTGACTTGGAAGGGACACACAAAGACAGTCAAGCCCCACTCCTGTCCCTGCACAGACACCCAACAACCCCACCCTGGGCATCCCTGGCAGTGCTGTCCAAAGGCTCCTGGAGCTCTGGCAGCCTCGGGGCCGTGCCCATTCCCTGGGGAGCCTGGGCAGTGCCAGCACCCTCTGGGGGAAGAACCTTGCCCTGAGATCCAACCTAAACCCCCCTGACAGCATCGATTTGCATGATGGCCAATAAATAACTATGAATAATACCTGCATCTTCATGAAGTTATGTGTTAATATTTGCCTAAATCCATCCCTTGGTCAGTCTAGTCTCCCTTTCACTTGTCCCCCTCCATTCTCCTTGTCCTCCAGGCACAGCCACTCCAGCAGCAGAGGAGCAGCTCTTCCCCCCTGCTCTGTGGCCATGCCCTGGCAAGTGCCCAGCACTGTGCTACCAGCACTGCCAAAACATTTCTTGCTGCCCTGAGATCTCTTGGAGCTAAAGTTGCTCCCAAATCCCTTCCCCTTCCAGAACAGATTTTCCTTCCCACCTCTGTTCCTGCACTGTGACAATTTTCCTTGCCCTACAAAGCAAACCTCTGATTTTCCTAAGCTTGCCTCCACCCCTGTGCTGAGCTGTGGTCAGTGACACCTCTCCCTGTCTTCCCAGAACTGCCAACAAACCAAAGGCCCAGCAGTGGTGACAGCAGCAGAAATACCAGGAGCTCATCCTCCCTCTGCTCTCCAGGGAAGGGCAAACACTTTCCTGATAAAATTGTGCCTCTGTTTCACATTTTACCCTTCAAACACTTCTCTGTCTTGCTGAGTGCTCACTACAGGAGGGCATTTGCTGTCATCTTTCAGAAAGCAAAACCAGTGACTCAGGTGTCCAGGCATCCTTCACAGCACTGGAGGGTTCCTGCTGTGACAGACTTCACAGCTATGACACATCACTCGGAAGGTTTTTTTAATTCAATTTCTCATTGCAACCATACATTAAGACTGGAAGTGCTTTTTAAAAAAGCAGAATTGCCATTCTTGGGATTTTCCATGACCACCTTTAAAGTATATATTCAAATGTCCTGCAAGCTTAAAAGGAAACAGGCACAAGATTATGGATCTCAACAAAAAGATGCAAGCACACGGTCTCTACGTATTTTTCAGAAAATGGAAGCCTTTCCATATACTTTCCTTCAAGCTTTTTAAGCTGTACTTAAAAAAAAACCCCAAAACCAGGAAACTAATATTTGTGCAATTAAATATTTAATTTTCCTCTGAACAGTAAGAACTTAGGAAGTCATCTCTGACAGACTGCCAGGAGAATGATTATTCAGGATTTTGGGGAGTGCCTCACCATCCCAGCTCTGTATTCCACTTTCCAGTCACTAACAACCATCCATCAGCCTGGATAAGCTGTCTCCTTCCTCACACAACTTTTCCCACAAAAGCCTGTAACCAAGGCAAATGACCCTGCAAGTTTTGGTCTTAACACAACAGCTTCTGCAGGAACACAGCTGCTGGCCCATGGAGCAGTTCTGGAAAGCATTCCAAGGGAGAAGCTGAGAACTGCAGCCCTGCAGCTCCGGGGCAGAACACACTCTGGTGGGTCACCAGCAGAGCTCTGATCAAAACCAGGGCAGAGCCCCATGGATATTAATCCCAAAAGGACACTCTGCTGGGAGAAATCCGTGTAGGAGCACTTAAGAGGAGCACTTTTCCAGCTCCTTGATTCTTCAAGTGCTGATCAAGATTCCCGTAGCTGGATTCTCCACCCTCCCCAGCCCTTCTCCTGCCAACCCAAAAACCAGGCATGAACCCAGGGACACACTGTCCTAGGATAAAACATGTCAGAGCTTCCAGCCAGGCCTAACCATTCCCACAGCTCCCAGACTCCAGCTCTGCCCATCACACCTGGAAGAAGAGCTGGTCTACCAAGGCAAGGAACAGGTCTCCTGAATCTCCAATCCCCACAGCACTTCCTGGAGCAGGAAAATTCCAACACAGACCTTTGACACCAGCAGCTCTCCAAACCCACTAGAGGATCTACCAGATCAGAACACAGCTACTGATGTTTGCTTTGCTGACCTTGTTATCAGAGAAAAATAAATCGACTGATAAGTATAATTATATTAAAATTATATGAACTTCTCAGTTACTACTTTTCCTTGGACCTTCATAAGTTTCTTCTTTAATTCATTTTGAAAGAAAACAAAATCTGTAGGGCTATCTAAGAAAAAGCAGAGGGACAAGGAGTATCACATCTACCTTTTTCTTCTCACTCATCTTCAGCCACACAAAAAAATCAGACACCAACACAGCTTAAGTCCAACACAGTCACTTTCTGAGCATTTCTAGTGCACGACAGAGCTCTGGTCCTGTTACATAACAAAAGCACGGCCAGGATTTCCAACACTCCCTCACTGTCCTCCCCTGAAGAGGCCTAAGCCTGCTAACACCCACACAATTAGAGCTACTCAAGTGGATTATATTCACGTGAATGTTGTTTTGTTGGTGCTCTTGTAAGGAGGAAACAAAAAGCTGACTCAAAACCAACATCTATTCTCAGGGTTAAGAAGCTACTGCTGCTGATAATTTGCAGTGGCAGGAGATGGAAATCTGGATGTCTGAGGAAGAAAATGTTTTCTTTCCACAGAGGTTTTTTTTACAGTGGATAGGCACTATCCTGCTACGGGAAGTGTCTGCTCCTAGGGATAGCAAAGCATGAAATACAGCTGGAAAAATGGACTCCTTTTTTCCATTCTGATTGTTTCAGCTAAGCCTTGGCAATCCTATGAGGGTGAGGGCAGTGCTGACGCTCAGCTCTTGGGACTGCACCAGGAGCAATTCAGTTTGCCAACGAATCTCTGGTTAGTCCATTATTACACTGCTCTGTCTACAGGGATTCCCAGAGCTGCACCTAAATACCTTCTGGTTTCATGCCACATCCATGTTGTTCACAGCTGGCATGCAGCAGATGAAGTGTGTACCTTCTTGCTAAGCAGATCTGAGCTTGATCAGCTGAGCCAGAGTGTTCTTGGCTTTCAAGGAACAGCAGCACACAGCTTGTCCCAGAGCCTGTGATCCATGGCACAGCTGTGCCCCAAGAAGGGTAACACACCATGCCCCTCACAACCAACACTCTTTCTTATTAGAAACATGTCCCTTCTGGAAAGCTGTTCTGCTGCTGGTTCACCACCACCTGCAAAGCCCTTTGCACGGGCTCTGTGCTCAGGGCAGGGCAAATCCTGATCCAAGGTTATGCAATCTGATACCAACACTGAGCCTTGTGTGCAGGGCAGCAGCTGATGCCAGCAATATGGACAGAACGGACACAGGAACAAATAATGGCAGTATCTACTGAAATCTGCTTTAGCTAACCAGCTTCTTATCACAGAATCATTTAGATTGGAAAAGACCTCCAAGACCGTAGAGTCCAACCTGTGCCCAATCCTCACCTTATCCCCAGCCCAGAGCACCGAGTGCCACAAACAGTTGTTTCCTGGACATCTGCAGGGATGGGGACTGCACCATCTCCCTGGGCAGCCCCTGACAATGCCTGAACCATCCTTCCCAGGAAGAAATTCCTCCTGTTGTCCAACTGAACCTCCCCTGGCACAGCTTGGGGCCTTTTCCTCTCCTCCTGTCCCTGTTCCCTGGGAGCAGAGCCAAACCCTCACCTGGCTGCCTCCTCCTGTCAGGGAGCTGTGGAGAGCCAGAAGTTCCCTCTGAGCCTCCTCTTCTCAAGGCTGAGCCCCTTTCCCAGCTCCCTCAGCCACTCCTCATATGACTGACTCTCCAGCTCTGCTGCCCTTCTCCGAATAACTTATTATTAATAAAGCAAGACACCAACTGGCAAAGAAGCCAAGGGCTCTGGGTAGGTGAGCACAGCAGGAACACGCAGGGATCCAGATTTCAGAGCCCTCAGCTGACCCCAAAACTGCCAGATATTCATGGGCTGCTGCTGTCAAAAATGCTTTTCTATCCCTGTAAGATTAGTGATGAACTTTGAGGTGCAGGCCTGCCAACAGTGATCCTTCCCAGCTCACAGCTAAGCCCCTACTTTCCTCATACAAAAATGGAGCTTGAGATCACCTAAGAATAGTACACAAAGCTTTGTTCAGGGTGAAATGCCATAGCTGCTCATGGCAGGAACTGTGTTCCCCAATCTCCCTGAATTAGCACCTTGAGAAGGGTTTCCCCTCCTCACAGGACACCAGCAGTGCAGTCCAGGCAGCACATGACCCAAAACTTCCTTCCAAAACACAGCTAGAAAGAGCTTCAAGGACACTCTCCTGACTTGCTCTACACCCCAACACAGCAACCTGACTCGCCCTCAGGCTCTGCAGAAACAAATGAGTTGAAAATACAAGCAAGGGCTTCCATGCTGCCACTGAGGAGTCAATTGCACAAAAGCAGGGAATGTTTCGATAAAATATAGAACTTGAAATAAACAAACAAACAAACCCCAGCCAAAAGTGCCTTGTGCTTCTGTAAATGTTACATCAAAGTGTTTTATATTTAGATCGTCTACAAACTAAAAACTGATTCAAGGTAGAAGTACAGAGACACGGAATTTATAAAGGTCAAAATCATTCAGGGAGTTGTTATTCCCCCTACCTTAGCTTGAGTGAATCACAGAATGGTTTGGTTTGGGAGGGACCTTAAAGCTCATTCAGTCCCACCCCCCTGCCAGGGACAGGGACACCTTCCACTGGCCCAGGTGCTCCAAGCCCTGTCCCGCCTGGCCTTGGGCACTGCCAGGGATCCAGGGGCAGCCACAGCTGCTCTGGGCACCCTGTGCCAGGGCCTGCCCACCCTCACAGGGAACAATTTCTTCCCAATATCCCACCTATCCCTGCACTCTGGCAGGGAAGCCATCCCCCTTGTCCTGTCCCTCCATGCTCTTATACAAGGTGATTTAAAATATCCTCATACAGCATTTATGAGTGCTGGGAGCTCTTTGTGTCCAAGCCTTAATGCTCAGGGCAGCACAAGGATGCCAAAATTTTTCAAGTAAAACAAAACCCCTGCAACAAAACCCCCACCTCATTCTTGGGCATTATAAGGAGTATGCAACTAACAGAAGTTTCCTTGATTGCTATAAAAGCTTAAAAAACCCAAAATGAAAACAGCAGCAATGAATTTTTAAAGCAAAGCCCAGAGGTGGAAGCACCATCACAGAGACAACAGAGGTGCACAAGGTTGGTACCTGACTGAAATTGCAGTGGCTGAGGAGGTACATGAAAGAAAGAGTGCAGAGGTGGACAGGTAAGGCAGTGAAACAAAGTTTGTCCACGTGATGTAGGAAATCCACTCCCAAAATAATCCCAAGGAAAAGAGTCAATGCAGGTTTATATTCACGCAAATTACTGGCTCTTCTTAAGGATTAACCAAACAAGCAGCTGAGGAAGCAGCAAAATAAGGACAAAAGAGCTGTAAAAAAACCCAACACCTTCTCTTTTACCTCTCTGCTACAGAACAAGGCACAAGCATTCATTACGAACATGATGCCTTAGGATTTTAGCATTTACATTTCTCCCATATTTGTAATCCTGCAATTCTTTAGTGTATAACTCGAAACTCCACACACAGTGTGAGCTGCTGCTTCCCCATTTTGGTCAGACACAACAATTCCTCTCCAGGAATCACTGCCTCAGGCCCCAGAGATGGAAACAAAAGTGAGTTGGGGGAACAAACCTGGGGTAAATGACTTCATTACCTGAAGCTGCAATTGCAAGATTAACCCCCCAATGTGCAAATGGACCAAATTTATAAAAGTGTGAAAACCTGTGACCCGTGGTCCATTTTGGGCACAGCCCCTGGGGGGCTTCATCTGCCCAAAATGTACCTGAAGGCCCTTAGTAAATATAACTGCTTTCTAGTCCCTTAACTTTGTCTGGCCTCTGTTTTGAGGCAGTCCCAAAAAGGCATCAAACAAATCTTAATAATTGCTCAGAATCTTTGTTTATCAAGGAAAGTGCCATTGTCCGCACTAGTAAATTGGAGAAATGCCATTTTTTCCCCATACTTTAGCTCAATAAATCAGCACCTGAATGCAAGTTCATCTCACGTTTCATTTTCCAAGTCTTTGTACCGTTCTGCATTTAATCTGTAAGAAAAATGTCAATTATTCCCCCCCAAAAAATGTCAATTATTCCCCAAAAAAGAAACTAAGTCTATTATCCTTGAGCAGCTTCTCAAAAAAAACCAACATCAGCACACGCCAGGCACAGGCCCGAGGTAAGAAGCTGATTTCATTCCCTGGTATTTCCCAGCATCATCAACTGGGAAAGATGACAAATAAGAAACAGACCTGGAGCAGTTTCTCATGAAACCACCTGCGTTACAGAGCTAAAATGTCTCCTAAGCCCTAATACCACGAGGCTGCCTTTGTGCAGGAAATACGTTTAAATTTCGATGCTGCATTGTTACAGTCCCAGGCAGAGCTTCCTTTCTTCGCAGGGAAGGCCACACCGACCGAAGAGGCGGAGAGCGGCTGGGCAATCGCCTGTGCTGCTGCTCGGTGCTCCCAGAGCCCGGCTGAGGGCGGGCAGGCGGCACGGGGAGCACGAAGGCACCGGGACACCCTTGTTCCGCCCGCGCCACGCCGCCCCTCCAGCGCCGGGGCAAAGCCCGAGCGCCTCCGGGGAGCTCCGCAGCGCCGAGCCCGGGCTGGGAGCGGCCGTTCTCCCCGAGCAGGCCCCGCTAGGCCGGCCGGGCTCTCCCCGGCCGCGCAGCTCNCCCCGCCACGGCCGCCATGGCCTCCGCGCTGGGGACACAAACAGCGGCCCCTCCCCTCGGCCGCTCCGCCCGTGCGCAGCCGCGCCGCCGGACACGCCAACATGGCGGCCGGAAGGGGCGCCCGCCGAGCGGGGGGAGCGGGCGGCAGCGGCCTCTCCGCGCCGCGGCTCCCGCGGATCTGTCCCGCCGGCACCCCCTGTTTCCACCGGGATGGTTTTATTTCCATCGGGATGCCTGTATGTGAACTAGGATACCTTTATTTCCCTCAGCCTGGCCCAGCCATAGCGTTTTCCGTTCAAAGAAAAGCTCACCGAGAACGCCGACCACAGTTCGTTTTTGTTAAAATAAAGGCTTTGTAAGATGGAACAACACTGGACAAGGGACAGCTGAGGCTATTCTGTGTTGTTCTGAGTCACCCAGCCCACAGCACTAATCTGAGATTAGCTCGGTCATAATACCGAAGTTTCAGTTCCTGTCTGGGCCATTGACTTGGAGTTGGACCATCTGTGGGTGCCTTCCAACTCACATAAATCTGGGAATCTAATCAAGATCCATCTAATTACTCACAGTAGCCTTGGACAGATGAGTTCTCTCAGCTCCAACCATGCAGAGGAACAACCTCATCTCCCGAGCCTACAGCCCTTTGGTTGTGCTGCTGGAAGTTCCTGGATATGGGTACCAAAATGCTGTGGTCAGGAGGGACCTAATGAGTTGGAGATCTGTCCCCTGTCCCGATATTTTCCTGCCTCACAGGTGGGACAATGCCGAGTTTCACGACCTGACCCAGCACTGAGCAAAGCTGTTGGAGAAGGCCTGCGGTGGGTTTTTTTTGCAGATTAAACAATGAAGAGCGTGTGAGATGTGAACAGCTGGAAATTTTTTCAAAAAGATAACCCATGGTGACAACAAGGAACCACTAACAAGAGCTTCATCGTTGCCCAACAATGTCTGGTTTGGGGTGCTCCTCTCTCAGAAGGGCTGCAAGGGCTCTGTCAATGCAGAATTCCTGCCAGGGGAAAGAAGGACACAACTAGAAGCTCTGTAGCTTACCAGTCCTTTCAATATGCCTGTCCAACACTGCAAGTGTCTCTTACCATAGCTCATTCACAACTGCAACAGGATTCCTACCCTGAAGGATAGAATGCAAATTTTATTTAACTTTACAGCACTAGTACAGGTCAAAACAACAAAAAGTGGGCACTGGTCCAGTTGACTTTAAGTATTTCACAGGGATTTATTTATCCTGTACCCCTAGCCCACTCAAGGTAACTGTATCTTGTGTGTGGCTTGCTGCAGACTCCTCACTTTCCAGCAGGCTTGAAGAAAGTCCATCACTTTTCCACCCCCCTTTTTGTTTTTCCTTTAGAACGAAAACCTCTTGGTCACACTGATTCCTCCTTTTCTGGTCACTGCACGCACCTGTTGCAAAGACACTAATAATGTATTTAAAGGTTTGGATGTGCTGAGTCAGCTGAACACCGAGAGGTTCATGAACATCTGTTCAGCTGCACCAAGGCAGAGCTGCCATTTCAGCCTGGGCTGAGTCCCCTTCCAGCCAAACCTTGTGCATGGCTCGTGTTCAGCTCAGCTGGGGCACCCCGGGGCTGGCTGCACTGACTGAGGTACAGGGAAGTACGTGGGGCCCAAAGGGAAGTTAGAAAGAGGAAGGAAATGGGGAAATAAGAGAGAAGCATGTCAGATTCTTTAGAAAGCAAGCAAGCTACACTGTGGAGTCAATTGAACATTTTTCCTAGTCCACCCTCCAGCTCAGTTTTTTGTCCAGACATTACCTGGACATTTACTAAGGTGGTTTTCAGGCAGGAGGTACTGACCCACACTGGTCTGAAACAGGAGCACTGAGCACTTTCCCATGTTCCAAGTGCTCCTTCCCCCCCACGCCATCCTTCAGGCCCAACAGAACTGCCAGAGCTACAAATCTGAGCCTTCACCTCAAAATAAATAGGTTTTCTCCACTGGGCAGTAATTTTCCAGCAGGAACTACATGTTTATAAAGTGGCCAGAGATAAAGGATGGAGCACACAGAGAGTTGTAGTGAAGCTACAGCAATTCCTCCTTTTCCCCTTATGACGAGAAATTCAGGCTCATTTTCATTGAACAAAGTAAACTGGGGTCTTTCTTGTAAGCCGGTAAAAGTCACAATATGCAATAAAAAAGGTACATTTAACATGTAGACCTTTCTTTTTCTGGACACCTGTTTGATATTCAGGCAACCAACTGCTTTGAGATCAGCAGCTCGACAGCATTAACAGCTGGTATCTGAGTCATGAAAGAAGCAGTAGCAGAATTTAATGGGAAGTTGTTTCACTTCATAATAGAATTCACATTGTGAGGTACCACACTTTCCATTATGAAACTATAAAAATATATTCCTAGAATCTGAAACGAGTTCAATAATTTAAACTGACGATACAAAGAGGCTCAGGTGTTCTCTAGGAAGACCTGTCCCAGTACTGCAAGCTTGGAGTTAAAAGATTGACTGGGGCAGCTCAGGAGGGAGTGTGAGCTTTTCTTAGAGTTTCTCTTCTCTCCAGCTTTATCTGAAGAGGAATCTTCAGGATCTTTTGCATTTTCCCCTTCCCCACGGTCAGGAATTCTTTTTAAAGTGAATTTCTTGCTTTTCTTCCGTGAGTAGAATTCCCTCATCAAGTCCTGCACCTCCCACTGCTCTTGTTTGTGCTTCCTGCAGCAGTGCAGGGCGGCGGGGTCGATGGGATGGGCCTCGGTGTTGAAGATGTAGCCTCCAGCATCCAGGACACACTCCCCGTACGGCGTCACCACCACATCGAAGTCCGAGCCGTCATTGTGGATGAAGTTGTCTGGGTCAAACAGCAGGTACAAGTATTTGATGGTTTCAGCCAAGAAGAAGGATTCCATGCGATTATCCAGCCTGTGGTCCCTCAAGTCTTTGATCTATAAGAGAAGAAACAGAGTGGGTTACATCGAATTCAGTAAGTTATGAATTTAGGGACAAAAATAAAACCAATTTGGAATTCATTTCAGTTAAACAGCACAGTATGACACCAACTCACCCTGTATCTTATCAGAGAATGGTTTGGGATGGAAGGGACATTAAAGGCCAACTCACTCCACCTCCTGCCATGGGCAGGGACACCTTCCACCATCCCAGGCTGCTCCAAGCCCCGTCCAGCCTGGCCTTGGGCACTGCCAGGGATCCAGGGGCAGCCACAGCTGCTCGGGGCACCCTGTGCCAGGGCCTCCCCTCCCTCACAGCAAAGAATTTCTTCCTAACATTTAACCTCATCCTCAGTTCAGTCTAGCCAAGAAGAGCTTCCCATCATTTCCCCACTAAAGAAAAAAAGAATCGTAAAGCTTTTACCTATTTTCTCCCAATATTTTTAAAGAGTTTTTTGTAAAATAGAGCTTGATAGCATGTTTGAAATCCTCTATTAAATAACTTTATAGAAATCACTCATTGCACTTCTTGTGTGTTTGACCAGATTTTCAAGGCATAGTGGGAAAGCAGAATCACACATCTGGCAGGAGGAGCCTGCACAGGAGCTTTCCTGCTCAGCTGCAACACCTACTAGAAATGCACAAGAAACTTCTGGTGCTTTCCCATGTTTTGGGCTCTGAAGCAACAGCCCATGATGGAATTTGGCCCACTGTGAGGAAGCTACGACCAGAAACATGAGCAGCAATTACCAGGGCAGCTTCAGAGAGAATTACAAGGCACTTATTGGAAAAAAGTCATGTTTTGCCCAAAGTGATTGCTTGACTCAACGGCAAAACATCTGTCATGAGAACACCTTCTGAAAGCTGATTTTTAGCAGCTCCTCAGCTGCCATGGCAGATGATTTAGCACTCACAGTTGCAAACCCACAGTCCACCTTGCTGATTTTCTCTATGGACTCCACGGCGTCTCTGCCCAGCTCCAGCAGTGTGGGGTCTCTGGTGGCACGGTACAGATACATGGCGCTCTCAATCAGCTCTGCAAAACACCCAACCTTTGCCAGCACAAAGATTATCCAACCACACACACAGCAAAGATGAGCTATTCCTTGAACTCCTTTGAAAATACTTCAGCATAATCAGGTGAACAGCCTGGCTTGCCTGGCTCCAAGCACAGATTTTCCTTTTCCTAAGGATGTGCTACAAAGAAATTCCCTCTAACCAGCCTGCATTAGCTCAGGTGAGAGTGACTAATGCTCCCTCCCACATTCAGCGAGTGGGAGAGAAGCAAGAGACAAAAAGATTCATACTCAGTTATCAAAGTAAAAAAAAATGCTTCTGGAAAGGATTACAACAAGAAATTCAATCCTCAAACTACAGTTTTTAAACAATACAGTGGAAATACTCTATACAGACAAGATAAGCACCATGCTGTGTTCACTTACTAAATAAACAGGTTTTTATACTTGAACACCTTTCATAGTTAGGGCTGATGAGTATTTTTGGTAGATTTCTCCAGTGTGGAAGTCACCTGAACACTCAGAGCAAAAGGAAGTTAATTATTCTCATTTACATTTATGGACCCACTACTCAGGTTAATATTTTTTTTTGGTCAGAGTTGTAAAAAATTAGAAAAAAATGAGATAATTTCCTTACAGTATCACAGACAAAACAGAATCCCTCCTAGATGCAGAACTGGAACAGTCTATTCACAGTCACTTTCACTTCCTAAATTTAAAGGACACAAGCAGTCCCTTTAACATTTCATGACTGAAGCACCCCATGCCAGACAATCTGACACTTAACCATGTCAAATCCCACACTGTGAACAAACTTCATTACCAGGCCACCTTTCTACAGTAACACTATGGTTTGCTTCCTGTTTCCTTCCTGTCTTTGTGAGTAGGGGACAACAAAATGTGCAGCTTTAACTCTGTAAATCCCTGCTCAAATCCATGCAGGAACTGAGTCAGAGCAAAACTGGGGAGGAAACTGTGGTGTTACTAACATTTGATCTCCCAAGCAGAGCTAAAGCAGGAGCTCATGTCCCTTTTAATTTCAGTTCTGTTTACCAGGCCTGAGTGGATATCCTTCCCTCTTGTCCACGGTGTATCCCTGGGGAATGTTGTAGAACTCAGGCAGGCCCCCAAACTGCTTCCAGACCGTGTAATAGTTGAGGAAGGTGCGCATGGCATTGTCCACATCCCCAATGAGGCTCTGAGAGACAGGAAACACCAAAGGAACACGGGGGTGAAGAGAAAGCAGCACAGGAATTGATGCAATAATGCTGCTATAGGCAAAGAAATACCCAGTGACAGAAATGTCAGCAGGTCTGAGGGGTGTAACTGATACTGGGGCTGGTGCCTTAAGAACAGGTAAGACTGAAAATGCTGCTTTTCTGGTTGGTCACATTCCCACACTTGAAATAATATGAAGACTCTGGTGTTTTTTTAAAGAAGGCTGTGTTTCTTCAGTCAAATGTTTAGTCAATCACAGCATCCAATCTCTCAGCTAGGAAAACAAAGTCTCAGTCCAAACATGAAGACTGATGAGAAAGCAAAGCTCCTGATGGAAAAAAAATTCACACGAATAAAACATTTGTGACTAAACAGAAAAAGAGGTTTGAGTTTCTTTTCCCTCACATTCCCATTTGGATTATGGAACCACTGTGCTTGCTACAGCAGAAGTGCCCTCCCATCATGCTACATGGGAGACTGTAGATAAAATCAACATTTTCTTCAACATCATCTTCTATAGGCTCAGGCTACTGCAGATTTCACTAGAGATCAAACCAAACTTTTAAACCTGAACAAATGAGGGTTATATTTGTAACTTTTTTCTTGAAGACCAGCCCCTGACAGATGAACAGAATCACCAGGTGCTGCTGGTATAACAGCTCTTACCTGCAGGCCTGGCCAATAGGCCTCCAGGGACTGGAACACAGGCATTGACACTGTTCCTTTGTACATCTGAACCCACAGGTACCAGTCATCAAACTTGGTGTAATTTTTGATAGCTTTGTTATATTCTGTAAAGAAACAGATGGGTAGGTAAGCCATCTGTAACAAAAAGAAAGAAAAGAAAAGCTTATTTTTAAGAATCAGAGAAGCCCCTTCTTCACTTGAGCCATGCTCAATGGCTTCTCAGGGTGCACTCTTTGACAACTCTCTTACACAGACTGTTCAAAAGTATTTCAGCAAAGCCTTCAGAACAGTCTTGAATGTGCCCCATTAGATCCTTCACCTCCTCCTGGCACAGCTGCTGGGCCCTTCCCACAGATAACAAACACTCACCTAAGAACATGGACATCAGCTCCTCGTCCTGCAGGAGGATGGCTCCTTTAACCAGGTATTCAAAGTAGGAGTCCACCCCCGCCCCAATCCCGGCATCCTGGGCCACCCACTTGGCAGTGATCACATCAATGTGGTTCCCCACCTGGGAGAAGGACAAGGAGAGAGGGACTTAAAGTGGCACAAGAAATCCTCGTTCTCTTTTTCAGACCATCAGTTTCACAGATATGTAACGTCCATTCCAACCAGGAATTGGAACACATTTATTGGAACACATTACAGGACACATTTATCAGCATCAGAGAAATACCATAGAAAATACAATTTTCATGCTGATAACGTATTTTATGTATGTAATAAACATTTTATGCTCCCAATATCAACGCTTCACTGGCCAAAACAACACGTTATAATGCTACTGTAAAAATGCACAATTTCCACATGAAGTGCCTGGTCCTAATTCTGATCTTACAAAAAAGCACAGAAGGATGAAGAGGTGCAGATACAGAGGCCAAGAATGTCAAAGGCACAAGAGCTGCCATGTTAATATTTAAATAGATGCTGGCACTCCTCAGCTTGTGAACAAACCCAGCTGATGGAGAATTAAATACACAATCATGTCTTTCTTAGCAAACGTGAAAAAAAGCCAGCAATGACTGAGGATTTGGGGTATAAATCACAAACAAACAAATCCCAAAGGAAACCAAAGGAAACATTTCTTCATACAGCCTGTGGATAATTTGTGGCAATAAACACAGGGTATAAATAAATCTGTTTCACTTCACATATGCAATACCAATACCAGAGGTTAAAAAAGCAGCAATAGAAAAGAGCAGCAGACAGTGAACATGGAGATAATACTGCCAGCTCTGGATATTGCTGAACCCCAGAGCTGTACAGGCTGGAAATATCTCTTGCCATGCTCTTGTTCTCTTCCCTAAGCCTTTGTCCCAGCAGGCATCAGACAGACCTTTCATTTAATCTGCTGCTGTCACAAGAGCTGCAGCACCCAGCAGGAGGCATTTGTCTCCCAGCCACATCTGGTGTGGGCCAGAACAATGGGATAATGTTGGGCTGCTGCAGTAAAGCAGGGATGGGGATGCTGCAGGTGTTCAGGAACAATGTCAAACACGAGCCTTCTGCCCAGTTAGGAGCACTGTGGTTATTTATCCAACTCCATCTCCTCTCTGTTGATGCTTTTTTATTTAGGATTGCATCCACAAAGCTACACACAAAGCAGCCCAGCACGTTCCAAGTCCATTGCTCACTCACCAGCCCAATATCCGAGCGGTTTTTCCACAGTGCCTTCAGAGCCTTCCTGGCAACGTCCTCGAACACTGGGTCACCAGTGAGGTGGCTTAAGGTGGCAAACTCCACTATAAACGTGCCAATTCCAGCAGTACAGGTGACTGGGGTCTCCCCAGGGTTTACTCCATGCAGCAGGTTCACTGTGCCATAGGGCATCCCAGTGGGGGTCTGGAAAGCTGAAACACAGAATTTTGGGGTCACAGAAGTGCTCAGTGTTGTGTTTAACAGACCCTCAAGCAAACATGCCTCACACCCCACGGGCAGGAGATGGGTCTGGAGGAACTGCAGAGAACAAAAAGAGAAGTGGAGTGTGATCCTGGGAGGGTCAGAGAGGGTATCCCAAGGTACATCACTCCTGGGAAGGTCCTGGGGATCTCTTCCACCGTGCCCCAGCAGCAGACTGCATCCCCACAGTTTTTTACAGCACAAGCAAGGTGGTCACTCAGCACACTGGCCAGCAGAGAGCAAACAGGCTGTGATCACTCCATGGCTGCACACAAGGGAACAGTGCCATGCCACGAGGGCACACAGCCCAGCTGCAGCCCACACAGAGCACATGAGGCAGCATCTTGTCTTCACAAGCTGCTGTCTCACAGCCTTTATTTATTCTTTACATTAAATATATTTCCCCTCGACAAGCAACAGGCACACTGATGTGTTGCACACAGAGCACTTGGCATGCACACGTACAACAACATCCTCCCTGCAAATTAAACTTGGAGCACTGAGCTTGGAGCTCAGGGACCACAGGACTGGTTCTGGAGCTGGCTCACCCAGCAGTGCATCTCCCAGCCCAGGCAGCAGCCAGCTCACAACCCCAGCACAGTGACACACGGCAGAGAGGGGCTCACCTGGCAGCAGTTTGCGAGCTGCTTCCTCAGCCATCCTCAGGAGAGGTCCTGAGCACGGCCATCCTGCTTCCACTTCAACCCCAGCCTTCCTGGAGAGCAGGTGAGCAGAGAGGAGCCCTCCCACCACTGCAAGGACACACCACAATCCATTACACCATGTGGGCAGGAATGAGTCTAACTCAAATCCACAAAAGAAGAGTGATTTGTTTCTCGCTGCTTGTTTGCAGGGCAGCAGAAACGTGTGGAGTGACAGGACAAGGGGTGAAGGCTTCAAATTGACAGAGGGCAGGGTTAGATGGGATATTGGGAAGAAATTCTCCCCTGTGAGGGTGGGCAGGCCCTGGCACAGGGTGCCCAGAGCAGCTCTGGCTGCCCCTGGATCCCTGGCAGTGCCCAAGGCCAGGCTGGACAGGGCTTGGAGCACCTGGGACAGTGGAAGGTGTCCCTGCCCACGGCAGGGGTGGAATAGATGATCTTTAAGGTCTCTTCCCACCCCAACCACTCTCAGATTCTATGATGTGTTTCTTTTTTCTAGGAAGAGTCAAGAATTTGTGTGACAGCAGCTGTGAGTCATTAGCTATATTTAGCTATTACTTATATAGTTAATACACCTATATTAGCTAATATTAGATATTTCACAGGCTTGTCTATAGTCACATAATAACAGAGAAATTACACTGCTGCAAAAATTGGCATAGCAACATTTGGGAGGACAAACAACAAAAGCATAACTAACAGTTTTGTGCCCTGACAGTGTCTTTTAGCTGGATGGTACTGAAACAGTCAGGCATTCAAAGTGCAAGACTCCAAAGGCCTCTGTGATTTTGAAGAAAAAAAAAAAGAATAATCCTAGAAATTGATAATCTCTACTCCAAAACAGTATGCAAAAGACAAAAGGATAAAATCTGTATGCTTTCAGTGACAAAAATATTTTTCCCAAAGCTGAAGACCTCACACCAGAATACTGAAAGTGCCACATCTACTTCTGCTTTTGTTGAGACAGGAAGCAAAAAGGGATGTGCAGAGACTGAAAGGAAGTGACGTTCATTTGAGGTTTTTCTCTCTGTTTATGGCTCCTCTTACTCTGCATCCCAAACT
The DNA here is from genome assembly GCA_013397195.1 of Hylia prasina. Classification (NCBI taxonomy): domain Eukaryota; kingdom Metazoa; phylum Chordata; class Aves; order Passeriformes; family Sylviidae; genus Hylia; species Hylia prasina. Next base: position 34,011 of record VYXD01004737.1, on the reverse strand, counting down.
CCCTCTGACCACGTCCTCACCGCCACCTCTGAGATGCATACAGGGAGGAAACCCAACAGAAACCCCACAGAAACCCCCACTTCACCTCGAATGTTTGTTTCAAAGACAGAAGCATTAACATCAATATCGAAGTCCACCCCCTCCTGCAGCACGTTGACAACTCGCTGGAACTCGGAAACATTCCCCAAGATCTGCAGGGAAACAGAGAATCAGGTTTACAGTGCATGGAAGAACGAAGAGCAGTTCAATATTTGGGGCTGATTTTAGTTTTGTTTCATTATTTTGTGAAATCATTAACTGCAGATATTACTAAAAACCTGACTGACAGTATCATCCTGTTTCAAAACGCTTTTTTCACACACTTTAGGTCTTTCCTCCAGGGACTGTCAGGAAAGGGGCGCTCGCCACCCCTCCCAGGGGTGATGCAAAGGGAATTGCAAAGTTCTTAGGTCAATGAATAACTGACTTTTGGCCCCACCACATAAAATCCAGGTGTACAGGTGGCACACAGAGGCCTTGAGCAGCCTGTGGGCACTCAGGGCTGGCTTCTACTCACCAGCAGGGTGTCCAGGGCGTCGATCAGGGTCAGGGAGAAGCTGCGGAGGAGAGAAGCGAGGTGAGACCCGGCGGAGGGGGCGGCCCATCCCCGCCCCGGGGCCAGCCCTTACCTGCCCCAGGTGTCCTGCCCGTCGCACGTCAGCGGCCGCAGCTCGTCGTAGGGAAAGGCGCTCTCCAGGTAATGCTCGTAGGCGTGGTAGAACATGGCACGCACCCGCTCCCTGCGGCACAAGCACGGCGCGCTCAGCCCCGGCCCGGGTGGGCCCCGCACCGCCCGCTCCGTACTCACCG
>VYXD01004737.1:14543-33077 GCA_013397195.1 Hylia prasina | reverse complement strand
TCGCCGCCCCCTCCAGCCAATAGAAGAGGTCTCCGCTCCCCTCGGTCCCGCCCCGTCGTCCCCTCCAGCCAATGGGAGCGGCGAGCGTCCGGCGCACGCGCTCGTGGAAGCGCGCGGCGTGGCGGGGCCGCGTCCGGGGCGGTGCGGGAGCGCCCTGGTGGCTCTGGGGGCGCCCTGGTGGCTCTGGGGGGGCCCTGGTGGCTCTGGGGGCGCCGCTGCCGCCTCGGCGGGGCTGTGCGGCCCCTGGCTGCGGGAATTGTCACCGGGACTGCTCGCAGAGAAGCGGGAGGGTCCTGCGGTACGTCTCTGGAGGCTGTAACCAGCCGTCGTGATGGCAGGAAAGAGCCTGAGCGGGCAGCGCTGTAGGTGCTGCTTTCAAGCCCCAAACTAAAGTTAACGAGTGCTGGACGCTCCCAAGAAATGAGGTGTTGCCGCCCGGGAAGGTGCTGGTGCCGTGTGGGACGAGGTCGTGGGTGCCTGGCAGCGCTCCTGTGCGGTTCCTGTCGGGAACTGGGGCTGGAAATGGGCCAGAATATTTGTGAAGCAGTTGGGGGATTGCTGGCCTCTAGGCATCTCTCCTGACAAACCTTCCTCGTGCTGTTTCTCCCCGTAATTCAAACCCAGCTCCGGGTGAGGGTCGTGTGATGCAGCAGGACCAGCTTTGGAAACCAGTGCCCGAACCCATGCATGGGAGTCCTGCAGTGGTGCCATCCCCCTGCGCTGGAACTGGGCTTCAGATGTGGTGTGTTCCCCTGTCTCAAGGCACAGGTGGATCCAAGACACCGGGGCTGAAAGCAGCCTGGTTCCCTGGGAGGGCACTGAGTCCCCTGAGGCTATCCACAACTTCCCAGAGAAGCCGTGGATACGGGATGCCCATCCCTCAAGTGTCCAAGGCCAGGCTGGACGGGGCTTGGGGCACCCTGGGACGGTGGAAGGTGTCCATGGCAGGGGATGGGATAAGAGGAGCTTTAGGGTCCCTCCAACCCAACCTGTTCTGGGATTCTGTGTGAGCTGTGGCTCACACCAGGAAAGGTTCCCCAGCCTGCACTCCCAGCATGGTCACCCTGATTTTGGTACCCTGCAGTTTGACCAGCGCAGTGAATTTCAACATCAGAGCCAGTGGCTGAGCTCTCCCTACTCCTGCATCTTTAGACTTGCATTGATCCACATCAAATCCCTGCTGTTCTTCCCACCTATGCCCATAAATGAGGAGGGGGTGACCTGGGCAGGGAGAGCAGAAAAAAGTGATGAATTAACCCTTTAGATGGCAAAGGTGCAACACTTAGAAATCAAAACTAAAATACTTCGCTTGCAGGAGAGGAAGGGGCACAAATAACCCAAAACTGTCATCTCACAGCAGCTATAGACTCATAGAATGATTTTCTTTGGGAAAGACCCCAAAGATCACTTAGTTCCAACCACCCCCCATGGACATGGAGGTTTAGCATCAGGAGGGGCTGGCTGTTGATGTTCTTTAAGAAAATAACCCAGCTGACCCCTCTGCTCCCAGCCTGAGGCCGTCCCACTAGGTGTCAGTGCACACCCAGCTACCGGCACCATGGCCCGGACAAAAAGCCACTGAGCAATTTTCAACATACTGCTCATTTGCTGCAGCTGTAATTTGGGTTCCTGGGGCCATTTATCATAGAAGTATCTGCTTGCTGATGCCATGGCTCAAGGCTGCGGGAATATCTCACGGTGTTCCTGCGAGAATCAAACTATCGGAGCTGATTTCACTAAAAGCTGTCACAATACATTACTGGAATGCTTTTTATTAAAGTTCCTTTTCCAGTCTGTGATTTAACAGTGTTCTAGAGCACTGTTTTTTGCTGTATACTGGAGCAGTCATTTCTGTATAAAAGCCAGTTATTCAGTTCTCTAGGCTGACTGGAATCTTTTTTGGAAGAGATGCGAGAAAAGCAGGACTGGACAGAGCCAGAGCCGTGCCGTGTCCCCCTCCTGGCATCAGAGGGAGGAGCAGTGTCCCCATCCCGGCATCGGGGAGAGCCGGGAAGGTGGGAATGCTCTGCCACTGTGCCCACGGAGGAGGAGGTGGGCTGGGGGAGGCAACATCACAGGTGCTCATTGCACAGATCAAAGACTGAAAGAGGGGATGAACAGAGCGTGATGTAAGTGGGACTGAATCCAAGGGTTGATGGGCAAGAAACCAGCGGCTGGGAGAGCCAGCTGCGTCAAAACTGGTTGGGAAAAACAACAAAAAAATGGGTTTGATGCAGTGGTCTTCACCCTCCTCACCGTTTCTTTAGGCAGCCGAGCACCCTGTGGGTGGATCTGGGGGCAGACAGGGCTGTCTCCTCCCAGGCACCTCCTGAGAGCTGCAGGTTGATTGCAAACCCCACCTGAGCGAGGTGACTCCTGTGGCCACCACAAACCCCACCAGAAGGGCTGGGAAAAGTCTGTGGGAAGCCAGGTGGGCTGAGGGGACAGCAGTGTGCTCAGGGTGTCACACAGCCAGGTGGGCTGAGGGGACAGCCCTGTGCTCAGGGTGTCACACAAGCCAGGTGGGCTGAGGGGACAGCCCTGTGCTCAGGGTGTCACACAAGCCAGGTGGGCTGAGGGGACAACACTGTGCTCAGGGTGCTGCACAGCCCCTGGGTGCTGGAGAAACAGCAGTTTCCAGCTGGTGGCATGGAAATAACCAGTGTGCTCGTTAATAAATAGAGCTGGTGGGCTGGAGATTGTTTGGAGGCAGGGATGGCTTTCACCGTGGCTGTGGCATATTCTGGGAGACATTAATGTGGTTTGCACATAACATCATACAAGTTACATAGGCTGGGCTGCAATAAATCAAAGAAGATGCAGGGAGTGGTGCTTCCAAATGGGCAGAGCACGTTGCTGAAATATTTAGGCTGCATCAGAGTTAAGTGCTTCTTCAGATGCCCCGTTCCATTTCTGTCTTTATGGAAAGGCTACTGGCAAAATCATCTGAACTTTGGTTTGGATATGGGAGAGGCTGCAATTACAGGGGCATTTAACTCTGGTTTATGACCTCTTTAGGCTGAGGACATGTTTACTGCTTGCTATTACCATAAGTGGTGCTGCTGCCCTGCTTGCAGTTTTGATGCCCATTAAGATGGAAACTGTATGTAAATCAGGATCCCTCGTTAATATTTATAATTCATGGTGGGATGTAGGAGTTTGTCTGCCATGAGAAGAACTGTAAACAGGAGGTTTATGAACACTGAAAACTGTTGCTAAGGTGGTTCTCTTGAAATAATTTTCCTTTGCAGCTGAACATCAATTCTTAATTTTAGTAGCACACGTAGCAGGGTGGAAATGATGATTGATTTTTCTCCAGGTGCTGTGGGCTGCTTAAGCTAAGATTTCACTATAAAAGACTAGACATTTCCAATTGCTTTTTATAAGTTCAGAATTGATTTTATTTGTTTAGCACCTGACTAACATAATAAAGGAGAAAAATATAATTGGACAGAAAACACAGAAAACTGATGGGCTGCCTGGTTTCTGGCCTTCCTTTAGGTGATGTGATTTTAAACCATGCTCCTGCTCCAGGTCTCTCCCAAAGTGGGCCATACAGAAGTTTTTGCACTGTGTTCACAAAGAACTGTGGCTCCATGTAGACTTTGAATGTTTGGTGCAAGTCTGGCTCGTTGTTGGGATCTTGACAAGTGAGCAAGCAAAAATAAAAGTGAGTTAGCATCAATGTGTCTTGGTTTTTAGTATGGGGACTTGTGACACCCACATTCCCTGACACCAGTGAAGTCCAAAGCTGCCCCACTTGCATGAATGAGGCTTCATTTTCTTTATCCAAGATAGGATTTTCCCATGGGGAAATGTGGCTTTGATATTTTTTTACCTGGCAGATTTGGAGGTGTTCAGATGACTGGTGCCTGTAGGCAGACAAGGGACAGGCAGAATTTCTGTGGCATACATCCATCACGTCCCCACAGCCAAGGAGCACATCCTCAGGGGAGAGGTGAGGTCTGCTCCCAGCCCCTTGCACCACGATGGTCAGGAGGGTCTGCACAGGCTCCTACTGCATAATTTGCTTTTCTTGGTGGGCTTGCAAAGAAAAATAAAATAGACAAGAAAGGTTATTTAGCCTTACACATAGTGGGAAAGTGGTAGGAAGTTTGGTTAGTGGCTCTAGCTCAGCCAGAATTTGGACTTGGAGGTTGCAAATGGTTGTGTTGGGGAGAATCCCTCACCTTTCACATGAGCACAGTAAGTGTGGTAAGAAGGGCTGAGTTTGGTTAGAAAGGCTGGGTTTGATAAGAAGGGCTGAGTTTGGATAGAAAGGCTGGGTTTGATAAGAAGGGCTGAGTTTACAGTGGAAAGAAGCAATGAGAACAAAAAATCCCGTGGCTCTCTGGAAACACACGTGGCAGAGGCATTTTCTTCCCTCGTTTATGGTCATGTAAAACAAATTCACTGCACCTTGTCAATGAACAAGGATCTGCTGCTGCCAGGTAAAGGGCAGGGCAAGGGTGAGTTTGTTTATCTGCTGCAGACAAGGACTGTGTGCAGGAGTGTCTGACTCCACGCTGCAGGACCTGGGGGAGGTGGTTTGAAGCTGCTGGGAGATTTCCCTGGCATTTGGGAAAAGGGAGTTTTGTCCTGAGGTTTCGAGGAGGGACAGGGGAGGAAGAGGGACACCACCAGCAGCCACTCTGGGACAGTCAGAGTTCAGGCTGGGGTTTACCCAGGAGCCCAAGTGGGAGAATCTGACCCTGTTCTGTGGTGTGGTGTGAACAGCACGGAGATGCACCAGAGCACACCTGGAGGAGGCACTTCTCCAGCATTCACCTTGGCTTTGCCTGTTAAAACAACCTAAAACCACCTGGAGCACTGGCACAGGCTCCAGGAGAAGCTCCAGGCTGCCCAGAGAAGCTGTGGCTGCCCCTGGATCCCTGGAAGTGTCCAAGGCCAAGTTGGAGCACCCTGGGATAGTGGAAGGTGTCCCTGCCCATGGAACAAGATGAACTTTATGGTCAATTCCATCCCAAACCACTGTAGGATTCCATGATTACAGCTGCTACACACTGTATGTCACATATTAAGGCATTTGGGTGACAACCCTGATGGCTGCCTCTGTCCCCAGACTGATTTTGTGACAAGAGTAAGCTCTTCCCTGCTAGTGCTGTTTCAACCTGCTTGGGGTAACAACCTGGAAAACCCTGAAAGACATTGTTCTTTGTGAAAGTGACTTTGATATTTGACCATTGCCAATTTTGTGATGTAGAAATTTCCATGAAAACAGCACAAATGATCTCTGGAAAAGGTCATTAATGGCAGTGACTGCCCTATGGGGCTTGGGAAGGGGGTGGTTTGGAGAGGGAAGGCAGAGCAGAGGGAAGCCCCAGCCCAGCTGGTTTTGGTGACATCTCCCATGTCCCCAGATGTTTGGGGATGTCACCAAATGTTTGTCCCCTATGTTTGGGGTCTTCTGCTCAGCTGGGCTGGCTCACAGGAGCTCTGCACAGGAGCCAGAGCCACCTGAGGAGCGCCAGTGCCTGGTCCTGGCAGGATTTGGGTGGGATCCATGTGCTGGCCATGCCTCACTCCTCCCTGCAAGAGTCATGATGATCTGGGCAATGACATCCAGCCCAAATGCAGCCCAGGGTCTGTGACCTCTCTGTCCTTCATCAATTGGCTGTGAGAGAATTCCCAGCTGGGTTTTCTGCAATAAACACCTGCTTTTTTTGTCCATGCTCTTGGCACTCAGTGCCTTCAAAACTTACATCCCCCTTTCTGCACTCACACACTGAATAACCTCCTCCTGGTGAGGTCCTGGCCTCCTTTCCTGGGGATCTTCATAATGGCATTTTCAGTGTCTCATCCATGTTTGATGAGCAGCATTCCAGCAGCAAGCTGATTTCCTTAAAAGCCTCACTCTGCAGGTGAGCAGGTGGTTCCTGACCCTGTCCTTCCTGACACTCATCCCCACAGAGCTGTTCTTCCCCTCCTGTGGTGTGACAGAAGATGGTGGGGACCTCCTCTCCTCTCTCCTCTCGCCTCTCCCCCTCTCCCTCTCCCCAGGGATATCCAGATGATTATGAGTTGGAGTGGGGCTCCCACCTTGACTCCAGCTGGGAATGCAGCAGGCTGGGCTCTCCCCTGGCTCCTCATGCCTGCAGCATGTGGGGCAGATCAGCTTCCTGCCCAGCTCCAGTCTCCATCCTGCACCCAGGGATTCACCCATCACGCCATGCCAAGGAGAGGGACACAGACAGGGTGGGTGTCCCAAGTGCTGCTGGTGCTGTCACATTGCACCTCTTGGTGTGTCTGTGCAGCCCCAAAGGCTCAGGAATTTTGCAGTATTTGTGAACAAGCTGAACAGGCTGTGGCTGTCTGCTCTCCCAGCCTCGGTGTGGCACATCCCAGCACCCTGGGCACTGCTGCCACATCCTCAGGCTGTCACCTGAAGGATTCCTCTAACACCTCAACTGTGCAGCTCCCAGTAGGACCACAGGGACATTCTGATGTCCCCTTTTGCTTCCTGATAAAAGCTGTGGACAAGGACAGCTTTTGATGGAGAGAACCAACCCCACACTGGCCACGTCTGGGGCAGCCCAGACAGATATTGCAATCACAAAATGAGGTGCTGGCCAAGGCATTTTTGGTGAAACCTCTCTGGCAAATATTTGGTGGTTTGTCAAGAATTGAAACAATGACAACTTTGCTTTAAAAACAAAACTTTCAGTTTTCAGTGGTTAGTTTGGGATTATTCATAAAAATCAAGAATGTTTTCACTGGCAGTGGCTTTTCAGAGCAGGATTTAGTGGCTAATCACCTGCTCCCTCCATGGTCGACCAGAACTGTTTTGAGGGCAGCTTTGCACCCCTGTGTGCCTGCTCTGTGTGCCCAGAGAGCTCCTGTCCCTCTGGCAGGGCTGTGAGACACAACCCAGCACTGTGACTGCACCAGGGGTGTCCATCCGTGCCCAGCACAGACNTGAGCCCTGGCTGTCCCTGTCCCTGGTGTCCCTGTGTGTCCCTGTCTGTCCCTGGTGTCCCTGGTGTCCCTGTGTGTCCCTGTGTGTCCCTGGTGTCCCTGGTGTCCCTGGGTGTCCCTGGGTGTCCCTGTGTGTCCCTGTCTGTCCCTCTGTGACCATGGGTGTCCCTGTGTGTCCCTGTGTGTCCCTGTGCGTCCCTGTGTTTATTAACAATTTCTACGAGTGGTCCAGTAGTGTCCATGTCATGAGAGGACAGTTTTCATGGCAGTTCTGCTGCTGCTGTCTGAATACTCAAATGTCCGTGGGCTGGAGGGCTCCTTCTCTTATTTGAAGATGATATTTATATCTATGATATTTATTTTTTTCTCTGCTAATGTTATTTAGAGCCTTCTAGAGAGCCTTGCAGGTGAGTGCTGGCTCTGTTTTCATGCCAGACAGAATGTGTGTGGTGAAGCTCTGTCACCACTCCAGCTGTGGAGCTCCTCTGAGGCAGTGGGGAGACATGGTGGCAGTGGATACTAAAAGGACAGGCTCCCAGATGGGGAAATGACAGGCTGGCAGTGCAGAACTCCCTGCAGTGACCCCCCAGCTCTGCTAAAACGTGTTCCTGTTCATCAGTGTGGCATCCTGTTCATCAGGCATCAGCTCCTGAGCTCTGAAGGTTGGTGTCCACTGAGTGACTGAGGGCAGGACAAAGCCAACTCCTGGACCCAACCCCTTTTTTTATTGGTGTGCAAAGGAGAAACCAGCAGTGACACAAAGGGACACCTAGCCACCAACCATGGCACCACTGTCTGCAGCTCAGAGTGGGTAAAGGATGCCATGGTCAGTGGGGGCACAGGACCTTCTCTTGGATCTTCCCTACATTGTTTTGAGGATTAAATGCATTTATAATTTCTATCTGATTTATCACTGATCAGCTGTAGCCTCACCAGTCCCCATTCCAGCCTGTGTAACACCTGCTTTTCCACGTCAAACATCTCAGGGCTGTGGCTTGTGCATCTCAGCTTTTCAGTTGTGATTTCTTGTAAATTGGATGAGCATCAACAGGAAAATAACAATAACAAGGTACCACCCTACCACAACAATGCCCTGCAGCTTTGGGACCAAGTTTGATAGGATTCTTGCCAGCAAGTCTGAGTTGATTTTTACTCATTTTGAGACCTGGTTGTTTGGGTTTATTTCCTGTCTTTTCCACTTTCTTGGTTTTTGTTTGGTTTTTTTTTTAGTGGGTTTTTTTGTTGGGGTTTTTTGGTGGTGTAACAAAACTCAGTGAAGGTTAACAGTAGAAATGGGTTAGAAGTTTACAGTGCTTGGGTGTTTTAAAGCATCTTGGAGAACATCTTCATGTATCATTCACTCAAAATTATAGTGAATCAAGTGAAATGTAGTTAAAATTCAGATTATGCTTATCTGTTTCAATCTAACAATCTTTGTGGGTAATACCTTGTACCAACACACACTTTCTGAATTTTTGCACATGTATATGGCTGAAAGAGCTGCTTTCATAGCTGAAAGGGGAAAATATGACCTTTCGGAAATTGTGGAACTTCCCTCTGCTCTCTGAAAATAGAAAAAAAATTCCAATGAAAAACACTCTGAGAGATTTCTTTTGCAGATTAGGGAGGAATCTTTTAACGTGCAGTCAAGGAAAGCTCAAAGTGTCCTCTGCAAGGGTCCTCACTAGTCTGTGCAGCAGATGATAAATGATCCCTGTGTTAGGTGTGAGGGCCCAGCAGGGCACAGCCATCAGGATATGGGCTGCAAAATTACAAGGTTCTAAAACTTTTGAGCTCTGCCTGTTTTCCTCCTTGCTTCAGAGACTTAAAGGGTCCAAGATATTTTCAAATTTCATTTTTCTTAGTGATAGCTGAGCTCCTTAACTGGATGGCATCACCTGGGCTGAGATAGAATCACAAGAATTATGGAATATCCTGAGCCCAGCCCCTGTCCCTGCACAGACACCCCAACAACCCCACCCTGGGCATCCCTGGCAGTGCTGTCCAAAGGCTCCTGGAGCTCTGGCAGCCTCGGGGCCGTGCCCATTCCCTGGGGAGCCTGGGCAGTGCCAGCACCCTCTGGGGAAGAACCTTTCCCTGATATCCAACCCTAATAACACAACTTCATGCCAGTCCCTTGGGGGACAAACAAAACTCCTGGGAGCCACTGGTGCTTGGCCAAAGGCTTCTCCAGGCACTGCCTCATGCTTTGAAATTTTCAGCAGCGTTGGGATGGCACCAGATCATTGTGGACATGCTGCCGGCACTGCCTGGTGTGGGGCCTGTGGGGTGGATGTGGAGCACCAGCCAGGAGGTGCAGCAGCCCAGCCTGAGGTTTGCCATGTCCCATGGGATTGATCACCTCACAGGGGCTGGAGCTGTGACTTTTTAGGGTCTGCTGGTGTCACCTGAGCCGCCTGGTTTGCCCCAGAAGCACCCCGTGGCCTCCAGCCATGCTGCCAGCAGAGGTGCAACGAGGGCTGTGAGGTGAAGGGCCAGCTCATCTCACAACTGCTGTCACTGCTGTGGTGTTGGGAAATGCCAGCACTGCCACCAAGATCAGAGGTGCCTGTGCTCCAGAGGCGGGTGAGGAGCAGTCACCCCGCTCTGCAGCGCTGGCTGTGGCCACAAACACATCCCCACTCTGGGCTGTGGTGGAAATGTGGCTTTCTGAAGTTTCTCATGAGAAGCAGGACTTGTCCTTCCCTGCCAGGCTGGCTCTTGCCTTTTCACCCATGCTGTCTCCTGTTCCAGACCCACCTGGGAGCTGCTGTCCCTTGTGTGGTGTTTCCCCACGTCCCCTGGGAGACTCACTCCCATCCACACCTCACTGAAGGGAGAGTCTCCCAGTCTCCACTCACCACTCCCCATTCGTATGACCAAGGAGGATAAATTCTCATTTATTGCCTCCTGCCTGCATTTTTCCCCACCTCAGGGGCCGGGATGGGTATGCAGCCAGAGAAGGACATGGGAACACCATGTGTCCCCTGGTTGGGATGCTGGTGCAGGCCCTGTGGAAAGGCCCTTCTCCATAAGAACAACCATGCAGTGCCTCAGCCTGAGTGATTTGGAGGCTGTTGACTGACCCAGTGAGTGTCCAGGTTGGGAACCCTCAGAGCTCACCCAGGAGAAGTGCTTTTCCACAGCTCCATGAAGACTTTGTCCCTTCCAGTCTTTGTCTTGAGCCTTAGAATCACGGAATGGTTTGGGTTGGAAGGGACATTAAAGCACATCTGGTTCCACCCCCTGCCATGGGCAGGGACACCTTCCACTGTCCCAGGCTGCTCCAAGCCCTGTCCAGCCTGGCCTTGGACACTTCCAGGATCCAGGGGCAGCCACAGCTTCTCTGGGCACCCTGTGCCAGGGCCTGCCCACCCTCACAGGGAAGGATTTTCCCTGAAATCCCATCTAACCCTGCCCTCTGGCAGTGGGAAGCCATCATCCCTTGTGCTCTCCAGCACAACAAGACCTTTTCCTGCACTGCTGCAGCCTGACACTGGGAAATGCAGTCCTACATCAAAGCCAGTAAATAGGAAATTAAAAAATTGGGTTTTAAAAAATGCTCCTGAGGAAACAAAGCTTCCAAATCTTGTATAACCCCTCTTGTCCAGGTTGGCAGCAGCATGTGAGCTTTGGATCCTTTAATCCTCACTTTTAGGTACAAAAACATAAGATGTATTACAAAATCATCACGATGTAATGGTCCTTTCTTTGGGAAGGCTTAGCAAGTGTTTGGAGCCTGGGAACAGATGGCCATTTTACTGTGGGGCTAATGTGCCCCAAATCTGGCTGTACCACAAACCTTTGGAGAAATTTCATCTAGCAAACACCCCAAATGGAAGTCAGGGGTTGTTTTGCATCTCCCAGCTACACCAACCAAGTCTGGAAATTGGATTCTCCTGCATGCATCTTGGCTCATTCCCAAGTACTGGGAGAGCTGGGCTGCAGTGAGGGAGAGGGAATAGGAAGGTATAAAACGGAGATCCCAAAGCATTTTGCATCACTGGAAGTGTCCAAGGCCAGGTTGGATGGGGTTTGGAGCAACCTGGGCCAGTGGAAGATGTCCCTGCCCATGGCAGGGGCTTGGAACAAGATGGTCTGGAAGGTTCTTTCCAACCCAAACCATTCTGTTATTCTTGTGAGGAGCTGGGGCTGGGCAGCTGGGAAATCACCTGGCAAAGGGAGCTGTGGTCGGGGTGGGAGCAGTGCCAGCAGGGTTTGGTGAGACCCACAGCTTCCTTGGCAGAGCTCTGTGAAGTTTCCATCCCTGCTAATAAATCACATGAGCATGATCATAATGACAAAGGAAATAATTACTTCTTAAGAAACTCATCTCCTGGCACCCCAAGGCCCGTGTGTGGAGCAGTGAGGAGTTTGCAAGTCCAGAGTGTGGGAGGGAGTTGAGAGTGGCAGAACTCAGGCCGTGTGTGCCAGGTGTGAATGAGGGGGAGCTGCAGCAGCCAGGCCTGCCCTGCTGCAGGTTCCACAGAGTCATTCAGAAGTCACCTGAGGGCCAAAACCTGCCAGCCAAACCCTGCAAGGTGCTAAGGCGGCTCTTGGTTATGTGGCTAATTCCACATCACCCTCAGGTCAGCCAGCTACCTGTGGCAACGTGCTGAGCACCCCAAATCAGCACAGTTTGACCGAGAACATCATTGCTAAGCCCTTAGTGGGATGGCAGCTTCAGAGAGCTGATCTGTGCCTGGCTGCTGTATAAGCAATGACTTTGCTTCCTATGTATCTGTCTCAGCCCACCATTAGCATTTAAAATCATTTCTCACTGATAGAAAACAAAACACAGCTTTGAAAAAAATATCTATCTGGGTGATGGGCTTTGTTTTGCATTTCTTTGTGACAAAAGTGATTAAACTGCTAAATCACAGCTGCTTTTCTCATAAAAAAGACAAAGCATCTTTCAATCCCTCCTTCATTTCAAGAGTTGCAGAAAGCTCCAGGTAAATGGGAGTGATTTGATCTATCTTGGCTTTATCACTGCATCTCCTACACCCACAGGCTCCCATGCAGGGTGTATTTGCTGTCTCATGGCCTAAAAGCTTCCCGTGTTACTCATAACTTAAACACCGAGAGAGAGATAAGGGATTGGGTTTGGTTTGTTTCCTTTCAGAAGAAATGAACATTAATAAATATCTCATTACCAGAAAGTGTCATAGTGAAAGTACAGCGCTTTCTCCCATTCCACAGTTGGCTCTTTAATTTTCACCGTGGTTAAAGAGCAACATGAAAACCCTGAAAAATGATCCCAGTCACACTCAGCTGAGTTTTCAATAACTGCTGGATCAGATAGGGCCGAGCTCCTATCGCGGGCGATGATCAGATATGGGGCAGCAACGGCTGCAGACTTTGCTTGGCACAAATTATTCCCCCCTAATGTCCACTGAAAGGTGAAAATCTGCTGTTGCAGCACCCATGCTCCTCAGTATTTCAGAAAACTCCTCAGGCCCTGAGGCTGGTTGCAAGGAGCCCTGGTCCTGCTGTGAGCCATTTCTTGTTACATCTCCTGTTAACCATTGCTCCAGAGTTGCTGGAGAGGGTCTCCTCCACCACCTTGTTTCAAGGAGAGGTGGATGTTGATGCCCCAAAAGCTGTGGGGGCTGGCTGTGGAGGTGGCCAAAGGATCTGCTGCACTGGAGGGCTGTGGTGGGGGCTCAGGCTGATCTCTGGCCATCATGTTCATGGTTATCTCCAAGGTGGGAGTGAAGATTGCTCTGCTGTGAAGGATGGCTGAAAAGGACACCAAGAAAGGGAGCCCAGAAATCATGGAATCAGAATGCCCTGAGTTGGAAGGGATCCACATGGATCATCAAGTCCAACTCAATGAATGTCCAACTCCAAATGAAGCTCCAAGGGGCAGAAAGAGAGGAGAGCATCAAGCTGGGGTGAGGTGGAGCAGTGGGAAAGGAGCTGTGAGTCAGGATTGTCCCCAGGCAGAGGATGGAGAAGAGCCCCAGCAGGAACCTGTCTGCTGTCCTTCAGCCATGCTTGGGACACGAGTCTCTCTGCATCCATTCCCTGGAGTGGAGAACGGAGAATGGAATCACTGCCAAAATCCCCCCACAGAGCCTCAAAAAATGGCTTGAGCCAAAGAGACAACACAGCCTGTCCTGGATAACCCCAGCAAATCCACTGCTGATTGGAAAGAGCCAGTGGCAGAGAGCTGCCATAGAGCGTGTGCTTCTGTGCCCTGTTCCCCATCAGGGAAAATCCCTGCATTCCAAATCCCACCAGCAGCTCCTGGCTGCTACTGGTGCTGGGAGTGATTCAGTGCCTGGGTTTGCAAATGCTTTTGGGCAAATCGTGTCCTCCAGCACCACGAGAATGGGGAGATGAATACATAACACACAGCCAGGTGTGGGGAGTGGAGAGGGAAGCTTGGGAAATGGGTGAATGAGCAGAAAGAGGTCAGAAAGCAGAGAAAGGTCCATCTCCTGAAACTGGTAGAAGGGAAAGATCTCAGGGCTTTTAGGCCAGTCTTCAGACACGAGTCCAGATTTTAGAACTTGTAGGGTTGGAAATGCTCTGGTTTATTTGCTACAAATTATTTACAAGGCCCTTCAGTGGGAAATAAATTTCACAGGACAATGCCTCCAGGGAAAATAATATGTGTTTGGATGGGTGATTCATCATTCTGCATTAAGCCCATAAGCTCAGCTGACATCGAGGTATACCTGATAATCTCTTATCTAAATAATTTCCCCTTGAAATCCTCCATCTGTGCAGCTTTGTGCTGCTGATGGAAGGATAAACTGCTGGGCCAAAACTTCTGCTGGGAAAACTGGCCTTGTAGTGGCATGGTCAAGATGGGGAGATGCTGAGCCCTGCCCAGAAGACCCCACATCATGCTGGGTTATGTGGAAGGCACCAATGGTCCCAGGCAGCTCTGGAGAGGTGGTGGAGGGTAGAGGTAGAGGGCTGGTCAGCTTTTTTTAAAATGTGGGTCTCTTTAAAGCTTCTGAGAATGTCCCACCTGGTTATGTCTTGGCTCCTGACCAGTACCAGAAGAAGGCTAAGAGCAGAGCCTTCATCTGGCTTGGCCAGCCTGGAATTGCCTTTGTGCTGAGACATTTCACCAGAATTCTCCAAATCTCTTCTTCGCTGCTCCCAGTTTGGGTCACCTCCACCCTGGGATGAGGCCAGGCCCCAGTGCTGAGCTCCCAGAACAGCTTCCACTGGTATGATGCTGGAAACATCAAACAAACCCCATCCTTACACAGTTTCCCTCAAACTCCATTTTTTTGCCTTCCTCTCAGCATTCCCTTTTTCTCCTGCTGTTGCAGGCACAGGGGTTTTCCATCACGGACTGTTTTTTGGGGAGATGGGTAGATCATCATCACTGCACTCTGAGTGTTGGGGCAGGACAGCTCCATGGGATGGGGGCAGAGCTTGGGGCATCTCTTGTGGGTCTGGACACGGGTCCTACAGCACCTTTCCCATCCTTGTTTGTACAGCTGTGCTGCAAACCAGGGACATCCGTGTGGAATTGTCACCAACCTGCCGTGAGGCCTGCTCGTGGCCCGCTGGCACCGGGTGTGCCGGGGTGACGTGAGGCTTGTGCTGCTGAATTCTCCAAATTAGTCACTAATTATAGCAGCCACCCACAGTGTCCCCAGCACCCTGGTATCTGTGAAGGTCACGAACTCCGTGATTCAGCCGTGAATCCGTGTGTAACTGGTGAAATAACAGGAAATATGGGCATAACGAGACGTCAGCCACCGCTGATGGAGCCGATAGCGCCTTCCCTGCTTCTCCCTTTGCCATGGAAACGGGCTTGGATGGCACCCAGAAGGGTAAATGCTCTGCAGCTGCCTCTCTCCTGAATCCAGGCGCTGGGTTTTCCTCCTCTCCTGGCTGGCAGGGATAGCTGAGCCCCACAGCAGCTGCCCCACAGCTCCCAGTGCACTGTGCCAGCCCTGAGAGGTGGAGAGCACTTCTGCAGGAAACATCCAGCCCAGGTGACATCCCAGTCCTGGCCAGCCTGGAGAGGAGGAGGAGACTGAGTGCATGGTGCCCATCCCTCTGCCTCACACACGGCATCCCAGGGCCCCATCCACCCTGGACCAGCTCCAGGATGGAGAGGTGGGAGCAGCTTCCCATGCTGCTGGCTGGGTTCTTTCCACTGACACCGTCTCTGGGCACCAGCAGCAGGGCAGGGCTGCCAGTAAACAGAATCACTGGAGCCTTTCAGGTGTGGGTATTTTGTTTTCCTCCTGTTTCTCCACAGGAGAAAGCTGCGAGCAGAGCTCTCCTCCGGGAGTTTTGGTGTGTCAGGAGGAAGGGGCTCACAGCCCAGGGGCACATCTGAGTGTCTGGTAGGGAGCAGGGATGGACCCTCCTCTTCCCTGCAGCATCTATAGCACAGGTGGTGGGTGCAAAAACTGTGTCTGGCCCTCTTTTGGGCAGGTTTCTCTGCCCCTAAGCCACCTCATGATCCTCATCACCCACACCCATGGAGCTGCTCAGCCCCATGACTCTTTCCATCTCTGTGAGCTGCTCATCCTCTCCCAGCTTCTCCCACCTCCTCCTGGCACCCCCAAGCTGTTGCCTCTCTCATTTTTCTCTCTCTGAATCCTCAAAGTTCATCTCAGTTCCCTCCATGCTCCCTGCTCAGCCTCCATGGCTGCAGGATTATCTCTCCATTAATGTGCAGTTCAGCAAACCCAGAGAATTTTGGAAGGGTTGAAGGGATCTGTGAATTTGCTTTGAATATAGCAAAGTGTTTTGGCTAAAGAGAACAAGAGAACATTTTGAAAATGTCAAAATATTTTGTTTAGGCATTTTTTGAACAAAATGTTTCACTTGGTAGTTGACAAAAAAAGAAAAAAAGAAGAAAAAAATCAGTTCAAAATCTCCAAAACAAAATCTTCCCACTTTATTTTGAGATGGCACCTGCTTGGGAGAACTCAAACTACAAAGGCACAGAAACAATTTTCAATGGTAAATAACATCCAGGCACCCAAGGGAGTTTCTTCAGTGGAAGTCAAAATGTTTCAAAGGGAGTCAAAACATTCCCTGATTTTATTTTTTGCCCTATTTCACTTAGGTGGGGGGAAAACCCCTTTCCTTGCTGGGCCTGGATCAAAAACTTGCATTCATTTTTGTGTTGGCTGCTAAGCAGAAATATTTACAGTAACAACGTGATAGGGAGTTCAGGTCTCCTTGTGTTAGAGAGAGAATTAATGCTGGGATCAGGTTGTCTCTGCCCCTCTGCTTTGGCTTCTCATCCTGATTGGTCCAGAGAAAATCTTTTTTCTCCATGTTTGTCTAAGTTTGCTCCAAACTCTGCCCTTCCCTGGAGACTTGGGAGCTGTTTCTGAAGGGAGCCTGCAATTCCTTTGTGTTTTTTCAGAGCTTTTCTTACTTCACAGAATTCCAGGCTGGTTTAGGTTGGAAGGGACATTAAAACTCATCCTGCACTGGGCAGGAACATCTTTAACTGGTCCAGGTTGCTCAGAGCCACATCCAACCTGGCCTTGAATGTTCCCAGGGATGGGTCATCCACAGCTTCTCTGAGCAACCAGGTACATTTCCTGATGGATCTCTCTGTCTGGCCTTGTCCTCCTGTCCTCTCCTCCCCACTGGTGGGATAAAAGCCTGGGGTCATGATCCATCTTCCCCTGCCCAGCCCTGGGGGCACTGGGCTCCTGCTGAAAGCAACACACATCCCATTTTCTGCCTGCTTTTCCGTGTGCTCCAGCCATGCCAGCTGCCTGTTTGTCTTTCTGCCATCTGCCTGTGAGTCCTGCACAGCTTTTACAGCTGATGACTAATTTCAAATAAACTTGCCCACGGACTTGAAGGTGGGAAGTTCCTACCAGGAGACACAACTGGGAATGGGGAGAACCAAGTGGGAATGGGTGATCTCGTGGTGTTTTCCCTCCTGGTGGCACCTCCAAGGCTTGGGTGACTCTTCTGGTCCTTGTCACCATAAGCCGTAATATGAAATGCACCACTGAAACAAAACTATTGAAAGACAAGTATTTTTGGTTAAACAAACATAGGAGGAGTGACTGAGGGAGCTGGGGGAGCTCAGCCTGGAGAAGAGGAGGCTCAGGGGGACCTTGTGGCTCTGCACAACTCCCTGACAGGTGGGAACAGCCAGGTGACCCAGGAACAAGGGATAGGGTGAGAGGAAACAGCCTTAAACTGGGAGAGGGTTGTATTGGGGATTAGGACAGCTCTCTGCACAGGAAGGGTTGTCAAGCACTGGAACAGGCTGCTCAGGGCAGTGGTGGAGTCCCCATCCCTGCAGGGGTTCAAAAGCCCTGTGGATGTGGCCCTTGGGGACAAGGGTTGGTGGTGGCCTTGGCAGCACTGAAGGAATGGTTGGATTGGATGATCTGAGAGGCTTTTCCAACCTAAATGGATCTCTGACAATCCAACCCTTCAGTCAATCCCACAGCCCTCCTTGCATGGTGCCCTGGTGGGGTGGCTTGGGGGAGACCTTTGTGTTGAGCTAAGCAACATTTGAGTTTCGCAGTGCATATTTTCACTGTAAGAATTACAAACATTTTGATCAACATTTATTAGTCATTGGATAATAGACACCCACAGATTTTTGGACACTGTCTCTTGTGGGCTTTCAGGAATTGTGGGTTTGCAGCAATTTTGCAGATCACTGTCTGATGTATCAGCTGGGGACCAATATTTTTTCTTGTGGCTGAAGCTCCTGAAGCTACACTTGTGCCAAAAATTCACATATACAGTTAGAAAAAGTTCTTCCAGTGGAACATTGTGAATCTTTTTGTACAAAGCTCTCAAATGGGGAAATTTTCAGTTCATCTGAAGTGCAGCTGGTTTGTGAACCAGCTAAAGTCTCAGAGCTGACAGGCACCACAAAGATTCAGTTTTTATTCTGTATCACCTTTGTGTCCTGGTATTTGCAGGGAAAAGTACAAAGCAATGTGGATGTAGTTTAAAGGAAAACATCCAGAGAAAACCCAAAGGATCCATGTGTGAGAAATGTTAATGTATATATACCCCTAAGCAGCATTCAGAATGTTCCTCTCCTGCTCCTCTCCTGCTCCTCTCCTGCTCCTCTCCTGCTCCTCTCCTAGCACAACCTCCTCGCTTGGAGGTAACGCACAGAAAACAAACAGAGCTCCGAGTGCAAATAAACAATTAATAAACATCGATTTCATGGATTTCTGTTCCTGCCCGAGCCCTGTGAACAATATCTGCCACGTGCAATTCAGGGAGTGAAGCTGCTTCAGGTTTTTGTTTTGTTTTGTTTTGTTTTTTAAGCAGTGTTTTCTAAACGATTCTTTTATTTGTAATTTATTATACATTTGAATTGGCCTGGAGACATCAGCTCAGCATCAGCTGCACACGAGTTGTTTTAAAAGTCAATTTTCATTTACTGCCAGGAAGGGAAGAACATTTTTTTGTGTGTGTTTTTCTCTAACCAATTTTTTAATATTTGTCTGGATCTCACGTGGAGATTTAGGCAAAAAAGGCCCAATTTCAGATCAAAAGAGGAAACATCCATTTAGGAAACATCCAACATTTGCAGACAGGCAGCTCTCACTGAACCTACAACATAGAATTAGCCAGATTTGTGGCTTTTAATTAATTTGGGAAGGT
>VYXD01004735.1:161507-210404 GCA_013397195.1 Hylia prasina | reverse complement strand
AGCACACGGCAGTGGGTTTTGGAAAAAGGGGTAAGATGAGAAGGAAGAGAGATGTATTAAAGGGAGTGGGGGGATGCGGGGCAGGGGAGAGAGAGAGAAAGAAAGAACTACAAAAACGGGAGGAAAGAGAGAAAAAGGGATCACCAGTCCTGGTTCTAGTGTCAATCCAGGTGATGGGATGTCAGTCCTTGTTCCAGCGTTGATCCACTTAATAATCCTGATTTCATCGTTGATCCAGCTGCGTCTTTCCAGCCGATGAAATGTCCAGGGTCCCGGGGGTGCCTCTGTGCCTCTACCACAGCAAAGAGGTTCTGTGGATGTAGTACACATGTAGCTACTAGCCATCGTGGAGCAAGCAGGACCTCAGGCCACCTCTTCAAGGCAACTGAGGCTTTCTTGGGTGAGACATGAGAAAACAGGGACATCATGAGAATTCAGGTATCCAGGCTCCCTTGCACACCTGTCTGCAGAAATGTGCTTTTGCTTCCCAACCACTGCTTCAAACAACAGACTGAGGGTTTTTTTCTTTGAAGTCTCCTAGGAAACTTTTTACATCAGAGCAGGCAGGGACTTGTTTCTACATATGCAACTACCTACTCTACCACAAGTGTACTCAGCTGCTTCTCTGCTGTCACTGAATGTCACCGGGTGCTGTTTGCATGTGAAGTCTGAAATAGGCCAAATGTTACTGTAGAAATGGCAAATATACAATGAGAATGTGTCAGTCTCAGTCATTTAGTCTGCAGGTGTTCATTTGCACACAGCATACTGTGTCCACAGGTATAGATTGGTAACTGGCAGGATGCTTACCCTTGCGGAAGCCATCTAAGAATGCAAAGTCCAGGGAATGGTGACCCCTTGGATAATCATCAGGCAGAACTAGCAGTTTATAACAGGGTTTTGGTACTTTAATAGCATAGCTGTTGCATATTCAAGATGTTTATACTATATTATAAAATTGTTGTTAATAATAATAATAACAACAATAATTAAAGCTTTGATCTTTTTATTTCTTCCTTTCTCATATTCTGTGTCTGTGTTTTAGAGGCAATAGGGAAAATATTTAAGGTAAAATGTTCTTTATTTCTCAAAATTAAGACCTTGAGAAAAAGTAGATAAAAAAGAACAGAACATTTCTCTGAATTGCAGGGACCTGTTAGTATTCCTTTTCCTCACATTGTAATCCACTTGCTGAGGTGTCAGACTGTAAAAAGAAAGAAACTGTGCTCCAGTGACCACATTAGGATAAAATAAAAGAAAGAAAGAAAAAAACCCTAGTCACAACAAACTTTCAGTTATTATTATTTCAATTATTGATAAACTTTTGTACTTCTTAGTCCAGGATGTTTACAACTCATTATTTAATATATGTCTCCTTAAGGTGAAGAATACATATATATATTTTAATGGATACCAAAGGAGTTCTCAAAAACAAAGTGACCTGCATTTTGATCACAAGCTCTAATACTCTTTTTATAAACAGAGATATATAGTAAGAACTCACATTCTTGGTATTATCAGTGTAATTTCCATGTGATTATTCCTTTTTTTTCTTTCTGCTTTTCCCACACCAGCAACTGACTCAAGTGAAGTTTATGCAATATTTGCACCAGTTATGTCGCAGCTTTCAGAAAAACACTCGTCTGCCTGAAAGTACTTGCCACAAAATGCTAGAGGGCCTCACTGCAGTCTAGTCAGGGGTTTGCTTTCGCTAGGGCTTTATTTTGCAACATTTTGGGCAAAATGTTACTTTTCAAAGCTGTTCCACCACAGTCACTTTTCATTCTACTAATGGTTATAATGTAATTTCAGAAGGGTTTTTTTGTTGTTGTTCGTGATGGTGGTTTTGGTTTTTTTGTTTGTTTGTTTGTTTGTTTGGTTTTTGTTTGTGTTTTTTTTTTTTCTTTCTCGTTAGCAGCCAAAACTTGAGCGCTGAAGGCAAAGAGCAGGAACATTTCCCATCCTCCCACCCCATCCAAGTCCTGAATTACCATTAAGTGAATGTTGCCAAGCCATTCATTGGGGCTAGAAATAATTAAGGAAAACAATTTAATCAATCAAGGTTTTCAGATCTTACAGCCTGTTTTAGGAGTACTTTAAAAGCCATTCTGGGATAAAAGACCTTTTCTGAAGTATATCAAGAACTAGATTACAGAAATCTTTATTGGAGTTGTTCTTGTTACCACTAATTGTACAGTCATGCATATATATATCAGTGAACTCCACGTGCAGAAAACCAAAGCAAATATTGAACCTTCCTTAGTACAAATTCAGAGACCCAGATCCAGTAGGCTTTAATCAAAATTCCAATTAACTTCAAAGAGTTTTACTTGAGGAAAAATTGCAAGCAGAATCTAGTACAGAAAAAGATTGCCTATTTAATTGCTGCTAGCCTGATTAAGCGATTCAGCTTCCAGTTGATACAAGCACTTACATTAACACTAAAAATTTATTAATGGTCATTTATATTCTACAAAGCCTAATCCTGACAAAGATTTTTCCCCCCAGAAGACTTCAGCAAAAATCAGCATAGCTTCAAAACCACCCAGCACATCCCTGAAGAAACGCTGCTTGGTGAAGCTTCAAGAAATGACCTTGCAGCAGAGGACAGCCCTGGCAGGTCCCTAATGTCCCAGAGCCGGCAGTCCTGGGAGCCGGACTGTCGATGCCGGGCGCAAGGTATCTCTGAACCAGGGGGTGAACCCGCCACTCCCACTGCGGTGCTGCGTGTCTGGCTGGCGGTAGATGGCTCTCATCCTGCCGCCTTGCAAGCACAGGTCCGGTTCATTTGCACGCTGCGGTTTCGGCAGGCAACCTCCGAACACATCGCAGGAGTAAAGAGCAGTAAACAGGCACAGTCGGTGCTGCCCTGGGCCCGGGAAGCAGCCCCGTCTGCCCCATGGAAGCATGGAAGACACACGCAGGATGCACCGGGCATCAGGGCAGTTAAGCCTAAGGACACCAGAAAAACTATCCTGTCGGTATGCTCACATCATTAGTATTTTTTATGTTTCTTAAAACGCGTGGAAGGAATGCAGCTGCCCCCTGCTGCCAGTTGGCAGCTCCTCGGCTTATTTGGAGCCCTTGGCACCAGCAGCCAGTGAACAGTGTGTTTAAATCTGTGCAGCTGTGTGTTCCTCACCTGGGTCTGATCTGCTCCCAGCACAAGGATTTCCCCACTCTGGATGGCCAGTGAGCCCCAGCCCAAAGTAGTACTCTGCCTCCTGGTATTACCCAGCAGACACAAGGAAAACAAACGTGGAAGTTCCCCAGCCTTGCCAAAGGAGAGTAGAGGAAAGATCATCTGGCCCAAGCAGAGGACCCCCTGAGAGCTCTGCTTGAGGTCTATCATGAAGAAAAATACTTTCCCTGTGGTTTTGTTTCCATCCGTAACCACTTTTTGCCCAGCACGGGGTTTCTGCACCCCTTATACGGTATATGGCATAGTTGTTAACTGCAGCCTTCCATCCTCTTTAGATGTCAGCAACCAGCACTTCTCTTTAAATGTGGCCATGCCTTGGATACACATCTAAGGCCCCTAGAAGACCATTTTAGTGAGATGGTAAGCCAGAATCCCAGACTGTGTTCCTCTCAGTCCAACACAGCTGGCACTTGTCCTTTGGTCTTAGATCAACCTGGTGGGCAGCTGTTTTCCTCTGAACCTTGTCTCACAGCCAGGTTTGACTGGGAGCTGCCAGGTAGGTGTTTCTTCCCAGACTTCGTTGAAGAGCTCAGCTACTTTCCAGAGCAGGATCAGTGCAAAAAATAGCAGCTACCACTTTTTTGCAAATGCCACCAGAAGAGGGTTTGTTGTTTTCCTGTCTTTTAAATGATAGCTCAGCAATTATTGCACAAACCCAGTAGTGTTGGTGATCAAGGTCCTGTCCCTCCCCTCTCTTCAGAGCTATAAAATCCCACATTCTGGGAAACTGCCTCTGAACACCAGATTATTCTCTTTTTCAAGAGCAAGGGCAATACATACTCACTCACTGAAGCACTTGCTCAATGCAAGACAAATTCAGAGTTCACTGGGCCATGGAGCAGCTATGGCATGGTGCTTTTCCTGGGCAAGATGGGATTTGTGTCCCAACCACAACTCCTGACTATGTGTACATGTCATCCAGTGCTGACTCATGCAAAATTCCTAAACATGTCCTAGTGAAGGTGCTGAAACACTGATTTCTGCTTTCCAAGGTAAACACTTAGCTAGAGATGAGTCTTCCTTCTCTCTGGGCCACTTTGACTGTCACAACAAGAGTAAACCTTGCTGGTTTGGTACATAAAACACACACTTAAGATAAATTCCTCTACAGGAAGATGTAGTAGGATTTTCATTGCCCTGAAGCCTAGATTAGAAGTGTGGGTGGGCAAGAGAAAATAAGTGCTTTTGTGGTTTGTTTTCTTTAAAAATATTTTTGTGGTTTCAATGAAATTGAGTTTTGTTGTTTCAGTTAATTTGAGTTTTATTGCTTTAGTGAAAGCCTGCCCATCTGTGGACATATATGTCTTTGAAAGACCTTGGCTCCCACATGCTTATGGAAACTTCTTCAGCTGTTCACAGCTTAAAACTTCCAAAGACTCCCACTCTCATATATGATCTTCTCCTGGCACCACCTGTTTGTAGAGCATTCAATCCTAAAAATGTTTATTTTCACGGAGGTCGATTTGCATGTGAGACATTGTATGTCCCCTGCTCCTTTCTTTGTGAAGGGCCAGAGTGGCAGTGCTTCCTTCACCTCTGAAGCACTCTGAAAAACTTGAAAGATTTCAAAACCAGCTATGGGACTAGAGCCTGTTTCACACCTAGCTGAGGGCTCAGCATCTGTGCAGTCATGACATGACTGGTATTTGTGGCCAGATCTGTGGCTTTGGTGCCAAAAGTAGGCTCCCAGCCTTCATGCCAGGACATGTCTGGGTTATGCCCTTGGGATGCTGGCCCTGGGAGATGCTCTCTATGCATGTTATAGACCTACCGTATTAAACCATGCTCTGCTGTGCCATGATGTGTGGGATAATGCAGATTGGGCTGCTGGAAAGAGTGTGTTACATTTCCTCCAGGCTGAGGAGAATGCTTAGCTCAGACCCTCCATTTCTGGGTAAGGGCTCTGACCCCACGGCTGCTATTTACACACATGCTGCATTCTGTGACAGCACCTTTAAAGAGGCCTTTGCTCTGGTGGGTGCCTGACCTGAGATCATGACAGAAAAGGTAAAGTGAGAAGGAAGAATGCAGAGCCCTGACTCCTAAACTCCAGGAAGAGACTGAACTCCCCACATTTGCACGCTGCGGTTTCAAGACAACTCCCTGCTGCCTCAAGGCAGGTCCCTGCCCTGGGTGATGGTTTGTCCTATGGGATGTCTCCTTACATCAGCAGAAGCCAGAAATAAAGACGCAGTCCTGAGAGGCACTTCAGTGTCTTGCTCTCTGGATCTCAGAAGGCAGTTGCTGGGACCAGCATGAAGCTTGCTCTTTGTGTGGAATATTTGCTCTCCTTGACAGTGTCCTATGTAAAAACCAACCACCAACTGGTTTCATCCTGAGGGAATGTCCTTTGGTACCTTTGGAAGCCATTCCTGATCGTCCTTCCTGACCACTGTTCTCACAAAACAAACAGAGCCAAGCTTCTGAAAGATGGGAGTTCATGACTCCTCTCCCAGGTGGGTCCTGGTGGTGCACCATGAACAAGCCCATGAGTCCCAGCAGAAGGGTGCAAATTGCAACAATGTACCGTGTTTGTCCTGTCCTTTGGAAGCACCATCTCCAAAAGGGATATGGAAAAAGGAATTAATTCTCATTTGTTACTCAAATACTCTTGACTTCTTTTGTGTATTTGGGTTTATGTATTTGGGCTCAGCAAAAAGCTGCTCCTCATCGTGTTCACAAAACAGGGCTATTATTATCTGATGCCTGACAGCAGGGCTGTGAGGATCAAATAAGTAATTTTTTGAGCACTGGGAAAGAGATGAAAATCATTAGAGAGTAACGAAGTGCCCTACCAAGTGCCTTTGCCTGATTTCCCTGCACACAGCAGCATCCATGTGGGCTCTGAGCTGCACCTGTTCATTAGGTGGCACTACAGGCCCAAGATTCCACGAGCCAGAGCGGTCTCCAGAGGGCTCCGCTGTGTCTGGACAGGCGTTTGTAGGCTTGGACATTTCACAGCCCTATTGGCATGTATTTTTTCCAGGGGAAACATGCTGTCCTGACAAATAGTGGAAGAGCACAGGCTTGATATTACAAGTGCAAAGCACAGCATTTGAGACTTCTGATTCAGTAGTCAGGGAGTGAAGTCTCCAAAAACTGCAGGGGGAGACTGTTATTGCTTGGGGTAAGTCCCATACCTGGTACCTCCAGCCCACCCTGCTCACCCTGGTTGCACCAAGGCAGAGCAAAGGGGCTGCTGCTTTTCTCTGAACTGGGAGACAATGCAGTCAGCCCTCTCAAAGACCTCATCCACTCTCCATTGGCCTGTAGAGAGGCCTCCAAGATGATCCAGAAACACATGATCTTCAAGGAGAGGGCAATATATGCCACTGTACCTGCTCCTTTTGCCTCTGCTGCAGCGCTGGCAGCTGGTGCCTGGCACCTGCCCCAGGGCCCGGAGCCTCCTGTGCTTTTTTTGAGTAAGAGATACACAACACACCTCAGGTTGTGCCTTTTCCACTGAAACAGCCTAAGGTGGACTCAGGGAAAGTGCCTGCGTTCTCTTACAACCCTTCTAGCCACCTTCTTCCTCACCTTGATTTCCTTGGCATTTCCCTGGTTAAATGTTTACACAAGTTTTCAAAGCAAGGGAGTGTGCAGGCAAGACCTGGGAGTGCTTCCCTTGAACACCTTGAGGTGTTTTAACTCCCTCCTCCCATGCTGCCAGTTTTTCCTGGCCTGGCACAGTCCTGGCTCTGTTAAGGCACACCTGACTTGGCTGACAACTGACACAGCTGTTCCCATCCTGGCACTCCACTAGACCTGAGCCTGGGCTCCTCCATTCCAGCTGGCAGCTTAGTCATTCTCTAACCATGGGTCAGTAACCTGCTGTCTACTCAGTGCCCCTCTGTCTGAAGCTGAAAGATAAATGCCCTTGAAATCTGAAGTAACCACGATAATTTCATTTTGAACAGGAAAATGGGTTGTTTTCTCCCCTTATCTAATTGATTAGGAATGTCAAATATTCTTTTCTGTACTCTGTGCATGCCTCTTACTTATGTAGGAAGCAGCTGGTCTGGCGAATGAGCCAAACACTTTTTTTAACTAGAAAAAATTGAGCTTTCTTTCGGGACTTGGGGGGCTGTCACTGTATTTCATCCTGAGTTGACAGATAGAATCCATCTCTCTGCTTTTCCTTCTTTGCCCTGACATGTCTCTGGGAAATGCCTGCCATGTCCTTCCTTCAAAGAAAACTGCAGGTGTCTGAGAGAATGGGGGTGAGGAGAGGTCGCTGGATCAGTCAGGCCAACAGGATGTTCACAGCCCTCTCATGTCTGGGCACCTGATTGACATCAGAAAAAAATCTTGACTTTTGTCTGTGTGGATTTCTACTTCTATTTTTGCACACTGCTGAGCAGTACTACATGCAGCAGTTACTATCTAGAAGATATTAGCTCTGCATCCACGTGACTTTCTAATTCTTTCTGTAATGGGCTTAAAATGGAGTGTACATTCCCATTTTTCTCAGTAGAGAGTTATGCTTCCCATCTGAAATTATTCAGCCTGACACTGAATTTCAGAAAAACCTTTCTTAGGAAGAGCCTGAAACTGCAGCATAGGTAGATTCGTTTTGGAGGAAAACTGTTGCTTCAGCAAGATTGACAAGTACAGCAGCATCTACTTCCAAAACCCAATAGAAATTGGTTCTTGGTACAGTTTGGCCAAATGGGTGATTCAACCCCTTAAAAGATGTGGGACTCCGTAAGATCACTACTCATTGTAACCCCTGGAAGTTCATGTCAAGAGAGTTGCCAATGAATAGTATTATTTTGTAGGATAACTTGTAAAAAATAAAGGAAAAATAGATAATCAGTGTCACAAATGTCACCATAAAGTTGTCACTATGCATGTACCTCATCCCAAAGCAGACTGCTGCAGCTCGTCATGACCATAGCCAGTGATTTTCATAGAATCCTAGAACAGTTTGCTTTGGAAGGGACCTTTAAAGATCATCTAGTCCAACCTCCTTGCAATGAGCAGAGACATCTTCAACTAAATTTACCTGCTCAGAGATCTGTCCAAGCTAACCATGAATGTTTCCAAGGTAATGTCATTTACCACCTCGCTAAACAACTTTTGCCAGTGTTTCACCACCTCATAAAACCTTCTATCTAATCTAAATCTATCCTCTTTTAGTGCTGGGAGTTGGTAGTTTGTTATGAGGGGATGTACAAAAGATGTGCTAATGAAAACATTAAGAAGTAATTTTATCTCCATGATCTCCAGTAACATCTCTGTTTGCCAAAGGAGAGAGGAGCAGTGGGTCATGCACTGGTGGATAACTGAACTACTGAGGTTAGCATCATTTGCAGGAAGTTTATACCTGAGTGAAGGGAGCAGGGAGTTACCAAACAGATGGGATAGTGTCCTACATCTCCTTTTATAAATGTTCACCTGACTACTCAGCATTCAGCCATGGCAGGTGTTGCCACCATTGCTTCCCACTTCCCGTGATACAGATGAACTTGGCAGGTCTTCATCACGCATCCCAGATGTCACCCCAAATGTGTACCTGGTGCAAGTGGGGGACAAAATAGAGCTAGGGATGGACTCTCCCAGTCAAAATAGCACATATTCTCTGTGACAGGTTGCTATGGGAAGTGATCATTCTGATAGTCACCTTGAAAATACCTCAGTTTGTTGAGTTCTCATAGCACTGACCCAGCCCTGAACAGGCTCACACGAGGTGCCCTGACCAGAAACCCCCACCACTTATTTTCACAGGCCTCCAAGTCTGAGTCCTCCAGAACATTAAAAATGGTTTAAGGAGCACGTACACAGCCTGACCTGAATATACTCCTTTTGTATTGTTGTTGTCTGGTGCTTTCAAGTGCCATTGTGAATCCAAATATGGATTCAAGGTTGTTATCAGGGCTGTGGTCAGAATGACACTCTTAAAGCTGAATATTCCTCAGTAACTGAGCTGCTGGATGCTGCTTGATGATCTTGTAAGGATCAGGGAGCTGAAAAAGCTTGATTTCACCTGGTCTGGCAGAAAACACTGGGATTTGTTTAATCAGCTAGCCAAACAACCTTCAGCATCTGCTCCCTTAACATAAGAACAAACATTTGCTGGATAAAAGTTTCCACCAAGGTCTCACCAGCATGAGGGAGGTCTGCCAGCAATGCTGCTCTTTGTCACTGAGATCCTGTCCAGGGGCCGCCCTGGACACAGGGGCAAATATGGACAACTTGGTTGTTCCCACCAGGCATGAGGATTCCTGTATCTAACAGTAATTTGGCCTAAGTGTTTGGATTTGTTTTTTCCAGGTTTCTACTTGTATTATCAGGAGCTGGCAAATTGCTAAACATTTAGCAACTGATAAAAACAAGTGCCATGCCAGATCCAGAGAAAACCCCACACTCAGATGCGAGTTGCTAGCCCCAGCAACACTTTCCTATGTGTTTTGAGGTCTCTGAAGGGCATATTCTTTGACAGCACTGTTTCAGGACAAGGCATACTCTGCATGTTGAGCAAGATGGATTTTGCTGAGACAGTGGTTCCCATGATCAAGTTTAAGCAATAACTGTAGCTGTTAAATAAATCAAGAGAGGAGCTGTGTTCCTGGACTTGCTGTTGCTTGTCATACACTGGTACATTGTTCTCCTGAGGTGGGATTCACTGTTCTTGGCATTTGCCAGCTAAAAATTAAGCACCTTAAATTGAGCTGAGTGCAAGTGAAGCAGTCAAACACCAACAACCCTTGTCTCCTTCTCTAGACAAAAGAGAGCATTGAGCATTGCAATGGCATGATTAATCCCAAACTTAAAAAATTTAAGCCAGGGAATCAAGTTCTTTTTCTGAACATGCCCATCTCACGCTGTAGATTATTGAGGGAGACAGCTGGCTGAGACTTCAGAGCCAGTGTTTAGACATCTGTTGTAAGGTGAATCCCACTGGTGTCCACCACAGAGATTTGGGAATGCATGGAGGGCACAGCAAACATAGGGGCAGTACAAACACTCAGATTTCTGCAGGGCTGCCTGCTAGGTTCTAGCTCTACCCCAATTTCCTTCCTAACTCCCACTAATCCATCTCCAGCACCTCTTTGACATGGTTAACTTTATTCAGAAACCATCTTTCACTGACCAAGAGGTTGGTGAGTAACATCACTCTGACTGCTGATGTGACTGACCACATGTGCCCTGGTAGCAGGGGATAGGCTCATCTTCCAATGGGAGAAGAACAGACCAAAACAGTGTGAAGGAGATCTCACCTTCACAAAGCATTTGTTTTTTCCCAGAACACAAAACCTTACTCAGAGGCAGGAATTGACATTTGAGCCCAGACAATGCAGGTAGGTGGGACCTTGGATCTGGCTTTTCTGGATCTCCTCAGTAACATCAGTGTGCAAAGTCAATGCTTGAAACAAATGTGTTTGCTCAACTTCGGACATCAGTGGGCAAGTACACCAAATACCTACTAGACCTACCACCTGCTGCTCCACTTCTGCATCTGTCCCTCTTGCCTTGTGCCAGGACAAGGCTGGCCAGTTGAGCGAGCTGTTGATTGATCTTTGAGCTACTGGGTCCATTTTGCCCAGCAGCCTGTGTCCTCATGTAAGAAAGTAGAAATCTGAGGAGACACATATACAGCTGAAGTGATGTCATTTTGTGTACAAAGGTCTCAGTTTGGTTTAATGGACAACTCCTTTTTTTCTTGCACCTGTTATTCAATCAGCAATCCCAACAATCCTCAGACAAAAGAGATATGGATCTGATCAGCCCCTTGGAGACTGTTGATTGAGACTGCCAACAGATGAGAGGCATGGTATCTCAGATGTTAAATTTTTCAGGAAAGACATTAGAATAAACAAAACTAGTTTTACTTGGATTCCTCTGCAACACAGACATTTAAATACAGTTGGGTGCCAGTTACACTGTCATTGGGAAGAGAAATCCTGAAGGAAAAAAACTGACCACAAGCCAAATGAGAACTGAAGAGCCAAGGTGCAAGTAACAAGGGTTCCCCTCATCCCAGTCTGGAAACCTGGACAGAAATGTCATGAAGCCATTCATGCCCTGTGTAATGTATATTGTTCTCTTATTCTGTTATATTCAATCTGGCAATAAATCAGTGTGTGTGATATGGCTGCTGTGATTAGTTTGTCTGGATGCCTTCATAGCCTGAGTATGGTTACATGGCAGTGGTTTGGGATGGCTATCTAGCTTACCTGGAGGAGATGTTATCCTGCAAAGTGGTGGGAGAGGTCAGGAGATGTGCTCAAGGGCCTGCTGCTCCCCATGAGAAAGCTGAGGGAAAGGCAAGCAGCCCAACCACAGAGCCCTCACTCCTCCGCAGTACTGGGAATGGGCAATCCATGGCAGTGGGGATGAGCAGCAGCTCTGAAGTGCTGATGCTCCCGGGAGCCATTCGTGCTTACCGACCCCCACACAACAGGGGAGAAAAACAAAAACTGGCCCAGGAGGACCTCGTTGTGAGAAGGAAGTATTATTTAACATGCATTGTATTGGGAAAGAAAAACAAGGGTCCTGGCACTGAGCCAGGTCCAATGGCCTCTTTTTTTTTTTTTTTCTCTTTACTTCTGGGCAATTGTTCTAGTGAGGAAATTTTTTTTTTTGGTTGTTTTTTTGCTTTGTTTTGTTTTCTTTGGTGTTTTTGGAGTTGACAATGCATGGGGTAATTACTTGGTGCTTTTCCTGTGTTTTGGCACAGAGACTGCCCAAATACTTGGCTGTGTTTCCTGTGGCAGAGACACTACTGACACGTCCACTGGCACCAGTACCAGCACCGGTCCGTGGGTTGCATCATCAGTTAAACAGGGGCTTCTCAACTGCCCCAGAGCTGGGGGGCAGGAGGGAAAGGCAGAAGTGTGGGCAGAGAGGTGAGTCAGTGTGGAAAGGCAGCACACATTTCTGCAGGGTGACTCACCAGCCCTTAGAAAGAAAAAAAAATAATAAAAAAAATTCCAGCCGAATTCTTTCAGGGAGGTAAACAAGGTCACACAGCGCAGCGAGATCCTGTTTACCTGAGACAGGACGTCGCTGCAGAGCCTGTGCTGGAAGCAGGGATATGTTGACATGACCGAGGGTGGCCAATGCAGGGAAATGGGGCTGGGGAAAGCTCTCAGCCTGAGGACCCTAACTTCACCACAGCAAGGAGGGGGTGAAACCCTGCACTGAGGTGGATGCTCTGCTCTGTAGAGGCTCTCCCTGACACCCTGTGGCTCTGCCAGTAGGGAGAGCAGGAGAAAAGGGACCACTGGGGGGTGATGACAGGGCTGTGCTGGCACTCGATGCTCACCTCCAGCCCTTGCCATGCTGGTGGCCTTGGAAGATCTGACCCACTGCTGCCCACTTGCCTGTATCCCATCATGAGTGAGTGCTTTCCTCAAGGCTCCACTGGGAAGTCCCGGTGGCCACACAGTTAATTAGAGCCCATTCCAGACGCTGACTGAGTGTTTTTTCCTGATAACAAGATGTGTGTGAGTGTATGTCGCTTGTCGCTTGGGTGAATATCCTGTTCTTGCGACGGGCCAGGGAAGTGGGAGGCAGCCGAGGGGACAGACTGGGACTGGACACAGATCAGTGTGCCGGGATTTCACATTCCTGGCATTCCTGTCTTGGCCTGCAACTTCAAAACAGCCCAGTGGGAAGAACAGGGCACCCACTGGATGAGAAAGTCCAGATCTCTTTCCCACTGGAATGTGTGCATAGGGAGGACAGGTGTACACAGGAGCAGAATTTACCCTGGTGTGAGCACTTGAATTCAGCTCACAATAAACGTATTTCTGTTGCTCCTTCCTCTTCCACAATCTCCAATTCATCAGCCAGACTGCACTTCTCACTGTATCCAGACAAGTGAAGGATGCTTGGCATTTCCTCTACTCCCAAGTGGCAGTTGGGAACCATCATGGTGATGCAGGACACCACTCTCTTTTCTCTCAGCAATACTTCAGCTCTTGGGGGTGCAGGAAAACCCGCAGAGCCCTGCTTCATTCCCAAAGAAAGCACAAAGCCCAAGAGTGCCCCTTCATTGGCTGCCTCGACCTGCTCCCAGCTCCTTCACCCTTGAAGAGGTGAGCCAGGATCAGCAATTCAGATATTCCTAGACCACTTTTCTTTCTTTCTTGTTTTGTTGGGGTTTTTTTCCCTTTTTCACTGACACACCAAACCAAACAAGGCTAATGCTGACCTTCGGCCAAAGCTCTGTCATAATGGTTTTGTCCCACAGTCAAATCACTATCCTCGGGTCTTGCACAACCAGGTACTTGGAAAAAAGAGAGTTTTCTTCCTTTAAAGCAAACTCCTGTTCCACCTACTCAAGCTTCCCACTTTCCCCTTTCACAGCCTTCTGTGGTTTGGTACCTTACTCAATGAAACAGGCACATGTCATAGTCCCAGTGACTACTGAAAAAGAAGAAGGAGACATCCTGGCTCCCATCACCATCTGCACACACATGTGTGGTTGGAAGGGGAAGGGACCCCAGGGAGGACAGAGGACAGTGCCTTTGATCACATGCAGAACACTGGTTTTGAGGAATTGAAAGCATGTTATGTCTGCAAGATTGTAAAAAAATAACCCCCAAAGATGCTTCTACATTTTAGGAAGTGGCCGGCACAGCCATTCTTAGGCCTGGACAGGCTTTAGGGAAGCTCTTGAGGGAGTCCTGGTGACAGACCTCCCTGTAGCCATCAGGAAGGAAACTTGCCATGTGCAGTTTCCATACCCATGGTTGGGCATGCAGCAAGGGTCTCAGCCTCATCCCAGCTCCTGGTGCCTTTGCCCTGGCACTGGTCAGGTGAGGAGCTGGCACAGTTTGGGATTTGCTTGCCCACTGGGGGTGGACACTTGCCACAAGCACTGTGATTTTGGCAGGTCTGTATGTTTCTTTACTGCATTGCTGGTGGGGGAATCCCTGCAATACCAGCTCAGAGTATCTGTAGGACTGCAGTCAGCACCAACTAAGATACTTTTGCTCAGCAGGGAGGCAGGTCCTTGCTGTCTCAGGGACTGTTTCTGTAGGGAAGAACTGCTGTGCATCAATCCCAATTTCTTTCCAGCGTGGAAGGCCTTCTTAGCTCTCCCTGGGAGGGGACTAAGCCATGCTGCAGAGCAGAGCTGAGCTGAGTGCAGGACAAGGCAAAGGGGGCTTCTGCACTTTGAACTCAGCCACCGAGGCTGCACAGAGGGTCCCTTCAGAGCAGTTTATTCCTAAATTCATTGTATTCAACCTCTTTGAAAAATGTCTTTCACACCTGCAGCTGCGGAGAGGCCTGTTATTGGGGAAAGGCAGGAAGATTTTGGACAACATGCTGACAAATGCCTTAAAAACATGTTTGGGTCTGTAGGAGTAAGGGTGTCAAGATCTGACACTTGCTGGCAAAGTCAGTCCCATGCTGAGATTTCTTGGCAAGGGGCGTGCATGTGTCCTATACTGCCCAGAGAAAAGGTCCAAAGATCAGGAGCTTAATCAGAAGCACAAAAGCTCCAGTCACTCAGCGATTTCAGCCCAGCTCAGAGCTCCCAAGCAATCCAGCTTCTTGGGAATAGGGAAAACCCCAGCAGGGATTCGCTGGACATTTAGAGGATTACAGTCTGAATGACTAAACCTGTTAGGTCACTCAAATGGTCTGCTTCCTTTTATGGTCAAAATCAAGTGTCAGAAACACTGATTTCCTCTTTCCTTAGAACTGGATTTTCTCAGTACCACAAATCAGAGGATGCAATGCTAAAATTAAGTGTCTGAAAGCACATGAATAATGTTGCAATCTTGCTGTCTTGCCTACTGGTCTGTGTAATGCATGAGTTAGGTAACAAACAATAGAGGTTGGAAATAGCCAGGACTGAGATTTCCTCTTTCAGTTGCAGAATTGTTTCCTTGACTAGTGCGTGCATAAGCCAGGTGGCAAAATGCTTGCCGCAACCAAGTTTCCTGGCAGGCAGGAGGGGTCTCTGGGTGAGGGGTGGAAAGGAGTGAAAGAAAAAGTTCCCAAAAAGCAAGTCCTTCCTTTCGGCTTTACCTTCATGCTCCAACTCCTTTACAAGTTCACTGTGTCTCTCTGTAACTGGTTCTGGCAGCTCCTCACAAATATCTCAGGTCCTTTCCAAACCTGTGGATGGGAACTCTCGGCATCCCATACCAGTGATGGAGAGCTGAGATGCAGATGGCCATATCCAAGGACCTCTGCTAACTTCCAAAACCTGGCATTGTGACCTCTCCCATGGAGTGACACGTACCCCAGGGAGCCAGGTCCTATCAGTACTGGTGAGCAGCAGTCCTTGTTGCTCTCCCCAGTTCAAACACTGCAGTGACCACCTCTCTTAGCCTGCAGAAGTGCCAGGTGGAACCTGCTCTGGCTGAGCGCAGGCATCCAGGTCCTTGTTTCCCTCCACTCCAGTTCCATAAGGACTGATCACATCTGAAGTTTAAGACCCACTTGCCTTACTCACAGCTCACACTTGTGACACTTTAGGTTTGTAACCACACGTGTTCCAAATGCCAGGGACACTGCCAGCAGCGATGATATCCTTCCCCATCTGCACCACAGCACAGACAATGCATCACAGGGGGCACAGCAGCACTGTGCCAGCTCCCAAAGTTTCCTGCCCAAGGGCCTCCATTTCCCAGATGGGTGTGCAATATGCACCCAGATTCCTTGGAGGATTTTTTAATCCAAGCTGAAAAATATTCACATTTTCCAGATTGGGAAAAAAAAAAAATCCCCTGTTGCTGGTTGTCCTTCTTCAGGGATTAATGGTATCTGGCATCTGGAAGTCTCCGAGCACCCAAAGCTTCTCCTACACCCTTCCAGCCAACCCTGGTCTTCCCCCAAAAAGAGAAGCAGCGCCTTAACCCAAACCACTCCAATCAGCTAACCTCTTGTTTGGAAAAGAACACACAGGATGAACTTGCAATTAAATATTCCACTTTCTAGGTCAGAGCAAAGAGGGAAGGGAACAGGGTTTAGTCCTGGATTAGGGGGTTGCACCTGGCTTATCATCTGTGTTCAAAATGGGAAACTGGAGCAGATTTTGTGTCCCACATGGCAACAGCATCTAGCTGCTCCTTCCTGGCCATGAGCTTTGAAAACATCTAGAAGACCTGAGTAAATAAATAAGTACAATAGGTCACAGCATACCCAGTGGGACTATCCATGGAAAAGGGAAAATCTGTATCATGGGGAAAAAACTGCAGATCCCGTTCAGCTGCTTCTTTCTGTTTCATTTAACACACTTAAAAGTGGCCATGCTGGGAAAATACTTTATTTAATTACTGGGATGTTCACACCTGCCTCAGTGAAGCAAGGAGACCCTCAACCCAGCCAAAGCTGGATGCAAAGAACACCCATTTCAGCCATCTGACTGCATCTCACTGCAGCTGGAGAGATGCTCTGATGTGTAAAGCATCCCCCATCCCTCCCAGGGGACAACCTGCACCACTGGCTGTCACCTCGCTGCAGCAGGCACTGGTCCTGCCCTTCACAGACCAAGAGCCTGAATTTGTGCATCCTTCTGGGAGGGAGCTGCACCTCATCCAGCACGGGATGCTGGAAAGCAGGGTCCCCTCTGAGTGAGAAGTGTGTCCTGCTTCTCTCCACTGGCCAGAACTGTCTCAAACTTTCCAGGGCAAGGCTATGCTGTGATTGTGGTGTTTTGTCCACGGCTACCAGGTTTATGGGACACCAGGGGGACCCCCTTTTCCTCCCATCCCCCTCCCAGTGCAAGCATTTTATTTTTCTTCTTAATTAGTGGAAAAAATTCCTGAACCTGTCAGAGGGAAGGAAGGTCTTTTCCCTCTCTCTCACTCTCTCTCTCTCTGTCTCTCCTGCATCAATTACTGAAATACAAACAATATCCATTGTCACAGTGAAACATTTTTTCCACCTAAATAACACCCCTGCAGATTTTAAAGGCACAGGTCATTTTGCACAGCCCCTCAGCGTGAGAGATGCCCAGGAGGCATTGCAGGCACCCTGCAGAAATGCAGGCACTTCCCAGAACGTTTCCACACAGGTATCAAGCCAGTGTGTGCAGCTTTGTGGCAAAACCCCCTGCCCTCCTTTCTGGGAGAAGCTAACACACCAGCATACCCAAATGTCAGCTCTCCTGAGCACCCTCCCAACCTGCTGATATCCGTGAAGCCTGCTGACATTCCCACCCAAGGCCTGGGGAGTCCTGAAATCCCCTCTGTGGGGGGGACACAGGTGTGAGGAAGGATTTCTTTCTAGGAGCACACTTTGGTTCAGTCATCAGCACTTTTCCTGTGCTGACTTAATTCACTTTTGTCTCTGATGTTGTTGCTCACAGCTGAAGAGACCAACAGTAGCTGACACCGTCTCCTTTGCTGTTCCCTGGGTCTGCACTGAGATTCCTGCTGAAAAAACATTTGTTTTCATGCAGAAAACAGCCAAGCAGGGCCTGGGTTTGGGGACCAGAGCCTGCCTTCACTGACTGCATTGGTCAGCTTTGGCCAGAGCCAAAGGTCAGGACATATGGGAACTTGGGAGTTTCCAAAGCTGCTGAGACAAGACCTATGGCCAAGCTGCTTGCCTGGTGTTTCTGCACCATCCATTGAATTTTTGCAGCATGTACAAAAAAAAAATTCACAGCAAACACTTTGAAAAGTGCATTGACTGTCAAACCACAAAACTCCCTGCTGCCTAGATCCCTGCTATGTTTGGGTTGCTGCTTAATACCTTGCAAACAGCTTTACTGTGATAGCAATGAAAGAGTAATAAAAAAGAGGGGTTTTTTTCCCTTGAGGCTGCCTTTACTCCAGACTTTGGCGTGAATCCAAGGCAGTCCATCTTGCCAGAGTCCTATCTGGAATCTCCCTGACTGAGGGAGGAAAAATAGCAGGTGAGCCCTGCCATAATTTTATATTTTGGTATCTTTACTCTCCTGGCTCCTCTGCTAGGAGCTTCATGGACCCAGTGCTGTGCCTGTTAACTCCTTGTGTGAACCTGGCGTCTGCACTCCCTGCAGGGAGGCCACAGCATTTGGGGTTACTTCCTGTTCCTCTTAGCACTCAGTTTCTGTGGGGCTCTGCCCTGTGACAAAATGCACAAACAGCTGAGGCTTCCTGGCTTCCTTGCAGTGTCTTTTAAGATGGGAAATTCCCAAGCCTGCAACAAGTTCACTTGGTCACGGGCAGATCATGGATCAGGGAAGGGCAGCACCCTTTGGTCACAGGCTGTCTGAAGGCAAGTAAGGAACAGCTGCATGCTCAGGCAACAAGTTTTTGTTGTGGGAATTTTTCCTAAGTAGTTTTCAATTCTTCATATTTTCCTCCTTCTTTGTACCCTGCTTTTCCCTTGGCATAGCTGGCTTCTCCATCCCTGGGGCCCACCAGATTTTGGTGCATGGACAATGAGATGAGGCCACACTCCAACGCATTCCTATCCCATCCTGGGATAAAGAGGGAAAGCACTGGTTTCCATTTAGCTGTCTCCAGCCTGGTCTGGATTGTGGGCAGGTCAGGCAGCAGGACATGCTGGCTGTCATGGTGGTGGCACAGCTTATGCCAGGAAGGCACAGCTGAGCACAGGGAGGAGAATGCCTGCATGGGCTTTGTGCCACATGGCTGGGCTGGAGAAGGCTCTTCCTTCGAGCCACACACAGGTGTGGGGAGAGTTTGTTTGTATTCCTGAGTACCAATAAAATAAGCAGTGAAGGGTTTTCCCAGGCCTGTTTTGCAAACTGATTTTTCTCTTCATTTACCCATGAAACAGATTTTGTGTTTCAAACTGTCAGTGCTAAAACCCAGGAAGTTTGGCTCAGGAACACAGGGGTTTGCTTCTTGTGCCTGAATAGCCCACTGCCTTGCTCTCCCCTATGTGTGCTAATTCCAGGAGCTGTGCTATCATGGAAGGATCTATTGCTGCATCCTCTCTTAACTGTCTGGAAGGCTGGATGTGTTTCCCCCAGCAAAAGACGGACCTCCTGTTGAATGACATATCCCGAGACTGGGCCTTTAGGTAAAGTAGCAGTTGAGCAATTAAACCAGGGACAGTTGCCAAAACTCCCCAGCACCTCTGAGATAACCTGTAGCAGTGGGCTCACCAAGCTGCAGAAGACAGTTTCCAGCAGCATGGTGCCAGGATTTGTTTTCCTCAGCCTGGCTTTGTGGGGTGGATGTAAACAACCTCCTCCAGCCTTAAGAAGTGACACAGGTCCCTCCTTGCTGTGCTCCACACTGAGCTGTGCTGAATGCACACCAAGGTGCTGTGGTGAGCAAGCAGCATCTGAGCAAGCCCCTGGACAAGTAGCTGCTGCACATGGGTGCCAGGAACTGGGAGTGGGTGGCTCCAGGTGCCAGGGCTTGCAGCCTTTCAGCACCAGTTCATTCCAAGCTGTTAAAAGCAGAGACTGCACTTGCAAATGGGGTTGCCTAGGGACCTCCATGGACAGACAGTGTGCTGGACCCTGGGACACCAAGTCCTTCCTCCCAGTCCCCAGTCCAGGATGATGCTTCCATGCTTCCTGTGCCTTGTACCCCTCTTTGCACTCTTTTCTTCTCAAAGTCCCTGCTGACAGGCCCTCAAGCCCAAAGAAGTCTCATGCCAAAAATATTTTCCCTGAATTCCCCTCTGGAAATCAAAGTGGGGATCGTGATTTTGCCTGTGTTTTCATTCTTGAGGGCAGACAAAGTTCATCATTTGGAGGATGAGAGAAAACAGGTCGTCACCCCAAAATGAACTATGTCCAGCAAGGTGCACACCTGTGAGCATCAAGCTTGTCCTTTAAGGACACCCTGGATGACTCCTACACACTAATGTCCCCAGGTTCACCACTGCAGCACAAGTCTCCACATGGGTCTGCATTCCTCACAGCTGAGCCATGGACTGAGGGTGCTGTGCATGTGCTGGGGGGGTGCCAAAATTGAGGCAGAGGGCAGGACCTGCCTTTGCTCCCCACAGCATGGCACCCAAATGCCAAGATGTATGATAACTCCCTTGCTGGGAGGAAAGGGAAATGCAATGGCCTTTCTGACCAAGGGAAGGACTGCTGTTGTCTACACAATGTGACTAAGGAGGGAAGGGGCCAACTGTTTGTACAGCTTTGGGAAGTGTAAACAGTGGTGACTGTCCCAAGCCCTTCAAAGCAGAGAAATCCGGACATGGGATGAAAGCACAGGGAAATTCTTGCTAGGTGTCCTAGCAGAGCATCTAAGGAGAAGGGGACCTCTTCAAGACAAAAATCCCAGCGACTGAGTCATTTCAAACTAGCCCAAGCAAGGAAGGAGGAGCACAGCACGGCTGTCCATGGGCAGGGGTGTGTGTAGGCTATCAGGACTTTCCCAGCTTTGGTTGCTTCTCTCTGCAATCTCAGAACAAGTGTCCTGAAAAGGAAACTGGAGGTCCTGGAAATCCTGCTGTGCCCTGCAGTGAGCTGGTTTGGCCTCTGCTTTCTATTCAGCTCACAAAAGAAAGAGAAAATGCTGTTCAAGAGGTGATTTTCTTTTTTCTTTCTTTTTTTTTTTTTTAACAACTTTAAATACAGTACTGAGTATAAATTAATCTTACATTTTAAAAAAAAGGCAAATAAAATAAAATAAAAATAAAACAGAACCTCGTCATATTTACAAACCAAAAGAAACAGATTTTGGAACAGGGTAAGAAAGTGTCTTAAGACTTGAGGACTTGGGGCTGGAGGGA
The DNA here is from genome assembly GCA_013397195.1 of Hylia prasina. NCBI lineage: Eukaryota > Metazoa > Chordata > Aves > Passeriformes > Sylviidae > Hylia > Hylia prasina. Next base: position 189,577 of record VYXD01004735.1, on the reverse strand, counting down.
GGGAGCAATGTGCTGCCTTGGCAGTGGTACGAGAAGTGCTCTGGGCTTGCAGGAGGTGAGGACTGGGTCCCTCCATGACTTTTAACAGCTCCCAGGCTGTGGCTTTGGCTACTTTCCCCATCTCCCTGCAGAGCTTTTCCCCCCAACAGGGGTGTGTGTGCGAGGGGAGAAGTGCCATGTGATTGCTCTGGGCAGGCATTTTCTCATGTGTGCAGCACCCAGCACAGCACAATCCAAGACCCTGACTCCAAGGTGATGCTGGGAATTCCCATAATATATAACCATTCTGCTAGTAGTTACTATTAGCTGTGTAAAACTAGCCCTTGCCCACACAGTCCTCCTCTCTCCTCTAAGACAGGCAGTGGCCCGGGAGGGACTCTATAACTGACCCTCCAGTTGTTCTCTGAGTCCTCCTCACTTAGAAGACCTCGTTTCTGTCTCAGACAGCTGCTGCCAACTTGTGAAGACCATCCTCATTTCCTTCTCTATACCTGCACAGAGCTGTCCACATAATGGGTCAACTTCCAAGCTAAGCGGGTTGGGAATATTTAATAGGTAAAGATCAAGAAGGAATTTGAGATGGAAAATGTGAGGAAAATTATGAGAGATGTGGGAACATTGCTAGGGAAAGATTAGTGGAGACATACTATGCAGGACATCCAGGAAGGTATTAAAAACCTCATGGGAATGACATGATTCTGCTTTCAAAACCACAGAGCAGGCAAGGACAGCTCACCGAGATTAAGTCATGCTTCTAAGTTTGGCTGTCCTTGGTCTTGTTGTGGTGCCACTTCAGCTCCTGCAAGGAAGTTGTGCTGAGAGGGGATTGGTGCAGAGTGAGAGAAAAGGGTAACAAGAAAGAGACAGATCAGATGATGCCTCTGCCTGCCCTGTCCCCAGCCTTGCAGGGATGTTGCAGTAACAGTGTGCTTTTCTGCCAGCCCAGGGAAGCTGATGCATGCATGTGCCTCTGAGTTTCCTGCCACTGGGGAATGAAATCCATTTAAGAACATATATATATATATATATTTATATATGCATGTATAAATACACATACATACGCACACACATGCACATGTGTGTATATATATATACACATATATACACACACACTTATACACACGCACACATCCAGAGTGAATTTAAAAAATAATTTGAGTCCGAGCCTGGAAAGTTGAATTCTCCACCAGCGTGTGCAAAGATTGCTCCCCTTGGCAGGGTCCAGGGGTGTGGAGACAATTTTGCTGCCGTGTGTTCCTTCCCCATGATCCAAACACCTTCCAGTCAGCACCAGGAGTAGGGGAAAGAGGGAGTGGGGGAATGCATTTGGCTTCTTTGTTTTATTTCTTTGCTTGTTTGTTCTGTTCCCCAGGATGTTGTATACCTAAGTGGTTTTGGTTTTTCTTTTTAAAAATAAAATATACACACGCACATTAAAAATATATATCTGTCCAGGTAGGGCGATAAAAGTCCTTAGTGCATCTTCCATCATTGGTCGCTGCTCATAATCTGAGATTTGCCTGTTTCCAAAGGGTAGGTCCAACGCAAGAATAGATCTCAGCTGGGCCCCCCCATCCTTACCAGAAGCATGAGGGAAAGGGAGAATATTCCCCTTCTAGCCTCTGTCCATCTGTTTTTCTCCTTCTCTCAGAAGAAATTGGACCTCCTTTCCTTTTCACATTTTCCATCTTGTCCTCCATAGCAGGGAAGGAATTGTCCTGTTATCACAAGTTGTGGCTGCTGGCATTCATGATTTCATTTGTACTTTGTTCTTTTATCATATATATATGTGTAGGTCATTCTTGTCCTTTTGAGTGTGTGTGTGAAAAACTTTAAAATTATGCTAATAAATGAAAGGGAGGCTTTGGTGGGAGAAGGTCCACTGATGGAAAGGGAAGCACCAATTGCCGTCTGAATCAGACATCGAGGCAGATGGACAAAGAAGAAAAGTTATCATTCCAAGGACCCCATAGGGGCAATACAGCAAATATATTAAATAAACCTGGAAGAGAAACAAAACCAGACACAGCATTAGAACATGTAAACCTTTGCCCCCTGCAACTCCCCTCCTATCCCCTTTTCTCCTCAGGAAATATTTGTGCCAAAGACTCAGATTAGAATCCTGGGAGGACTTTTGACCTCTTCTGTTTTTTCCCTTGAACAGCTTGAGCTAGAGCTGAGATTTGAATGGGTTTGCATCATTTCTGTCCTGGGAACTTTAGGCTGGCCAGGAGAATCCTGGGATAATCAGAGCCCTTGTAGTGCTAAGTGTGGGAATCCCAGTCTCAAGACACTGCCTGGTGCCCCTTGTCCCCAGCTCCTGAAATGCCACAAATGGAAGCCTGCTGTCCCCTCTCCTGGGGTAAGCCCCCTCTCCTGGGCTTATTCAAGTGGCTGCAGCAGAGCTGGAACTGCTGAGCTGTGGGCCAGAGCTCTCCCTGTTAAGCTGTGTCACCTCTCTCTAAATTCAGCTCCCACCAATCTGCACCTTGACTACTCTTTCCCTCTTTTCTGCACCTTTTCCTCTCATGGGGAACCAGGGCTTAGCCTCCTTTCCCTTATACCAGTGAAATTCTTCTGATGATGAGGGAATTACTCCTGTTTACACAAGTCATGGAGAGAAATATCAGACCCTGGCCTGACAAAGTCCAGATCTCCTGCCAGAGATTCCAGTTCTCCATTCCCCTGGTATGACCTTTCTCATGCACATAGGCTTCCCTCTAGGAGAGTGATGAACCAAGTGTTGCTGCTTTTCAGTCTTTCTGCCAACTCAGCTAATGAAATAAAAGGAAAAGGGATCCCTAGAGCAACACTAATTCTCTGTTTTCAATGGAGAACTAATAGAGAAACTAGAAGAGGAGTTACTTCACAGAAGAGATTAATTACATGGACCCCGAGGGGATTTAGGTGTAGGGAGAAGTCAGGCTTGTTCTCTGACTGAAAGGGAGGCAGAGAAAGGAGAGGGCTGGGCCTGAGAGCAAGGATGGCTGCAACATGATCATTCAACTTTGCAAAGAGCCTTAATTCCATAAATAGAACCCACATGTTGGCACCCAACCTAGTTCTTCGTCCTCCTTCAGCCCAGGTTTTATCCCGCAGTAGCTCCACACTGAACAAATGGCCAGTGTAGTGGGAAGGGTCTAAGATGCCACATCCCAGGAGAACACCCCTCCTGACTGGAAAAGCAGCCTGCTGTTACTTGCCTTGTGTTCTCTCTCCCCTGCCAGCACTTCTATGCTATGAGAATTTCTTTCAGCACTTTCTTATCGTTGACATGCTTGTACTTCTTATGTTTCCTCTTCTGTGCTGGCGGCCGGCGTACTCGCCGCCTCTGTGAGACAGCGGCTGCGGTGAACGCCGGTGACAAGCCTGCCAAAACAGAGGGGAGAGTGTCTGTACAGCAAGGGGCAGACAGCTTCTGTTGAAATATCCTTCTCCACACACTGTCAACAGAGAGCTCTGCAACAGCAGGGCCACAAGGCCTCTTTCTGTTCTTCTGTTCCTTGTCCTCTGTTCTCCACAATCTCTGCCCTTTCCCTTTTCCCACCATGCCCTTCCCCTCACCTTCCCCTCCTTCTTTTCCCTCAGTTTCAGCCCCTTTCCAGCAGACAGACATCCTGGGAAAGGTCCCTCAGCTGGTATAAACCAGGGGATTATACCCTGGTTTACATAATCCCAAAACCCTTGGGATTCACCGGAGCTAAGCAGATTGAAACCAGTGGAGGTCTCTTTTCTCCCGTCCCAGGCCCTCTTTTTACACCTCCCTTCATTCTACTAATGCCAAGATCCTTACGTCTCTGTTCATGTGGCCCTGGACGAACGTTCCTGGGGGGTGGTCGGAACACAGCTTCACACCGACACTGCACATGGTCCTCTAAAGGCACAATGACTTTTGTGAATTTTGGCTTCCTCTGGACAAATTCAATCTTGTTCACCTATTTGCAAGAGGAAGGCAGGCAAAAGATTAATACAGCCATAACTCCCACTCTGTAAAACTAGTCAGTGTCGGTGCACTTTAGTCCAGGCTTTCTTCCTAAAGGGTCAGAAGGCCTGTTACAGAGCCCTGTTCAAACTCAAAATTCAAACTCAAAACTCAAACTCAGGCTCAGGGGTGGTGTGTATGGGAGATAATTCTGACCCTGGCAGCAGAGCAAGTTTGGATGTCTCTGGTTCGTTCCCCTCATCCTAACTATTGCCAGAGCTTAAGCAGGATGACTGGTTGATCAGACACAGAAACATGGAATATGCAGGACTTGCTAGCCTGTCTTTGACAGATGCAATGGCAGAGATGTGAGGCAACCAGGATATTTCCCACAGGAACCTACAGGAAGGGCAAAAGGAGAAGAACTCAGGTCCGAAGCAAGGTAACACAGCCTCATCAGCCCTGCTGAGGCCTGTCTGAATTTGTCTCAACCTCTTTAATAACTTGCAGGGCTGAAGCCCTTGGCTCTTCATGGGAAAGGCGGTGCTCTGGAAATTCCCTCGGACTCTCTACCAGTGCCTGACTCAGAGGGAAGACTCACTGCTCCACATCCCACCACGGGGCACAAGCTTTCTAGGGTGTCCTCCCACTCCATCAGCAGCCAGGCCTGACCCCACTCAGCTTATCTAACAACTCTGCGGTCCCCTGAAGTGCTCCACAAGCTATAAATACTCACTCTGCTGTGCATCTGGGATGGAATTCCTCTAAACCCACTGCCCCCTGCAGCATCCCTCAGCCAGCGCCGAAGCAGCCAGGCTGTTTATCTTTCCTTGAAAGCCCACTCCACACGCTTCAGACCACATGCTGCTCACTAGACAAACACTTCCAGCCAAACAATAGAGGGACCTCTGTCCTCAAAGAAACCATTTCCAGGTCACTTTTTCAGGCTGGCTTTTGACCTCTCACTTGTTTTTTTCCAGAAAAACAACTCCTGCTCCCCTCATTTTTTCCTCACTCAGCCTGGCTTTTCTGAGAAAGGAATTTCCTGATGAAAAGGTCTGTGTGTGAATACAGTCTCTCTCAGCCACCTCTGCTGCCTGCCTGGGGGCGTCTCTTATGGCTCAGGCAGAGGATTAGTATGGGATGAATATTATTTTTAAACAAGCTGTCTGGGAGGAAGCTGTGAGGAGATAACTGGTAGCTGTGAGGGGAGGATCAGAGCAAGAGGTTAGCTGTTAGGTGTCTGCTGGCTGATGGAGCAGGTCAGGAGGTAACTGTAGGCTGAGAAAGAGAAGCTGTTTCAGTGCATGTCTTGGAAAGCAGCTGCAGCAGCAGTGGGGGAGGAGACTGATGCTGCAAATCCTCCTCTTTTTGCACCAAAACCAGTTCCTGCAATGAAAGCACCCTGTTTCTTTTGCTCTAACACAGCANGCCACGCAGAGCTACAGGGCACTGTCCCCAGCTGCTGGACAGCACCAGCCCTTCCAGCAGCTGGCAGGGGTGTCACCCAGGCCAGCAGCTGCAGGTCTGCGTGGCCAGTGCAGAGGGGACAGATGGCTGCACGAGCCCAGCACCTGGGACCCACCCCGTGTTTGGCTTTGGGGCACAGGGATGAGGGTGGGCGGCAGGAGGAGGGAGCAGCGGCAGGTTGTCCCTCACCTGGACGTGCCGGACGCGGATCTGCGTGGGGCGGCACTGCACATTGCGGTTGTTGCAACACCCGGAGCAGCGCTGCACCTCCACACAGGGTGGCCACACCACGAAGTTGGCGTTGGTGCTGTCCACCATGTTGCGGGAGATTTCAAAGACCACCTCCCGTGTTTTGCACTCTGCGAGGACAGCTGTCTCTGCTGCTGCCAGAGCATCTACGGAGGGCCAAGAGAGAAACAGGGGAAGAAATGGGCTTTGCAGCTGTCACCAACCCACTACAGCCACCTCTGCTGCAAGTGAAGGACCCCACATGGCTCCCACATGCACAGGCATACGCACACACGTATGTTCTTTCTCTTTCACCCACCCCTCCAGCTTGCTCCCTATACAGAGCCATGCCCTGTGGAGGAAGTCCCTGTACAATGATGTCTCTCACTGTAGCCCAGGCAGGAGATGACACTTCAGAGCAAACAAGCACCATTGGGATTTAAAGCAGAGCAGTGCACGGAAGTCCATACTCCCTCTCCTGCCCTCCCAGGGCACCCAGCTCCCACTCCAGGCCCAGACCTTCCTTCTCATGCCTCCACACATATAGGTGCAATATAACATCTACCCCTACATCTGTATCTTAGACACATATCTGGACCACCCATGGCTGCTCAGGCAAGTGCCCCAACAATCACAAGGTGCAAGACCCTCAGCTCACCTAGGCTTCGTCGCTCTCGAGACAGGGCCGCAGGGTTTTGATCGGATTGAGTTGCATTCAGGTTCAGGCTTGAGCTATCCCGCTCTGCAAAGAATAAGATATAACCTAATGGCACCAAGTAGAGGCAGGAGAAGACAGCAAGCACTTGGGCTCAGATCACCAGGCAAAGTGCAGGGACATGGAATAAGCCACGGACCCACGACATCATGCCACATGTAAATCCACAAGCAAGGTCACAGCTGTGCTGGGGCACGGACACTCTTTCCTCAGACTAGGCAGCTCAGAGCAACAAGCAAATCACGAAAGAGGGGACCCAATCAGGTCTAGGTGATGAACACTCCAGCTCAAGAAAGATAAGGCCCATGTCAGGATTTTCTGGTATCAGAGGGGAGTTGCAGAGGGATTCAGATTGGCCAGCTGAGACCAGGATAACACCAAGGAGGATCAAAGATCAGAAGAGACAAGCAGAACACTTGGTATTTAACACTGAGGTGCCTTGCTGGGATGGCTTGGGACTGGGAGAATTGAGAGGTGAGAGGGCAGGTGAAGCAGGGGGTGCGTGGTAGGTGGGGTGCTTGCTTTCCCTATCCCAACTCACCTCAGCTGCTCTAGGTTAGAGCAGTTTTATGACAGAAGAACAGAATAATAAAGTTAAAATTACTTTTCCTCTAGACTACTTTAAGGTAAGAGGCAGGATCTGGAGGTGGTTCAGTCGGCGATGGGAGAGGAAGACTGATAGCATTCAGGCCAGCCCTGAGCAGTTCCCTCCCACCCCACTGCTTTTTCCCATAGGAAGTGCTGAATAGAGAAATGCCCATAATCCCCATGGAGCACTCCAGCACACAGCCCCTCCTGAGCTCGGGACAATGGCTGCGCTTGAAGATAGCTCCCACCCAGCCACAGCTCTTTCCTTCTCTGACCTGCTTTAGCAGCTGAAGGAAACTGAATGGACGTCAGCATCAAGGGAGCAATTTTCTTAAAGGGAATTAGGGGCCAGTGGAAGATTTCTGTTTATCAGATGTGTGGTGGAACAGACTTCCCTGACCTATCAGGTCCCATTCCTCTTCCTCAGCCCTACCCTAGTGCACCCTTCTCATAAAGGGGAGCAGGGACGTCACCCTCTGCTCAGGTCTCAAGCAATTGATGATGGATTTTGGATGGGTGCAAAGAGGCTGTATTCACAAGGCAGAAATCATGTGCCTGTCAATGAGCAGTCAATATCTACATGTGAGGTAGACAGACACCCTTTAAAGCAGCTGGAAAGGTGTGATCAATTCTAGGCACCGTTCGTCTCACCCTCAGGCAAACTCCCAAAATGAGAATGGTGGATCACACTTTAGGAAGGACCTGTAGTTCTCTTTGGGCTAGAGAAGGTGTCTGGATGACTGGTTTACATGGGCAGCCACTGCTTTGTGGGCAACCACAGTTATGGAGATGACTCCCACTCTACACACTTCTGTTCCTGGGTCAGCTGTAGTGCCCAAGTTCAGGAGAGCACTATCTCAGTCCATCTGCCTCCTGGAGCTGCCTCATTATGGCTCCTTGTGCAGTCAGTGGAGGGAAGCAGCTGTGACACACACAGGGTGCACAGACAGCACAGGGAATAGCTCCAGCCACTTTGGGACTATTTTGCTAACACACTAGTTTGCTAATTCCTCACAGGACAAACAAATGTCAATGGCCCTAAGTCAGTACCTGGGAACAGATGAGAGCCATGGGGTGAAACAAAGAAACAGCTTCACAACACCACTTTATGTTTCCCTGACCAGCCTTTCTGGGGCCTGAAGTGAAACCAGTGACTCAAAGTTCTGCAGCCTTCTCTCATACCCCTGGGCTTCTGGAGGCAACCAGATAAGCCCATTTTATTTCTTAATCATGAGGCTGGTTAATAGCCATGATAGAGATGTATCTGTTCCTTAGATACTGGGCCATGGCAGATTGGATGCCATGGATGCCACTGATCTTCTCAGCTGCTCCTTGCCCACCCCTCCATCCTGTGGTATTTCTTCAAATGAAGGTGAGGACTGCCTTGGGTGCATGAGTTGAGTTGATGAGAGAAGAGAAATGGGGGCAAAAAAATAGCAACAACTGTTGACTCAAAACAAATCTGTTGAAAATCATGTCCCTCCCTCCTCTAGGTTGTCCTTCTACACCCTGGATCAGTACTGAAGACATTTGGGGTGGGGGAGGGACCAGCCTGGGACAAGCCAGCAGGGCTAATTTTGGAAGTTGCCCCATTGTGTGGCTCGTGGACAAAGAGGAGGGAACTGGCGAGGGCAGGGAGCGGCCCTGGCAGTGGTGGAGAGCCTCATCGCCTCTTTCTAAGACAAACAATAGCTGAAGGCAGCTGGTGCCCTCCCCCTTGCTTTCCCCCCCTGGCCCTCCAGGGCCATTTTGAAAGGCAGCGGGAATGCTTTTGAGACTGCGCCAGTGGTTGGACTGGCATAGGAAACAAAAGCAGGAAATTCTGTTCCCCCGTAGATAGTGTCTCGGCAAGGATTACAAAGCTCAAAACAGACAAAACACGAGAGAGAAGTTGAGCTGGGGGGGCTGGGGGACGACGGGCGGGAGCAGGGTTAGAATAGAAAGGAATTTGCTCTGAAGAGACTGTTTATAAATAAATTCCTGGGCCAGCCCAGCCGCCGTGGCGCGTGCTCCAGTTCCCACACGTGCCGACCCCTCCACGCTTCACTGCTCCTGCTGCTCACTGCACTCAGCCCTGGCCAAGTGATCCTGAGGCCCTGCAGCCCCTGGAACTCTTATCTATGGGCAGGAGGTGAAGCGACACTACCCTGACTTAGACCCTGTCCTGCAGCTCACCCATGGACATGTGCTCTGCTGCTCTCATCCTAAAGGGCTCTTTCAGCCCATGGGCTTTTGTGCATGCTAAACCTGGAAACCCACTCAGCCCTTTCCTCCTCTGTCACCCTGTTACCACCACCCATTTTGCTGCCTCCTAAACTGATCCTTGTCCCGTTCAAGCCCTGCTCACTGAGCATCTCCCAGGGTGAAAAATGATGATCTCAGTTCCTTGCACTCACCTTGCCCATCTCCTACCATTTTTGGAAGCCAGTGTCCAGACAGTTAGGAGATCTAAAAAAGCATCCAGTTGCTTCTAGCTCCCACAAGTTTCAGGGGGACTAAGTCTGTAAACAGCCAGGTCTCGGCTCGTGAATGGTTCCTATATTTATAATGAAGTCTGTTGATAGTGTGCCTGCTGAAAAACAGAATATCTCCTTCCAGCCCTCCCAAAGACTTAATTAAAAATAGAGGAGTGTTTGGTGATGAGGAGATTTACCTACGGAGTCTATCTGCAGGGCACGCTGGAGGTCACTGATGGAGCGCACTGAGCTGCCACCCAAAATCTTGTAAATGTCTTCCGGTATGGGGTCCCCCTGCCAGATGACAAAAATAAAAGAAAGGGAGAAACAAGCATTAGAGAGATGATCTGCAAATACTGATTGTGTCATGGAGCAGGAGCAGGGAATCAAGCACGGGGGAGACACGACAGAACCCGTGAAAGGCAAAGATGTGCGTTGGCTTTTAAACCTTGAGGGCTTTATTCCTCATGAAGGCATGAACCTGAAACCTAAGCAAAAGCAAGAAAGCGCCTCTCACAAAGCTGACAGGAGACTAAAAAAGCCAAAAAAATACCCTGGCTGTGCAGCAGATCCCTGGACACAGCCAGCAAGGCTTCCTCCTCCGGTGGTGTATGACTTCTCCAGGTGGCTTCTCATTCCTGCTGCCTGCAGTAAAGGCGTTTTAACAGACTTCCCTTACACTATCAGATAAAACCTTCCCAATATTTCCCTCCGTTATGAAACTCCTTCACGGGCTTTGTCAGTTATCGTGTGTATGTGCGTGTGCGAGCACGTGTGTTTTCAAACCACAGAGGCCTAATAATATACATCATTTGCATACTCTTTTTTAAAGTAAAAAAAAGGCAGGGGGTGGAGATGAAGATTGGCCTTCGTGGCTGAGGCTGCCCCAGCATGAGCCTGCAGTGAAACCACAAAAGCTGCAAGGAGGTGATGGGCTGAGGAGCTGATTTGGAGGAAGAAATATATGGGAGTTTGGATGTCATTGCCCACCAGCACAAAAAAAACCTTAAGCAGGTTTAGAAACATCAGACAATGGGCCAAATACAGAGTTTGTGCACGCAGGTGCAATGCCATCAGTCTCTTGGGAATTCTACTCAGGCACTAGGCTAGAGCGGGCCCCAGTGACAGCACTTAATAAGAGTACAAAGGAGTGGTGTGGGAAAGCAAGTGCTGATTAAAACATACTTCCGAAAGACTAGAAAAAGAGACAGAGGAAAGTACTGGCCAAAGTGTTTGCTTAGCTGGGAGCCCTCTTCATTCAGGGCTACTCAAGTGGAAAAGCTGCTTTCAGCTGGGTGCTGGATGGCATCTGAGGCACAGCCCTACACATGTCCCTGTAACTGAGAGGACAGTTTGGGTTGTGTGCCTGTGAAATGCAGGGATTTTCATGTGGATTTTTATGGACAGTTGGTGGCATGTGTTGGTCCTCCTACAGTACAGCTATTCCCTCCCTGCCTGCGTTCAGTGCAGAACATTTTCCTTCCGCTCACAGTGAGAAAAGCCACCAGGCAGGTGGCTAAACATTTGCTTTAAACCTTGAGGGCTTTGGCCCAAACCTGCAGCCACTTTTGCATGGCTGCTTGAGCCTGGCACTCTCTCACACGTGCCTGTCCTTGGCCACCCACCATTTGCTTCCACAGTAGGACAACAGGAGTGCTCCTCTTCAGCCTTGCCAGACCACCCTCTAATACTGTAACTTAAACTGGCATGCAATGATATGGAGATTACTGAAGTCCAAGGAGGTTCAGAAACCTCCTGAAGAGAGCTGCAGAGCAGACAACACGGGTGTCCTAAACCTACACAGCCAGATCCACCAGATAGCTTCAGTCAGACCAAGCTTTCCTGCCCCGCTCCATCCCTGTCACTGTCGGATCTCACCACAGATCTGGCTGTCCTCCTGCACCAAAAAGCAGATTTTACGTCCCCAGGCATTACTTCCTCACTCTGTGAGGGAGAGGGAAGCAGCGTCAGTAATGAATGCACAGCGAGAGAGAGACTTGTATAATTCAGGGATCACTGAATAGCTGTGAAATGAAGATGCCTTCTGACATCTCCTGCTGCATGAGGAAGAGGGGCACCAACAGCCCAGTGCTGAAGAGGCTCTGCAGCACTTCCCTGCCTTGTGCCACACACATTTACTGGAAGAGGAATCATTTGTAATTCCCAGTACTTGCAGTCAGAGCTCAGTGCTGGGTGGTGAAATTGCAGACTTTCAATGTTTGCACCTGTCAGCCAAATGCATTTGTGTACAAATGCTGCTCTGCATGGATGCCCCTGGACCTTCCTGACACTTAATATATGTAGGAAATGGAACTTTATTTTAAACTCCAGCACTTGCTGGGGGAAGAGCGTGGGCAGGTGTTATGAGACTCGGTGACTTTGGAAGCGAGCTGGGAGGTGTCACCTTGCTAACTGAGCATGGGGAGCAGATATGAATCAGGGATTGAAAAGTGTAGGCCCTCGGGAACTGTGTTTCTGGTGACTGCTTGTAACAATAAGCTCCACTCCCTGCTCATGGCAGCAGTTTTAGATGCCAATTTTTTCTTGTTGCAGATACTACCAGCATGGTTATGGTGTAACACCAGCCCACACAGCTCATAATCCTGTCCTCCTCCCCCATTTTTGTAAGGCAACTCTGTCAATGACAACTGCAAGCCTGTGAAGCTCCTTATTTTACCCTTGTAAACCAAGGCCAAGGCTGGGCTAAGAGCAGCAACAAACCTGAGCTGCATGCCTTGTCCTTGCTCTCTCTGGGGTCTGTCACTGGGAACAGCCATGCCTCTGGCCCCCACCCCAGCCTTGTGCCTGGGAGGCCCTGAGATCAGGCACCACACACACCTGGGGCACTTGTGGGATGAGACACAGGGAAGCAGAGGCCCATCAATCACCTCCACATAAACCCATGGGGTCAGAAGTAGAGGAGCATTGCAAGAGAGGTGGGAACCCCAAGAGACCAGCCCAAGCAGCTGGTGATTTTCCTGCTTAGCAGTTCCTCTGGAGTTATTTGTCTAACACAGGTTAACAATCTCCTTTTTTAACTGTGCGGCAGATCAAAGAAGACTTTTGTCTCAATGGACTCTTGGCTGGCTGTCAAGTGCCCCAAGGCCTGGCTTCATACTCCTGTGAGGCCCTGAATTCTTAGAAGAAAGTTTGTTCTTCCCTCCCTCCCTCTGTTCTCCAGTTCTTGACTCTGACTCTCCCCTGAGTCACAAGGGCACCCCCCAGTCTGCCAATCCCTTGGCAGGGATGTTCAATTCCCTTTCTTATGCTGGTTGCTGGGGCTTGAGGGGCCATGGCACATCTGACAGAAGGCAGCAGAGCAGCTGCTGACTGAACTGTGGCTTTGACACTGGGGCCTCTGAGCACATCAGCTTTGCTCCCCTCCTCCCACATGTCCAGCAGCACTGTTTGGCCACAGCAAATAAATGCAGGTGCAGCCATTCCCCTGTTCCTGCTCCCACACATGCACTCTCCCAAAATCTGCCTCCTCCCTAGCCCCACCGCCTCTTGCTCTGGAATTTTTTTCCCAGTTTATGCTTTTGAGCACCCTGAATGCTGAAAGGTCCTCTTGCCATCAGCATCTGCGAGGCTGGTGCAGGGAATATGCAGTGTTGTGGTCTACACCCTCTGGTGAGGGTTTCACAGTCTTGACTGAAGTTGTGTCTCGTGGTAGGTACAGAGGAGGTGGAGGGAGCAAAGATTGTGCAACTACCAGGGAAGGCAGACCTTCAGGGCTCAAAGAAATCAGACAAGGATACTCCCGAGGTGAGGACTCCTCCAGTTCCTTTTTCTAAGCTGGTGTGACTGTACATAGAAGGACAGAATGGCATCAGCAGCACCAGTTTTTTGAAGGGCAAGGAAGGACCCACCTACTCATTCCTCTGCCCAGGAGAGGACTTTCTGAGTATCTCCACACCAACCATGGGAAAGAATCTTGGCAGCAGGGTCTTGAGTGATCAGCCAGGCAAAAAAACCCCAAACAAACAGCATTTTTTAATTCCCTCTGAAGCTGATGTGTGGACCCTGAGGGGAGACTCCACCGCATTCCCTGGCAGAGGACAAGACCAGCAGCACCTGCCACCAGCACTCACCTGACACAGGGCTTCCACCCTTCCAGCACCACTTCTGGCTACAGGGGGACCCTGACAAATGCCTGCCAGAGTACTCTGCAGCAGGTACAACCCTCTTTACATGAATCTCTTCCACTTGGAGTCGCAGCTTTTGTTCTCCCCCCTTAAAATAATCAAACAACATTTGATCTAGTCCGTGTTCCTAAAATACAGCCAGATCTACCCACCCTTTTTCCATTTCAAGGGGGACTCCACTGCTCCCCCACACCTCCCCTGCAAGGACTAGAGGCATTTCCACCCCCGGGGCTGGTTGTGTACCAGCAGCACTGGAAACAGTGCAGGAGCCATGTCATTCCCTCCTGCTGCTGCACATCAGCTGACAGTGAGAGGGAGGCAGGGACGACTCGCCTGGCTCCTTCCACAAGCTCACCCCAGACGTGTCATCCATCCCAGCTTCCACTGCTTTGTCCTTGTCACTGCCTCGTGCTAGGAAGACTAGGGAAGAATGCTGAAGCCCTGCAGCAGGAAGACACATTGAGGAGCTGGGCCAAGGCTGTAAGCAAGTGCCCAGCCACACCTCATTCCTTGGGAATTCCAGAAAGCACTGCCAGTGGGGCTTCACCCTGGCACAACCACGACTGGCTCAGCCCATCTCTGTAAATGTTGCAAGGCAACTATTACAGCCCGTGGGGCAAATGCAAATAGGTTTAGCATCCTTGCTTCCCAACTGGCAAATACCTTCCCGCTGAGGCTTGTACTCCCTCTGGCTGGAAGAGCTCCAGGGCCCTCCAGCTCCAGATGGGTGTGATCAAAGAGAGAGGGGGACTCAGGAGGTTCCATCTCTTTGCTCAGGGCCTCTGTTGATCTGGGGAGCTACTGGTCCTCATGCACTTTCTCTGACAGGGCTGGAGAGGAGCTGCAAGCCACATTCAGAGGACGACTCTGGTTCAGCAGCCTGGTGGGAGCTGTGCTGTCTGTGTCCAGTGCAGAGAGTGCAACACACTGCCCTCAAAGTAACTGTAGGCACTGGCTGCAGGCTGAAGCATCTACCCAAGCAGAAATGTTCTTGGTCCTCCTGTCATACTATGACAAATACCATAATTCCTCCCATGAAACCTCAGGTCAGAATTACCAAGCTCTAGCTCTACTAGGCTGTCATAGAGCTGCGCAGTATTTCAATCTGATTATGGCAACTGGGTAACAGCTCCTTGGGATCAGACACTTCCATCCTCACCCTTCCCCAGTGCCAGCCCTAGCTGATGTTTCATGCTGCATGGAAGAAAGAGATCTGAGCCATCCACAGAGGAAATACCATCCTCTGTCCAAAACAAAGATAACCACTGGGTAAGCCCACAGCTCTAACTGCTTTCTTTTGCGGCTTGGGCAAGGGCAAAATGGGCCCATAGCGAGGTGACGTGCTGCTTTGCACACAGCATCTTCTGTGCCATCCCACAAGGGGTGCACCCACTTACACTGCCCAAAAATGAGGAAGGAAAAGAGAAAAACTATGCAAAGAAGGGAAGGTTTTGATGGAAGGATATTTCCTGCTCCTGACATTCAAGCTGCAGATCCAACCCAGTTTTGCCATCTTGGGTAGAGCTGAAGTGGGAACCAAGCCCTGTGTGGGAATGTTAGGGGCTTTCTGATCCCCACAATCTGCATGCAATCAGATGATGAAATGTGACAGGCAGAGGTCAAAGGATCTAGAGTTTGGGGCTCCTTTTCCCCAACCAGGACTGGGGATGAGGCTTTGATTTCCACAGAGGGAAACCAAAGTGGGTTGGGGTGTTTGTTCAAATCCATCACCTGGCCCTTACCATCTGCTCAGCTTCTTCCTGAGCCGTGCATTCAGGACTGCAGGGCACGATGCTTGCGTGACCGTGGAAGCACAGCAGGCACTCACGTCCTGCCCCTTCCCCCAGCTGGGCACACACCTTGCTGATTAACCATGCCACTCAGTGTAGGCGCGGTGCCTCTACTCACACCGTCCCCTTTCTCTCCCTTTCCAAAGCCCCACACCCATTCTCTATTGCCCCCCTGGCGATGCCAGAGTGGATTTTACATTGTGCGTTATTTCAGAGGTGTCAAGAGGGCCCCGGTCCCTGCTGCACCCGCACTGTCGTGATGCCAAAATCATCGGGTGGGGTGAGAGGCTCGAGGGAGCCAGCACCCGCCCCGGGGTGACAGCCCTGGGGGAGGCACGGCAGGAAGCTGCGGGTTCCCCGGGGCTCTCCAGCAGCATCCCTGCTCCCACATTAACCAGAGGCCGCNGCTCCGCGCCGCTCCCCGGCCGCCCCGGGGCTGCGCCCGCCGCACCTGCGGGCCGGAGCCGCCGCCGGCTCTCCCCCGGAGCGCGGAGCTGGCAGCTCAGCAGCACCGCCCGCTGCCCGCGGCGGAAACTCACCTCCATGCGGGCCAGGGGCAGCGAGAGGAAGAACGCGAAGACCACGCCGAAATTCATCCCGACTCCAAGCCCCGCCGGCTGCGGGCACATGGACGGCGAGCCCCGGGAGGGAAGCGCTTCCCGCAGACAGCCCCGCGGCCGCCCGGCCTCAGGCATCGAGGGCGCTGCGCGTTCCCATGTCCCCTGCGAGCCGGGAGGAGGTGGGAGAGTCGCAGGAGCCCTTGGAAGAGGACGTGGAGGTGGTGGTGGTGGTGGTGGTGAGGGGAGACAGAAGTAATTCTCGGTGACTCGCCTGCCTTTCCGCTATTTTATAAGCCCAGTGGGAAAAAAATGCAGTCCCTCGGAATTATACACATCCAGAGACTGGGTCCTCTTTGCCGCAAGGGATGCTTCAGTGGTGCCTTTGGCTAGGTGGTCCACATGCTATTCTTCCTCTTGATTTTCTTTCCGTTTAAAAAAAAATGTATATCTGTAAAAGCCTTTACATGCAGGCAACAATGTCTCAATGTTCTTAGAAGAAGATGCACAGAATAATAACTAAAAGAAAAAGACTTTTCCAAAGTTTGGTGTGAAATCCAAAAAATGAAATCTTCCTTAAGTTGTCCTCTTCTTAAAATGCTCCTTTCCTTCCTTTTGGCCACTTGCTTTTTAGAAAAAAGTTGCCAGTGTACACTGAATTTCTTCCCCTTACATTAGATTCTGGCTCGGGTGCCTTCTCGTTCCAGTTGTCAGCAGATTGCTTGGACGGGAGGTTTGCTTTGAGTTTGGAGACAGGTGAGAGCAAATGTTTTTGCTCTGGGTTGTGAGTGTGTGTTTGTGTGCATGCGCTGAGCCTTGACAAGCCTCAAAGTGGAGCCACTGATGCTGCCTCCCACACTCTGTTGCAACAAGAAAGGAAAAACAAAAAAATGCAGAAAAGGTAAAATTGCAGGAGAGGTGAGTGAGCCAATGGATCTTTATTTTCTGCGAGCTGCAAGAGAGACTAAGCTGGCACTCGGGGCCGCTCCTTTTATGAAGGAGAGGAGATGGGTGGAGCATAACTTGCCATCCTCCTCTTGGCTGGGTATCAAGGAACAAATCTAGAGAGGGAGTAGCAGTTCATTGCTGACAAAATAAAAAGTGTGTTAATTTCAGTTTATTCATTTCAATGATAAATTAATTAAAAATGACTAATGCTGCAGCAACCTGTATAATGTGGTTTTAATATTGCATGAGGAATGGGGACAGAAATTCCTGCCTCCTCGGCAAGAGATAAGAAGAGAGGAGTTCCCGTCACTGTAGTTTGTTATTTTCTTTTGGCCCCAGGTTCTTGCTGTTTCAGTCTAGAGCCCATTTCTCTAAGCTCCACTTGCCGTCTTCCCTGCCCTGCTACACTACTAGCTCCAGGGAGAGAGATGGCTTTAATATCTTACATCTCTTTGTGTGCCGGGGAAAAAAAGAGGCCAGAGAAATTTACACATTGCTATAAGACAATCTGGTGTTGCTCGTGGCACTCGGAGGTATTTAGCTGCATGATTATCTCCATGATGTAATAAACATCTGAAGGGAAATTAAGAGAGCAGATATTTGCAGTGGGGGGAGAGGGATGGGGAGGGGAAGGCTGCTAAAAGGTGGGTTCAAGAAAGAGTCATATCCTCTTGAAAAAATACCCTCTCACATACATACGAGTGATCTCCCGGCACTGACTTGCACACTCGCAAAGCACACCCCAGGCACAACCAGGAGGGATCTCTGCACCAGCTTTGTGCAGGCTCATATCCACCAATACATTCCTGCACTGTCATGCACCGCAGGCGCTCAGCAGGCATTCGCTCTGAATCCCAAGCATCTTCCCTGCTTTTTCTATGCTATGCACACGGTTTTTTTGAGCCACTCACACGCACAGCTACATGCAAATTTTGTCTCATTCACACATCCCTGGGCATCCATGTGTTCTCCTTGACTCTCACCCTCTCTCTTCCCTTCTCATATACCAACACCCACTGGCACACATGGTGGCCTCATCCCACAGCATCACACATGCTCCCTTAGACTCTCTGGGTGCCTGCATGTCTCCTGCAGCCAACCCCGTCTTGCACCAGCACTCCCATATGCACCATCCAAAGTGTCTGGGAGCAGGAGGAGCAGCCACTGGAACTTGGCAGCAGGCAGCCCCCCAAATGCTTCTCTGTAGCAGGCAGCCGACAGCACCTCCCAGCTTGGCTAGCTATGCCCCTGAACCTGACTTTGGTCTCATGGATGTGGGTGTTGGTCAGGAAGCACAGAGAAACAAGGAATACTGGGCGTCCTCCATATCACTTTCTTAAAATAGCCTGGGTCCTCTGGGGAAGCATGTCAAGGTGCTCTTGGGTCACAAGGGATCACCTTTGTTCACCCTAACCCAGAAGAAGAGTGGGCAGATTTCTCCACAGCTGGGGAGTTGGTCAGAGCCATGTCAGCTCCAAAGCGCAGGCCATCTGGGGTGCATGAGTGCTGGGGTAAGGAGGGTCCTGGGAGTCCCTCAAACCAAATCTCAAGTGGCTTGGTTCCAATATTGGCGCTCAAGGGGGAGGAAGAAGAAATGCAGGCATACCTTTGCTCATTTCCACTGCCACAGACCTTAACAAGACTTTTATCTTAGATGCTCCAGCCACGTTAGCCCTGTCCCACTCCAAATTCCTCAGGACGGTCTTAGAATTCCCCTCATTCTCCATCCTGGTCTGCCAGCAGCATACCAGCCATTTCAAGTGATGATAATTTTGCTCTAACCCCCCAGCAGTGTGGAGCTGCAACCCTGATGTCCACCTGGATGCCGAAACACCTATTAAAATCTGTAGAGGGCTTCAGACAAAAGGTTTTAAAAGGGCCTTAGTCCATCTCACCTCTTCCCAGATGGCACCAGCCAAAGAAATGATGTAGCCCTGGGCTCTTTAGCAGTCCGAGGGGGAAAGGTGAGGATTTGAGAAGCCTTTCTATCTCTGTAGAGGGATCTGAGGACAGCTGGATCCCGAATGCCCATGACCCCATTACATGTTTAAGGTTCCCAAGGGGTCAGTGGAGGCCCAGGTGCCTTTTGAGGATTTCTGCCCTCATGTAAGCTGGTGTGGCTCCACCACCTTCACACCACTAGTGTGGGGAGTCCCCCATGCTGTAGTGGTTGCCTGGCCAGGACAGGGCAGCCTGCATCTGGGAGGGCTGATCAAATTCCTTAGCAGGGAGAGATATTGCTGCTGGAGAGGAGGAGGTCAGAAAGCTAGAAAAAGAGTCAGCATAAAGCTAGCAGGAACTGCTGAAAATTTCTTGCTTGGTAGCAACAAGAGCTTCTGCAGGGCCTGATTTTGGGGGAGATATGTGTGGTGTGCGCTTTTTTTTTTTTCTTCTTCTTAATATCCGGCTCTATTACATGCTAGATGGGATAGAAATAGAGTTATTTATTTTCATGTGGATGATGCTGGGCAGTTTTTAGAAGCTCGACATCAGAAACAAAAAGCTAATCCCTGTTGAATCTCCAGATAGCAAGGAAGAGGATGTTTGGAATTTGACTACCTATGACCCTGCCTGGAAATAGAGCAAAGTGATACTCAAGCTGCTCAGGCTTCAGTGGTTTTTCCTTAATTTTTCTGTTTTTAAGACAGGGACAGATTTTTCTGTAGTGATGTCTTTAGACTGGCTGGGTCAGTCTCACTGGCACCGAGTTCAATAGGGGTGCATGCACCTAAAACTGCTGTGCCTTGAGTCTGCTGGGGGCTCCTTTGATTCTCTTCTGTGAAACTAGTTTGACATCTGTCCCACAAGCTCCTAAAACTAATGGGGATGACTGGATCTCCCCCTCACCTGGCCTGTGGAGTAGGCGTGGAGGTCTGCAGGGTTACTGGCGTCCCAAATGTCACAGGATAAGAGTTTGAAAGCACCATGGCATATATGGGGAAGGTATTTTGAGGCTACATGAAGCAGCTGAACCATAAAAATGTCCCATTAGAGCATCATGACTTGACAAGATCTGGTAGCAACTGTGTTGTCAATGGCCCTGCAGACAAACCACAACAAAACCAGATTTCCTAAGAACCTGCACCAGGATTTCTTATTAAAACACTTTCACCATCACTACAGCTCTCAAACCTGCAAACAGCTGAACTCATCTCCCTGGTTATTCTCTTATCACTAGGGAGGAGAGCAACACGTGTCCGAGGACAATAGGCAGTTCCTTGCTGCAAGGCTGCTCTCCCCTCATCTCATGTTGGTGGAAAAAATGATTGTACTAGCGACCATCCACAGTGGCATGAAGTGAGGAGTGATATATATATATATTAATTTATTAGGTGGGTTTTTTTTCAGAGGGGGTAGAGAATTATGAAACAACAGGAAGAAAAACAGGGCTTACAATGGAAAGCAAGACTCAGTCTGAACAGCTGAGATGTCTCAGCCTCTCCATGATGAGTCCTATTTTGAAAACAATCAATGGAAAGAGATTAAGACGTGTTGACAGCCAACGTGTAGTCAGCCCGCCCACTCAGGTATCTAACTTAGGTGTTGCTGCTGCTCCGGTCTCTACATTCAGAAGGATGAGCAATCCCTACGCCTACGCCGTGGGGCTGCCGCAGCCATCAATGGAGGGGAGACGCCGCGGCACCGAGACGAGGCACCTAGAGTAAGTTTTACACTTCGTTTACACCCGGAGATCCGTTCTGTGGGCGAGTTGGTTTTCCACCATAGCCCCCGGCTGTGTGGGGTTTATCCCGACTATCCCAGGTGATAAGGACAGGGTTACTGTGCGTTGCTCACACTGTTTTACACCATTTGCCCCAGAGGTGCTGACATGCGAGGTGCCCCGACTTCCTAGTGACTGAGTTCAGTTTAATGGAGGAAGAAGGAGGAAAGGAGAAGAGAGACCAAAGGAAGAAGACAGAGTCATGCAAGGAACTCGGTGTTTGTATTTGGTGCTGGAGAAAGGCAGAGCCTCAGGGTATCCAGGGCTTGCATAATTTGCATTCTCGCCCCTGGCACTGGCAGGGAAAAATGCTTTCCAAGGATGAGTAAAACCCTGCCAGAGCCAGCGGCTCCACGGGAAAGGGAAGGTGTCACCTGGGGAGCACGGGTTTGATGGGACCTGCCAGGCTTTCCCTGAGAACCACCCTCTGTCTGTCTCTCTCCGCCAGAGGGATTCCCCCAGCCCCTCACCACCTCCTTCATCTCACCCATTCCTGGCAGGAACCTGGCAGAGAGGAGAGGATAGGGATCGGGGACGCACATGTAGACACATGCAGAGGGCAGAGCCCAGCCCCTGACCACGGCAGAGAGGGAGAGGGCTCCTGCCGGCCGTGCCTTCCTGCCCCGTGCTTTGAGATGACGGAGAAGGCAAATGCATTTCACATCTCTGCGGATGTGCAGCTCGAGCAGGATTCAAAGAGAAAAAGCAAGGCTGGGAGGCATTCATTTCCCAGCACTTTCCCGTGTGCACACACATTCCTGCATCAAGTGGAGAGGAGGGGATGCAGCCTTCCCTGATCACACTGCCATATATTTCTCCCCCACCCCAACCCCCAAGTTTAGCCTGGAAGGGAACAATTTTCTTACACTGGCAACCATCCATTATGTCTATGGATCTGCTCCCCACCCCATTCCCCCTCTCTTTCCTGTTTTGATGAAAGGAAAAAATGTTCTGCTTTCCTTCTTTATTTTTCCAGACTGGTGAATAGCACTCAAAAGGAATTTCTCTCCCTCCCCCCTTCCCCTCTCCCACTATAACAAATATATACTTATGTGTGTGTGAATACACCACACATCGCAGGTCATCTGTTGTTTTTCAAAAGGCATACACTATTTTTGTTTCCAAACTGATTAGGTGAGCAGCGGTCCCCCTTTCCACTGACACCACCCCAAACACTGCTTCCCCTGCCCTTGTCCTCTGCCACTCACCGTGTCCCCATCCTTTGCCCCTGGGTCTGCAGAGAGCGGCGGTGGAAGTGGCAGCAGCGAGAAGGAAGCTTTGCTGAGCTGGAGTAAAAATAGCCCCAGCAGTTACTCAGCTCAGAACGTAACATGACTCATGTGAAACGAAGATGAGGGTCGAAAACCAAAAGCAAGCGTCTCTCCTCCTCCCCACTCCCCCGGCCCTCGCCACCTGCTGTTGCTGCTCACAGAGCAAAACCCACTCAAAATGCTCCTCGCTGGGGGTCAGGGCATCAGCCACGATGGAAAACACCGCTTGTGCTACCTGCAAGAACTGGTCCCCTTGGCTGCACCCATCTGGTGGTATTGACACCAGCAGCAGGCAGATTTGGTGATGCTGTTGGCTGACTTTCAGCTCATTTACCTCCCTTAAGCTGCGAGCCCTTAGCAAAACTGACATCCCACTGATGCAGTGGGACAAAACACTCTGCAGCAGCACTCTTGTACCAGCAGCTGGCTCGCAACCAGCACAAATGCAGCCAGCACNGCCCTCAGCCTGGAGAGAAAAGCAAGGGCATGCCCACCCACAGCCCACCCTGCACCTCACCCCTGTCACTGGGCAGGGTCCCCTCATGCCCTGTGGGGGACCGCTTGCTCCCTGGGGTGGGTGGGAGGGCAGCACGCCTGGCCTGGCAGGAGGCAGGCCGCAGCTATCTTCTGGCCTGTGTAATAAAGGAGAGAGTTTAAAAACAGACTTTGAGCTGCAATGCCAGAAAGGCACTGAGATATATAGAAAGTGAAATGTATAGAGCGGGTGTGTATTTATCCTACATGTCCTGTCCCGCTGCCACGGGGACATGCCCCAAAGCAGAGGCACCACTTGCCGCTCACGAGTGCCCACCTGGGCTGTGAACGCAAGGCTGAGGGAGCCCTGAGCTCTGCCTCACAGGTGCCAGAGCTGCTCAGAGGTGTCCACCCACCACACCATCCCAAAGCCATTTGGGACTGTGGGACACGCTCCCCTCCCCATGCCAGACCAACATGATGTGTGGCTCCTCCACCTCCCATATATCCAGACAAAGTGGCATCTCTCAGGACAAAGCCTTTCAATAGATCCCCTGCCCTCTGCCCTCTCCTGAACAATGAGAAATCAAG
Source organism: Hylia prasina (assembly GCA_013397195.1). Taxonomy (NCBI): domain Eukaryota; kingdom Metazoa; phylum Chordata; class Aves; order Passeriformes; family Sylviidae; genus Hylia; species Hylia prasina. The sequence continues at coordinate 166,701 of VYXD01004735.1, read as the reverse complement.
GAATATTGTCCGAGCTGAATAAAAAGTTCTAAATTTAGAGTGTCTGATGTGTTCTTGGTTTCCTGCCATAATTCCCCTCCTCCCCGTCCTCCCTCTTCATTGCTTGCTTAGCTTTATGCACAGAAAGGTTTCTGGTGGGGTGAGATCACCACCAAGACCCTGTCTCCCCAGTGATGAGACAGAGGGGAATTCCAAGTTTGACTCTAGTCTCTGTTTTTGTAAGACAGGGAGGAGGGGAGCACACTGTTTTTTTCCTCACCAGCTTAGATGTGCAGAAATGGAAGGGAAACCTAAGAGGAAAGGAGAGAGGAAAGTTTCCCATTTCAGCCTCCTCATGTCATGGCCCTGACCTGCCCTAAACATTGTCCATATGTTTCCATCTGCTTATGGCATCTTCTCCTACAGCTCTACCATGGCAATTTCTCAGAGCAGTGCTGTGCCTGTGCTGTTCTAGGCCTCAAGCCTGTAGGACCCTCACTGTCCTCCCACTTTCCCAAGCAGACCTGGCCCAAAGCAAGAAGCTCAGAAAGAACAAATAAAAGCAGAAAAAAGCCTGACACAACCCCCAAAAATGCCCAGAAGGGAGGGAGAGGAGGGGTGTTATCCAGCAATGTACTCCTGATGTTTAAACAAGGGACTCCCTTGGGTGCGTGCCTGATAAGTCTGGGTGTCAGGGGAATCTGTTCATTTGTTTTCTTTTTTAAACAGAAAGGCCTTCCCATAACCACAGTGAGGAGGGAGCCAACACCTCTTGACAAACAGACATGTCTTAAGTGCACACATGGGAATCCTTTCAGCCTTGCTGCTGGAGAGGAAAAAAGCTTAGATTGTGTACTGACCACATGGCTCAGTGTCAGTGGAAAGGGAAGCATGGGCCAGCAGCATTTTCTGCACAAAGATGGACACCAGCAGCAAACTCAAGCTTGCCAGCATGCCTGTGGGGTGTCTGGAGGTGCAGAGATCTTTTCCAATAGTGGAATCCAGGCAGGTGGGTTGGGAGACTGAATCAAAAGAAAGAAAGGAAAACTTTTCTCACCCTCCTTTGGCTTCAAACAGTGTCTCCCAAGAGCTCCCTCTGACCTTTTCCAGCTTGATCACTGAGTTGACAAGCAGGTGGAACAGGACTTTGAGGCCAGCCAGGCTCTCCCTGCTTTGCTTTCTTTCCCTGGCTGCATAATGTGTCTGGGGGATTATGAGTATTTTTTATTACTATTATTGCTAATTTCCCTTTTGCCAAGCATTCAGGGACAGGCTCTTTAGAATGACAGCACACCAAGTGTGCCAGAGCCATTGCTGGGACAGGAGAGGGGAAGGAGAAGCACTAGGTGCTCGCAGGAAGGGGAAAGCAGCCACAGCCCAGCCGATGTGGTGTGATCCTGCAGAGAAGCCAAGCAGGGCTGGACCCACCAGGGCAGAGAGAAATGCTCCCCTTCCTTCCCTCTCAGAAAGAGTCAACAGCACATGGGACTCAGGAAGTGAGAGGGAGAGCCGGGACCCATTTGCTGCTGGAGAACAGTTTAGTGCCCATTCCCAGCTCGGAGGGATTGGCAGTGCTGGAGGCTGGGGAACGGACAAGTTCAGGTTTCCAGTTCCATGTGCAGCTGCTGCCAGAAAGCATCAGACTAATGGATGCAGCAGGGTGGGATGGGGAAAACCAGCACCAAGGCCCCTGAAGAGGAGGCTTCCTACTATGGTCTGGCTTATCATCAGCTAGAAGAGGGCTGTTCCACAAGAGGGGACACTCCAGGCATGATCCCAGTCCAGGTGCGACCCCACCCTCTTACAGGTATCGTTCCTCTGTACCTAAGCAGAGATAGAGATGGGGCCGGAGATGAAGTGACCCACAAACCAGGTGTTGAGTCTGTCTAGGAAAACTGGTGAGTAAGCCAGGACAGCCAGGGACAGGAACAGGCACAGATATACCTCTATCACAGCTGGGACTAAATGGACCATAACATCAAGGTGTGTTCTCACACCTCGTGGAGGTCTGGGCTCCTTGGATGGCTCCTTGTAAAATGCCCTGGCTGTTGTCCATTGGATAACACACAGCAGGGTCATGGAACTGGGTGAGGATGGTGGCACAAGACCAGTTTAAGGTCACAGTGTGGGGACATGAACTTGAAGCCAGGTTGGGATCATAACTTGGAAGCAGTGCAGGCACATGAATGTGCTTCAGAGACACACAGATGAAAAAACACTCCCAGAGGCAGGCAGACATGGGATGGGGTGCCAAGGCCCCACTGTGGAGACCCAGGGAGTGGGAGGGGATGTGGGAAAGCAGTGTTGAGAAGCCATAGGAACAGAAAAAGGGATGCAGTAGTACCCTAAGGCCACTAGGGAAGCAGTGAGGTGCAAGGTCCATGGCCTTCACCCAAGAAGTAGGTTTGGGTCCCGGTCACACACAGCCCAGGACCAGGCTCCAGCACAGTTCAGGACTGAGGAGAGCACAGCTCAGGCCAAGCACAGCCCTGGCATGGTCCCACAGGTGATCAGCACCACCAGGGTGACAACAGGGACAAATTCCAGTCCCAGCCTTAGACAAGTGAAGATACTGTCAGGAGCAGCAGGAGACAGGGCTGAAGACAAGGCTGCAGCACAGGTCAAAGGTGCATCTCGGAGACCAAGCTACCACCAGCTAAAGACTGAAGTCCAGTTGCAACATCCAGTCAGGAAACCAGGACAGCTGGGGATGAGGCTAGGCACAGATACACCTACAATAGAGCTCCAGCCAGGAATGGGTACCTGGACCTGAGCTTAAATGGAGCTTACCTTGGGACAATTTAGCCCCTCCAATGTGCTCATGGCACTGCCAACCATTAGCCACCCCATGGAAGGATATTTCCAGCCTCTTTAGGGTGTGGGACCTGTAAATCTGTCCCTGGTGAGGCTCATCATCTAGGCAGGATGTTGATTACCTAAACCAGCCAGAGGGAAAAGAGGCTCAAAAGCCAAGACACACCTGAGCAACACGTAGTCAAGATGAACTATCCTTGCCTGGCCTCATCTTTCTTTTCCCTCACTCTCCCTTACTGTCTGGAATGACAACGCAAGATACTGCCTCCATCTCTGAAACCTATGCCAAGAAATTTTATTTTTAAATTCACAAACAATGACCGAGCAGCTGGTCCAAGGCTTTTTCCCCCCTTGCTAACAGAGTGGAAATTTTATATATATATTTAATTAGCTCATCAGAGCTAAATTTCCCTTCCCACCATTCTTCATTAAAGGCAGATGTAAAATGACCCCCGACTCCAATCTCTATTGAAGGGGGTGTGATCCCTTGCCATCTAACAGAAGTTTCCAGAAAGCCAGTTTCTCCCATCCTGCCTCTTTGCTTTGTCCAATTGATGGTAGAGAGAGCCAAGAGTTTAAAATACCATTTTGGCTGCCTCTCCATTATCTTGGGCAGACGGAGGGTTGAGATACCTCAGAGAATGGAAAAATCCCAATAAAGGACTGTGATACCCTCACGTCTTACCAGCCCTTGGACCCAGCTGGGATCCAAAGATGTTTTCTTGCTATTAAAAAAACCCCAAACCTATTTTTTTTTAAAATACCAGCCATCTCAAGTTCTGGTTGGACTTGAAGTAAAGCCCAGCCTGCAGGTCTTTAGCTTCTGCACCCAAATATTAGCCCTTCCCTATACACTTGCCATGTGCCATTTCAGGACAACTCTCCTGACCTCAGAAGAGGGGGCTGCCTGCCACCTTCATGCACACCACACTGCCAGTAGTGCCACCAGTGCCAGCAGAGGACCATGGTCACTGCACAGAGACTGTCTAACACAGGTGCATGCCTTCAACCCCCTGAGGCATGGCAAGGGGATACAGTATTCTCTTCACACCTCTGAAAATTGTGTTGAAACCTGTAAAATCCTGCGTTTTCTTCATGTTCCCCCTGAAGATATTCTCTGAAGACATTGCTTTACTTCTTCTGGCCCCTCTTTTGAGGAAAGGTACTGGACTGACTGGCCAGGTCCTTAAAGTCTGGAAGTGGCAAAAGGAGCACACATTCTCTTTTTTCCACCCTTGCCAACCTGCCCAGATATTTGTGTGAGCAGCAGGAGACAGAATTCATGGCACATACATCCTGTGCCACCACCGCTCCTCTCCTTGAGAAGGGCCTTGTGCTCCCAGGTTCAACAAGACCTTCTCCTTTCCACTGGAGCGACCAACCAGAGATATCTGAAACATGGATTTTGTTGGCCTTTGGTATATCTCAATCTTTCTGCCATCCTGCTTCTCATTCTCTCCCCTCTCCCTGCAATTATTTATGACCTGGATCTGAACTTGTCTTAACAAGCAGAAAATAATAGCATGATGGATGCTTCTGGCACCTTTGGGTGCCACAGTGACCTGGACTTAACTCTGAGCCATTGGTGGTGGTTGGCTCTTGCTTGGAGAGGTGACCTCCAGGATTTTGAGATGAACAGTCACTAGATGCATATGCTGTGAGTTAGACCCCTCCAGATGCCCCGGACTCCCCAGTTAATCTGCTTGGCATAGGTCCAGGGCAGGACATGCCAGACGGCCTGTTTTGGACCTGGCAGCAAGTCTGGGCTTCTCTGCATCGCTGCAGACCCATACTGGGAATGCCTCAAAGTTTGGGAGTTTTTTGATCACTGCCTTAATCTCCTTCAGTGTTTGAGTCACAATAGAAGGTCAAGACAGACGTAAAGACTGGCTTCTGCTGCTGCTCCAGAGTGACTGTGAATAGGTCAGACTTATCTCAAGAAAACACAGCTCTAGGAATGGCATGGACCCTCTTGTCCACCTGTCTGCCTNCTCAAATCTCAAAACTGGGATTTTTCCTTATCCGTGATTTTCGGATGGAAAACCAGCAGCGCTCGGAGCGGGGAGAAGTGCCTGGGAGAGAGGGAAAAGAGCAGTGAGGAAAAATTCCTGGAGATCCTGGTTTTGTTGAATTTGTGGGTTGGGTTTGGTGCCCTGACCCTGGAGGGTGTCCCTGACCTTGTCCTTGTCCCAATCCTTGTCCCAATCCTTGTCCCCATCTTCCTTCTCCTTCTCCTTCTCCTTCTCCTTCTCCTTCTCCTTCTCCTTCTCCTTCTCCCTGCAGGACTCTCTGCAGGGCTGCGAGGCCTGCAGGAATCTTAGCCATGCTGGTCACACAAAGCTCTCTCCAGTGACAATAGCTCCTTCCTTCCTTCCTTCCTTCCTTCCTTCCTTCCTTCCTT